>BMAU01014332.1:0-74699 GCA_019973935.1 Trichonephila clavipes | reverse complement strand
GTAGATGAGTGTTTTTATTTACATGTCCATTTTTCTTTTTTGTCACAGAAAATAAAATGGTCGCAGTACCGCAACATTAACTATTTTACAATGGTCTGATAATATCATAATTTTTAACTGATTGAAAATATGTGGATCCACAAGGGATGAGAAATATTGAACAGGGAAACCTGGATTACTGATACAGAAAAGGGAAGCATTTATACAAATTTGTTGTTCCTAAATACTATTTGAACATATATGAAAATCAATTTTTGTAAGTGTCAGTCGTGTACAGCCATCAACCAGGCCAAAGGGTGGTGGTCGATTTTGAATATTAGAGTCAGTCGATGTTGTTAGCGTTACTATTTTCACTGAGGCAATATGATTGCATTATTTTATTGCAAATATTCAGTTCGGTTATCAACAGAGAAGTGGGCATGCATTTTTTTGTCATTGTGTTAAAAATTACTTTCCTTAGTTTCACTCCATGAAGTTTAATAAATATACTTTATGTTTCAAACAGTGTGTGTAGACATATGTTTTATATTACCTACAGTAGTTTATGACTATTTACATTTTCTCGAGCCAAATATTGATTGCAACCTGTGTGACACAATGTTTTGCTCCTCTCTCTGTATAAATATATATATATATATATATATATATATATATATATATATATATATATTATATATATGACAGGCCCCAGGCCTGCTGGTAAAAATGAGGGCATCATCTCAATAAGAACGTCTTTATTTCCCTTCAATCACATAAAATCCAACATGGCGGTACTTTTAGCACGCAACCGGGTGGTACAAAAGACAACATATCGGAGAGGAGTCACCACAGCTGTTTCTCGAGTATGCTTTATCCTTCGTAAACGCTCGCTCCACCTTTAAATAGGCTTATTTACTCACAAATCCTTACGCGATGGAAAAGAGTTCGCTCTATTTTCATTTATTACTTCATAATTTTGAATCTAAACTTTTCAAACCTGACAAATATATATATATATATATATATATATATATATATATATATATATATATATATATATATATGCTAGTATGCTCATTTTTCAGTAATAATGAATTAACACAATGAATTTCAATTTTTTAAAGCTAAAACAATGTTTGTTAACTTTCAAAAGAATAATGGCTTAATTTTTATTTTTTGTAGAAAAACATTTTTATTAAATTTGTACATTTTAGGAGTATATATATATATATATATATACAGTCGACTCTCGATAATTCGAACTTTCGATAATACGAACCTCGCGCTAATTCGAAGTATATGCTCAGCCCCTAGAAAAACTCTTGATATTTCGAACTAAAACCCTACGCTTTGGTACTCTCAATATTTCGAAGTAAAATTTGTGGTTGGCCAGACTACAACACGCGATAATTCGAAGTAATCCTATAAAGCTCTCGATAATTCGAACCTTCAATATTATGAAGTTAGATTCACTTCCTGTACCTAATTATCCCACGAGCGGTTTTTTTTACTGAGCTTATTTTCAGTCTAAATTGTGCATTTTGATAGAATAACTACTTTGTTTACTATATTTCCGGTATTTGCTAAGCAAAGTTTTGATTTATTCCTAAGATATCAGGTTTTTTTTTCTTTTTCCGTTGATACCCAAGCTTTAGATGGATAAAGGAAAAACTGCTTTATTTTTTATTCACTGTACAGTAATGAAAGATGCTTCCTTTTACAAGTATTACTCAATAATTTTGATTTGCGTTGAGTATTTATTACTAATAATGAGTCACATTTAAACAGATGTTTTTTTAAAAAAATAAAGCACTCAAACTACATCCAAGATAATTCAGCAGAATCGTTTTATGGCAGATAATTGAAAGCGAGAAATAAAACCTTTATATAAAAATGTACGAGGCAAAGACAGGAGAGACAGGGATTTTACTTAATTCTATTATTTAAAAAAAAGAGCGGTAATGTGCCACTAAGAATTGCTCCACGTGCCATAGTTGTCGACTTCTGCTATTAAGTATACCCCGTAGCTGAGTGTGAACTTTGAATACGCCTTTTGTTCATTTTAGATTCCAAATTTTAAATAATTATTTATTTATTGTGGTGATTTACGTTTCCTACCAGTTAATTTCGATAAACCTTGGGCCCCTACTTTACACCTCACCTCAGTGTCGACTTATCACGCGAAAGGAACGACATGTCTTCTTTTAAAAAGTACAAGTGCTTAACAATTTCTGAAAAGCAAAAAGTGAAAGAATCAGTTGAAGAAGGTGAGAGGAAGGTCGATGAAATCCCACTGAGCTCACTCTCCACTATTCTGAAGAATAAAGAGAAAATATTTAGTGCATCTTCGAGTAGAGTGAGAAAACGCGTTAGTAAAGGTAATTTTCCACGTCTTGAACAGTGTTTAATTTCCTAGATGAGACAGTGTCGAGGACAGAATATTCCGATGGGTGGCTCTTTATTGAAGGAAAAGGCTAAAACATTCGCCAAAGAAATGGGAATTGAGTTTTCGGCTAGCGAGGGATGCCTTACAAATTTTAAGAAAGGGAATGGGATAGTCTTGAAAAAAAATGTGCGTGGAAAGTTCAAGTGTCGACATTAACGTTTGTTCTAAGTGGCAGAACTCGCTTTCGGATCTAATACAATTGAACCACGTAACATTTTCAACACGGATGAAACCTGACTCTTTTTCAAGTGTTTGCCAGATAAAACATTTAGATTCAAAAAAGAAAAATATCGTGGAGGAAAACATAGCAAGGAGAAGTTAACAATTTTACTGGCTGCAAATATTTACGGCTCAGAAAAGATTACTCCTCTCGTCATTGGAAAATCTACAAAACATCGGTGTTTCAAGGGTATTAACTCGTTCCCTACCAAATACCGCTCAAACAAGAAGGCACGGAAGACCGCCGGACTCTTTAATGAATGGTTGGTTTCACTGAACTCGGATATGAAAAGAGAGAAACGACATATTCTCTTATTTTTAGACAATTGTACTGTGCACAATAACGCACCACCTTTATCAAATGTGTGAAACTTCAATTTTTTCCTCCAAACTCAACTTCAAAACTTCAACCACTCGACCAGGGCATCGTACATAATTTTAAAACTTTTTATTGGCGTGAAGTCGTTAAAAGTGTTTTGGGTAACCTCGAAAATCAGCACAATGTAGCTACTTTTTCTATTTTAACAGCATTGATCATGATTGACAAGGCTTGGAGAGCTGTTACTCCTTTGACAATTCACAGCTATTTTAAAAAGTCAGGCTTCCCCTCGCCAAATCTGGTTGATGTGGACGATACACTCACTGAATTTAATGCTGAACCATCCCTTTGGGAAGCTCTTCCAGAACAAGATTTGACGTTTGAATAATACGTGTTGGTTGACACGGACATTGCTGCATGAAGAGCTCTATCTGACGCTGAAATTGTGGCTTTGGACCACAATAATACAGAAAGTGATGAAGTCTAATCGGTGGAGTTGACTCCGGTAACTCTGTTAGAAGCTAAAGTGTCACTAAACAAACTACACAACTTTTTCCTTCAAAATCATGTTGATGCAGACATTTTACAGGCTTCATTTGTTCTAGAAAAATCTAGTGACAAAGTTAGATTGAATGCCTTAAAACAAAAACAAAAAAATAACAGATTTTTTCGACCAAAAGGATTAATTATATATAGTATGTATATTCTTTTAATAGTTGTTTTCAAGACATAAGTGTATTCTTTTAAGGTATCCGTACACCTTCGAAGAAAATTTTTTTAAAAACTGTAATATTTGCTATTAAAATATTTTTTACTGATGAAATATAACTTAAAACTATGAAAAATACGTTTAATATGTTACTTGTAGTACATAAAAAAAATTTAGGGAGTAAAGCATAGTGTAAATAGTAATTAAATTGATTATTAGAATAACGCATATAACTCAAATGTAAACAAAAATATCCCTTTTCTGTAAAATTGATGATGATCATTATAACATTTTTTAGGGCTGGTACTATTTTCCTGATGATAATCAATTTATTACAATTTTTATCAAGTTTCGAGTAAAAGAACATTGTAAAATCCTTAAAAAATAATTACGAGCATGATATATGCCTTAGTTACTAAAAACATATCAACTATATAATTATGAAAGTAGTAGGGGTTCTTTAAATCTATAAAACAAATATATTTATAAAATTTGAACTAATTTGGTTCACAACTTTTTCTGATATTTACGTTGTCAGATGTCAATACGTTAAACAAATTCATTTTGAGATAAATCAGAAATAAATTTTGAACTGCAAATTTTAATATTAAACACAATTAGATATACTTAAAATGCTCCTGATTTATAAATAACACCTTCTTTACTCTCTAAAACATTGATTTTTTTTCCTTGTAGCTCTTAAAATTTTTCTACACTGCTTTACATTTGGTGTTGAATGTCGTTCTGCGTCGTTAATTCTATTGATGTCAAGATGTTTGTATGTTTTTAAAGTAAAATAACCAAGAGTTATATTAAGTTTTTTAAAAATTTCAACACAACCCTTGTATCCATCATTAAATTGGATCACAGCATCCAATGCACCAGATTTTAAAATTTTGAGGCACACGAAAACTTCCTTGGGTACTCTCTGCCATATAACGCCATTTAAACACTCGTTTGAATTTTGTGTTTTGCCATGCAGGCATTTAGTAAGCAGTTCTTTTGTACACAACTCTTAATATGTAGGCTTAATCGTGTTTAGTACTTCATTTGATAAGCCTTTATGTTTTTCGTTTGGCTTTTTGCCACAAGACAGTGCTCGCTGGTAGTAGCACCAACTATCTTTTCCGATGGGACACTGCCCATGCATCAGTTTCTCGACACTTGATGAGCAATGAAACAAAGCCGCAAAAACATTTTTCTGAAGACCAGATAGGTTTCCAACATTGCTACGAACAGCAATCCCATATTAGTTTTGCAATCGGTCAATAAAAGAGTCGGTGAGTTTGCCTTTACCAGACAGATTTTTTTTTAGACTTTAGTTTGCGCAATCTCGCACCTACTCTCTTTTGAACATGACCGATGCATTCATATTTTGTGACGCTATCCTTCCCATAAGTATCTTTGACACTGATAAAGCCCTTAGAGTCCCCGTCACCATAATAATGTGCATATTTAAGGCCTCGTTTGACAATAGAAAGTTGGAAGATTCTCGTAGCACCAACAGCTTCCATTTTTAACGCAGAACCTTGAAAATTGCTATAGCACACATGATCTGCTGCAAAAGTTTCCGACTCAATACTTCTAGGCATTTTAGAAATCTTTCTGCAGGTGGGACAATATGACGACATTATTTCAATGTCTACTACTTTACCAGTGTCAACTGACAAAAGCTGCGACACACCCATTCATGGAAGAGTAACCTCTACGCTGCCACGTTCCATCAACTGAAATGCCACATTCAACAATTTTATTTTTAGTAGGATGTAGCACTAACAGTTCAGAAGCTGCTTTTTGCATTGATAGTTCACTAACTTCTATCACGGACATCAGTTTATTCTCATGATTAGTGTACGCAGTTTTACTGAGCCTGGGTAAATTTAACGTACCACATAATTTAAACCCAGCAGAAAACCTTTCCCAATTTGTCTCATACCATACACAAATCTTGTATTTACTTCAGGACAGTTTAAAGTTTTCTTTGAACTAGAAAACCCTGATAAAAGTCACAATGTTTACACTTGATGGAAACAAAATTTGAGCACAAACCATATGTGGAATCCTCAGAAAGCAGGATACCTTCTTCAAACATCTTGGGCAGCAAAGTTGTAAAAACAAATTTAAAGGACTTCCATATCAATTATTCAGTTACCAGTAAGTGGTTTACGTTGATATTCTGCTATTTCTTCATCAAAGGCAGGAGGTATTTTAATTTTTGAAAAACTGGCGTTGGTAGATGTTGCGCTGCTATTTTTTGAATGTTTAATGGTAGATCCATTACCTCTAAATTGGCGTTTTCTCTTTGCACTAACTCTACGTTTAGCATTACCCATTTTAAATGACAAAAATTAAAATTTTCTGCTATAAAAAAGGATTAAACAAAAGCTTATAAAGAGCTACGCAATCATAAGCAAATGTAAACAAACAGTAAAGCACTCTATTTTCTTGCCAGATTCTAGATAAAAATATAAATAAAAGCCTGTTGCCAATTATATTCTTGATAATTCTGAAAACTCAAATTCATATTTTAAAAAGTTTAAATTTCTTACTATTGCATATTTAAGCGATACTTTGAAAAATAAAAATGTCAACAAACATTTTTTCTACTTCGCAATGCAGACTTGTACTTCTCCGGGTTCAAAAAGGTGCTATCGAATGAAACTCAAATCCCCATAACTTAAGTTCTAAATAAGATAGAAACAAAATTTAAACACCATTTTAAAGAAAAATGTTCATATTTTCAAATAATCATTTAAATTAAAAAATCGAAAAATTTGACGAAAATGACGTTTTGAAGGTGTACGGATACCTTAATATAGGACTTTTAACTTTTGTTTTATTTTTATACTGTATAAAATGTGCTTTAAAAATTTATGTACAATTGTTGCTTTATTACATAGTTTTAAATTTAAATGTGTTAGAAAAAAACTTCTCTTCGTGTATTTTGAGAGTTTTTTCCTACACTCTTGATAATTCAAACTCTTGATAATTCGAAGTTTTTTCATTGGTCCCTCCAACTTCGAATTATCGAGAGTCGACTGTAAATATATATATATATATATATATATATATATATATATATATATATATATATATATATATACATATACATATATTTTAGCTAATAATTTTGAAAACTCTCTAAGTACTTCAGAAAGTTTAAGAAAAAGAAAACCAAATCTTACTTTTTTCTCTCAACTTAGGTACTGGGTCTCATTGTAAAACTTCACTTGATTTCCATAACGGTCAAAATTTAAAACATATATATTTCTAAGATATATGATTTTTTTAATTTTTTTCATGAAAATAAGGTTTTTTAAAGCATTCTTCGGTGATATATTGAAAAAAAGAGGAAAGGGAAGGACAAAATGCTTCAAATACCAATTCAAAAAATGCTTACACAGATTTCCATTAAACAACTCAATTAATCATTAAAAGTTAAGCGTTTTACTGTTAAAGATGGAAAAAAAATATTGAAACTTTTGTAACTCACCTGTCTAGTGATAATGGCTGTTAGATTGGACGTAGTATACCAGCCATTTTCTACCGAATGAAATGTAGTATCTTGAGGTTCAAATGTTACTCCATCTACAAGCCAAGTTAACTCTGCTGGTGGATTACTGACGTCGGACCGACAATTTAATGTTATTGTTTCACCTCGATTACCTTCAGACGGACCCTCTATCGTAATAAAACTTGGTGGAACTGCAAATAGTAAGAAAAAAGACCCTAAGAAAAATTGTTACTTTTTCTCCAAATAAAGAAAACACATTTGCTCTTAAACTTCAATAGTCACATATCTGTCCATTCAGTTACTTAGATAATTTTGAAATATGAATCTTATTAAGAGAAATTAGCCTTATGTGTGCAAAAAAAAAGTTGTCATAAAGGTAAAAATAAGCATTTTAAAAATATCAAAGATTTATAATAGTTAAAAAAATCGTTAAATAAATAAATAAGCAGTGATACAGTAAGCTTTAAGAATTAATTTGTATGTTACCTTTAATGAATATTTAAGTTTTCACATCTGGTACGTTAATTTTTACATACATTTCGATACAATAATTCTAACATTTATTTCCATTCCCGTGTTAATTATCGTTAAGTTAGATTTCAAGTTATTAAAACTGTACTTTAGTTCAAAACTTTAAGAAAACAATTTCCTTTGAATAATTAACCATTATCTTCGAATTAAAGATTTATTTTTTGTAACTTCTTTATAGGCTATCCAAATTGAAATACCACTTGAAAAAATTTTATTTATTTTATTTATTGGAATTACATTTGCATATATATTTATATATTTACAGATATTAAAAAAAATTTAATGATAATCTTAAATGCATGATTGTTAATGCAAGGAATAACACAATGCTTCTCAATAACACAAGTATTTGCGGCCCATATTGTTAATTGTAGTTTTCATCGCCCCACCCCATGCAATAAAAATACATTAAATTCAATAATAATGTACTATGACGCTAAAGCAACAGAACTATATTAATTATAAACCATACTAATTACCAGGATAAAAATTAAATTTTGTATACGTTACCTTTAAGTAATATGATAAGTATTATGTTACTTTTTCCCCCTATCTAAATTTTAAATATTAAACAGATTGTAATAAGCATGCAACGTGCATTTTATTTTTTATTATGTCAAAAAATATTCTGTTTTGCTTCCTTCAAGTAAATTAATAATTTTTAAAATTATATTTTATTTTTTGGACTTTTCGATATGCTCGGACCCCCCACATAGGATTATCACGCACCCCACAGTTTAAAAATCACTGGTACAACATGTTTATGTTTCCTCCACGAGTAAATTAGCCCATAATCAGTAAATATCCATTAATTATTTACGCTTAACTGCAATTAATTTAATTTAATTCACTTAAGTTCAACTTACAGATGACGGAGAGCTTGATAGCTGCCACCAGAGGTATTGGAGTCAAAGGATTAGATGCTGCACAGGTGTAGACTGCATTATTATCAGAACTGTGTACAGTAAAGGATATGCTGCTGCTGGAATCCCTACCCGAAATTGAGTAGCTGCCTTGGATAATATCACCATTCCGTAGCCATTCAAGCTCAGCTGGTGGCTTGCCTCCCATCGAAGTACAGATTAAGGTTAAGTGATCCCCAGCATGGATCAAGTCCCCTTCACGGTAACCTTTGATTTCCGGGTGACGAGGAGGATCTGCAAATATTTATCAATACAGAGATGTAAAAAAACCACAAAGTATTTGTATGTTTTAGATACACATAAAATGAAAAATAATATATCGTGCTTCTCTAAACGACGTTTTTGATCAATAGTGTGGTGAGTATGTAAAGTAATTTGTTATTAATCATTTTTTATGAGAAATATCCATACAAAACAATATAAACACATAGCTATTAATATTTTATTATTTATGAAATAAATCAATTCAATTAGTTATTTCTAGTTCTTTACATTGCCATTAAAAGTAAATTCCTTAAGGAAATATAAATATTTTATAAAAATAAGTACTTATAATTCCCCATTGGCTTCTGGCATAATAGACAATTATTACCTGTTTTTAGCATTATCATGACAATTGCGTGACGATTTTTTAGGCTTGTTTTCAATATTCTGACCCTTCAGTAAGTAAATAAATTTAAAATGTTTATAATGATTCTCAATTCATCTTTGATCTGCAGTAATTTAAAAATGTTAAATTTAACACAAACTTTACTTAGAAGTATCTCGAAAGGTATTAAAAATACAAATTTGTCAAAACACAATCTTAAGCATATAAAAATAGTTGTAATTATTGTCTGCAATAAATTAAGATGCAACCTTTATTAAAATGAATTTGTGCTTAATTTGAGTATAAGGCCTGAACTAACAATTTTGATGAATTTTATATATATATATATATATTGCAATAAAAATGAAAACAAGTGAGTTTTATCATAATTTTTGGTTAAAACGATTTTTTTTAAAAAAAATCGTAGTTTAGTTTTAGACATATATCTCTTGAAAGAATGTGAACAGAAACTCAGAAGAATTATGATTTACTTTTATATATGTAAAATATTAAATCACTAGTTGATTCTTCTATACTAAAATTTTACTATTACTATTAATGCTTTAACAGTACGGAAATTTAAGTTTGTAGCAACTTATTAAAATAATCTTTGTATATATTTCATTTGTAACTCTGATCTTTAACTATGTAAATCCATGTAAAATAGAATACAACCAATAAAACAAAGAAATTAAATAAATCCTACAAATACTAAATATAAATGTATCAAAGAAAAATAAATAATACAATTATTAAAAGTTGAGAATAATCACAATTAAGAAATTTGAAGTCCAAAATAAATACGTTCTAGAGCAAAAATTATCAATTCGAAATTTAAGCCCAATTTTATTCTTTTGATAAAAAGAAGGGTCGATCTTAAAAAATTACAAATCGCAAAATCAAGCTGTATAATGAAAATTGGTTTTTGAATAAATTAAGAATACAAATAGACAAAAAAAATATTTTAAAATTTACGATGAGGATTTGGAAGAAAAAGTATTCAATTTCAATTTACTTACCTAGTTCTTAGAGTTAAATTATTTGCCGGAGAAAATATATTAATTTAGTATAAAACACACGAGATAGATGTGCAATCATAAGAGAGAAAGAAAAGGGAGGAATTGTCTTATTATTTTAGCCGTATATTTAGTCAAACCCAGAAAACTTCACAACCGCGTTGGAAAACAGATTTAAATAAGAATTTTGTAATTATTACATTTGTATTTTTCTTATTGATACTTTTTTGGGAGTTTTCCTCAATTTTGGAACAAGAATAACATTTCTATTACACCTTTTAAGTTTTTTAAGTCTTTTATTTTATTCGATTTATTTTTTCTTTGCTTATCTCGCTCACTCACACCCAAGCATATATTATCATTACTATTATAATCACAGAAAATTGCGTTAAAATACTTCGAAGTTGCCTACAAATAGCTTTTCAACTTACAAACTTTTAATAATGTATCACTAAAAATAACTTGAATAAATTTCAATTAATTATAAAATTGTCTCAAGAAGTTCATAAGAATACATTTTATTTAAAAAATACTTGAAAAGAAAACACTGATAATACTTGATAGCTGTATATTAGAAATGAAAGCAGTTATCAAAATGAAATGCATTCCTTACTTTATAAGTTATGATTTCTTCATAAAATTTTAAAACAAATGAGAAATGGAACCCATTAAATCAATTACAGCTTTTATTTAAAATAAAGTTTTAAGACATCTTCAATAATTCCGAATTTTTGAATAACATGACCTCTATAAGAGATTTGACATAAATTTCTTACTATACCACTATTATGTGATACCTTATACTCTTACTTTTAAGACTCCACAAAAGTGCAGTACTTTATTCGATTAGAAATTGTTACTCACGTTTTCTAATAACTTCAAAAACAATTTTATGTTGTTTACTTTTAATTTAGTTGCAATTGAAAGAAATTTAAACACATTCAGTGAAGAAATTTACTGAAATATGAAAATAATTTTATCCCTGAGTTGCAGAAAAATCTTACTTTAAAACTATCTTTATTTTTGCAGAATCACTCAAGTTTTTGTATCTATATATTTTTGATGTGTTTACGTACAGTGAATAACAAATTTTATTGTATTTAGTAAAAATAGGACTTTCGTAATGTACAAAAGAGAAAAGGAAAAATGTTCGCTGATTTTTGATACCTTAATATGAAAACAACTTAAGATTATGATTTACATTATATTCGTCATCTACGATAAAATTATGGAACTACTAGTTAAAAATGATTTCCAAAAGCTTAATATGATAAATTTTGTTAAGTACATTGTGGTTTATACTTACTATTTTGATAAAAAGCACTTTATAGAACTGTTTTTAAACAGAGATACATGTTTTGTTTGATTTTCGTTATTAAATAAAATTTATTAGTTTTAAGAACAAGAATGATTAGTTTGAGATAATTGTATAGAAAAAAATTAAATGCTGCTTTTTTCCTGTAGTACCTTTTTCAGTTTTACGATATTGGGGATATAAACAAACAAACAAGGTAATGACTATTTGCAGATGGAACAATAATGTTATTAATATTTGAATAAATGAATATTCACTCTCTCTTTGAATTATTTTAGGTAAATTTATTAAGTTTCTTAAAGGAAACACAATCTGAGAAAAAAATCAGTAATTACCTAAAGTAAAAAAAATATTAATAGATATATTTACATAATAACCTTGAAACAAAAGCGAAATGAATTTCTTTTAAGGCTTACAATTTTCATTTATATGATTACATTTTAGTTTTATTCCACGGTTTTCACAGAAAGTTATCATCACGAATTGTTTATGAATGATAATGCATTCACTTTCTCTTTTAGTCAAATACTTCTTTTTTTCTTCTACTTTGCAAGAGAGAGGGGGGGAATTGAAATTATGTATTCAACATCTCTAAATTCTGGTTTCATTAAGTAAACATTTAAAGTAATAACAATGTCAAAATTTACACAAGATGGTGTATACGTATTAAGAATTCGTTTTACAAATAAATAAAAATTAAACTTTTTTTTTCTTGCAGTGAATCATAGGTTGTAATTGTACATGTATATAGAGATTTAAGATTGCCAAAGAACTTTTATATATATATATATATATATATATATATATATATATATATATATATATATATATATATATATATATATATATATATATATACATATATATATATATAATATATATATATATATATATATACATATATATATATAATATATATATAATATAATATATATAATATATATATATAATATATATATATATATATATAATATATATATATATATATATATACATATATATATATATATACATATATATATAATATATATATATAATATAATATATATAATATATATATAATATATATATATATATGTATATATATATATATATATATATATATATATATATATATATATATATATATATATATATATATATATATATATATATATATATATATATATATATATATATATAAGCTATTAAGAAAATATTTAATATTTAATTGCAGCTTAAAGTTTACAGTTGGAGATGAAACTCATATTACATTTTTATTTGCTTGGTTTTTGAAAAGTTAGTACTTATTCCGCTTTAACGGACTTACTTCGAATATCAAAATGTTAAAGAATAAAAATGAAAGCGATGCATTTTGCTTGCAGGAATTCGCGTTGCAAAGGAACATTACGCTCTTTGCTTGTTATAATTCACTTATCCTAGTACTTTATAAGCAGAACAACACACACTAGTTAATTATACGGCACTATGCAAACATTTTTTTAATTCTTTCTCCCCATATTATATAATCTTAAACTTCCAAGAACTTTCTATTTAAGGCTTTGTAGACATTTCTCAAGAAATGAGTTTTTGTTATTCTTTAATAAAAATATTTTTGTCCTATTCTACTTCCAGACTTAAACAAAAAATTACTTTAAATAGAAACAAAAGTACACATTGATTTATTACAAGCAAATAATTTTATGGAAATCGAATATAAATGTGCTTAACATGCAACACAATTTGTGATTTCTTAAAAGTACAGTTGTTGACAACATAAAAAGAAGGTAAAGATTTTTTCACCATATTTTGTAAGAGATCTTTATGCAGAATTATAAGAAGTGCAGATTTGTGTATTTATTAACATACCTAAATTATGAATACATTTACAGGAAGTATTTTTAAGTGTTTAAACTTTTGGTTGTATAAATTAGTTTTAAAGATAAAAACAAGGTTTTATAACTACTACACACAAAAAAAACATTCTTTTTTTTAAATCAATAAGTTTTTTATATGTATATTTTATTTAATAAAAATTGGTTAACACGTATCCAACTATTTTCACGTTATATTTTTTTTCTTTTTGTCTTGTACAATAATTCACAGTTTGTGCTTCGAATAATTAATATTATTAAATAGTAATGTAAGAATTCTAATAGTACGGATCAGCAGTTACTCTTATATTTTCCTGAAATGTAAGAAGAAAACTCGGCTTTAAATATACTTTGTAGTATTTAAATCTTTTTATACATTCTGATAAACTTTTTCATTAATATTCTTTTATTGACGAAGAAAGAATATTAAATACAAATTATATTTCATTTCGAATAATGTTCCCTTCTCATAACACTTACATTAGAAAAGCGGAATTTAGCATTATAAATGTTTTAGATTTTCTTTTTTAAGTTAAGCCCATTTTGAAAATGGATCGATGTAAGTACTTGATACTATTTTTACAGAATGTAACAATGTCCTTTACATTTAAGAGAATTGTTTTAAAATATAAATAGTTTTTAATACGTATCTTTAAAAAGGAATTTGAAATAATAACAAATACACATTCACTAAATCTGAAAAAGGAGAAAGAAAACATTAATATTTTCTTCTGTTTACGAGAAACAAATGCTCCATTAGAAAAAAAAGAAAGGCTCAGAAATGAAAGTAAAATCCTCAAATTTTACTTCAGACAGTTTTCACTAAAGTATTTTTAAACGTCGAGAAAAACAAACTTGATCCTTAAAACACTTACATAATGTTAAATGACAGTTAAAATTTCGAAAGAAAGCTTAAGGATATTCCAAGTCTGTTTCAGTTAAAATTTTTGAAGAAAGCAAAATTTTTACTATCTTGGTCATTTAATAGGGTAAATTCACGTGATATTTTTCTACGTATATATCATTGTGAGAGCACGAAATGTATAGTTCTGACTAAAATGTATTGTCCTCAAAAAATCACTAAAATTCAAGAGTTATTTTAAAGCATACGTTAACTGATTTTGAAGGATCTCCCAACTGTAAGCCAAACATAGCTCAATAGAGAAATATGTTTAGAAGAAAGTATAATGATTTAAGAATTTGAAATGGGGATTTTTATTTTTCATCTGAAATTTTAACTAATTCATGTAGAAAAATCTAACTATATTGAATAAATCTCTGCTTCTTATTCCAAATTATTAAATTTTATAAGAGCTTAAAAACTTTTGCGAACTACATGTGTAAGATTTTATTATAGAAGACAACATTTAGAATAATCGTATTCTAAATAACCTGCATTAAAAAAAACCGTTTTCCTTTACTGTGATACCTTTGTAAGTCTTTTAGAGAATTCCAATATATTTTGTGAATTATTTTCGATATTAGCCGTAAAACAGTTATTTCAAATTGTTCCCTTTCAATTAATAATTGATCTAATATTCAATATATCTTGTAAAATATTTTTTTTAATTTTAAAATGATCAACTGTAGTATTTACACTTTGTTCTGCGAAAACCAACTTTTATGAATGAGCAGGAATATCTAAAATAGCCATTTGGTGGACGCAAAACAATTTATAGATTATAAGTGTGATGCAAAGCATTATATATTACCAGAAAGTAAGTATCAATACTTTGACAATGGTAAATGTTATAAACTGCGTGATAGATATCTTTTTAAATGGTGCGAGCTGATTTATTAAAAGGGATTCAACGTTATTCTAGATCAGGGGCCAACAATACTTTCGCTATTGTGTGCCAAACCAATCTATCAATATGATTCAACGTGAATCACTGTAGGACATTTTTTAAACAATTCGATTTTTGCAATAGATTATGCGGAGTTAGAGAATAGGGATCCATAATCTATATTTATAGTTTTATGATATATTAATCTGGAATCACTTAAAAATATTTCTTAACATAAAAATAAACAGCATAAAATATAACTATTTTTTTCAACTACAATACAAAAAATCAAATTATACCTGCATTATGTATTTTTAAACATATTCTTTAATATAAGAAATAGAGAACACAAAATATAAGTAATTCCCTTCTTTGTAGTCAAACAAAATGATAAATAAAAATTTAAATGTCTAATTCTTCCTTACACTGCTCTACTTTCATATCAAGGATATAATTTGTTACTTTCAATTTTAAACGATTCTGAGCATTCAGTTGTAAAACACAGTTCATACAATTTCCTTTCTTCAAATAATTAAATCTCTCCAGAATGGCATTCAATAATTTATTAAAAAGCTGTACGTTTATCTTCAGAATTATTTTTCAGATATTTTCTTGATTCCGCAATCGTCAATAATTTTGAAGATGTATGTCATATAAAGTCAATTACAATATCATCAAATTCTATCCACTCAAATTTTGACAAATTTGCAGAGTAGTGCGGAATGCTACTGAGAATTCAGCCGCATGCCACATGTTACCATAGGTAGCCGACCCCTGTTCTAGATTATGAGGAACGAATTTTGTAATCAGTCGATGATCAATTTTCCAGAATAAAATCTGAATAATTGCTTCACATTAATAACTGAAGATTGTAATACAGGTAATTCATTTTGAGCTTATCACAACGAAACATTTGATCTACTGATTATCACGAAACTTAAAATTTAGTGTGAATGAAAAGGATGTTGTAACTCTACTTCAGCGACTATGCAGTCACTTGTTTTGAATTGTATATAGTATTCCTGTCTGTCTTGTTTGTGTTGTAAATAAACGTGTGTCCTCCATCCGACTGATCGTGTGTTTTTAGTCGTCTCAACTTCTAACAGGTAAGAGTTAATTTATTCCATTTTTAATGAATGAATTCCAATTGAATTTTTGAAATACGATAACGAATGAATTACGAATTTGAACATTATATTATTTTGAACTTGAAATTGAACAACGGATGACTATACGAAAAATAATGTTCCACATAATTTTCTGAGGACCATGAAACAATTACTCTCTAATTTATATAATACGAAGGTTTATTTCTTTCAGTCAGCCATTCAAGTCCTCTTCAATAAATATTTAGGGTTTTAGTTTGTCCTTTTTAATGGCATTTATGACTTTTTTACTTTCAAATTGAAAATATGTTCGCACAATTTTCATCAGTATAGGTACTTCATGAATTACTTCTTTTCATTATAATCATTTTCAATATGTTAAAAATGTACACCTAATGGCGCCTTCGAACGTAATTGGCGACTTCAGGGTTGCCAGAATAAACATATGTATTGCGCCATTTTAATTATTAGGTGACCGCTGATGCAACGGATTGAATGGACATGAAAAGGCATGATGCTTTGGGCAGAGCGCTTTAAAGTGATATTTCTTATTAATCCTGTAAATAGTCTTTAAATATTGGTGTGTATATGTAGTGTAGTGTAGTGCTGTGAACTTATGTTTAGTCATCTATAAGCTTATTCGTATACCAAGGGCTCTTCATTTATCAGATAGAACATTAAAATCAACGATACAGTCCTCTTGCTCTCCATTGAATTCTCGACGACATTGGTCGGTCGAGCCGGAGTTTGTTCTAGATTAATTATGGATACAACGAGTCAATTATTTATTTATCGTATCAAAGTACACCCAGGTAAAGATAATATTATAAGAGTTGTGACTTTAAAAATAATAAAGGCACCTACCAACGCCCAGTCAATAAATTAGTAAAATTGCCAATCTATGAATAACGATATATATATATTATTGTACTGCATAATTGTATTTGTGTATTATATATTCATTAGCATATATTTCATTTATGTATTGCATTATATTAATTATTGGAATAGTTTATCAGTATATTGTATCAGTATTTGTGTATATTTCATATATTAGTATGTAAGCATGTATGTAATTTCGCAATTAAACATTGCAACGGGGCCCAGAATGTTGGTGCCTTCGAACGTAATTGGCGACTTCAGGGTTTCCAGAAGAAACATATGTAACTCGCCATTTTAATTATAAGGTGAACGCTGATGCAACGCACAGTACGAAGGATTACATCGCCTTAAAATCGAAACTGTACAATACAAAAAGTATTATCAAATAATTGGACATTCTTCCAAACGACTATTGTGCCCTTCCGGATAAAGTAAATTTAAAAGACTCATTGGATACATTAAGTGATTTACATGAAAATATCAGCACTCACAGCTGAGGCCACTAACGGATATTTATGCCCATCATCCATAACTAATAGCTTAAGCACTCGTTGTGCAAGAAAGAGAGCACATGTTGTACCATACACTACTCTATTTCATTCGGTACGTTTTGATAGAATCATCAACACCCATAAACTTTTACCAGAATGAAATCTGTATATAATTTAGTTTCCAGATGTAACAATTTGAACTGCAAATTTTGAAAAATGTATTTAGAGCATATGTAAAGGGTGTTTTTTTAGAGGTATAGAACTTTAAATTGCAATAAAACAACAATGTATTATTCGATTGACATGAATAATTTTTATTCGAAAGATAATCTTGTGGCATTACATTTGAAATATGATTTCTGGCATATGACTGCCACGGCTGTCTCGGATGTAGTCCAATCTGGACGTCCAATTTTCGATGACTTTTTCTAACATTTGTGGCCGAATATCGGCAATAACACGGCGAATGTTGTCTTCCAAATGGTCAAGAGTTTGTGGCTTATCCGCATAGACCAATGACTTTATATAGCCCCACAGAAAATAGTCTAGCGGTGTTAAATCACAAGATCTTGGAGGCCAATTCACAGGTCCAAAACGTGAAATTAGGCGGTCACCAAACGTGTCTTTCAATAAATCGATTGTGGCACGAGCTGTGTGACATGTTGCGCCGTCTTGTTGGAACCACAGCTCCTGGACATCATGATTGTTCAATTCAGGAATGAAAAAGTTAGTAATCATGGCTCTATACTGATCACCATTGACTGTAACGTTGTGGCCTTCATCGTTTTTGAAGAAGTACGGACCAATGATTCCACCAGCCCATAAAGCGCACCAAACAGACAGTTTTTCTGGATGTAACGGTGTTTCGACATACACTTGTGGATTAGCTTCACTCCAAATGCTGCAGTTTTGTTTGTTGACGTAGCCATTCAACCAGAAGTGCGCTTCATCGCTAAACAAAATTCTCTTATGAAAATCGGAAACAACGGCAATCTCGTTTTGGGCCCATTCGACGAATCTACGCCTTGCTTGATGATCGTTTGGCTTCAATTCTTGCACGAGTTGGATTTTGTAAGCACGCAAACCAAGATCCTTCCGCAAAATCTTCCATAAAGTGGATGGACACAGATCCAATTCCTCTGCTCGATGGCGGATGGACTCATTCGGGTCTTCCTCAATGCTACGCTCTACAGTAGCAATAGCTTCTTCTGTACAAACCGTACGGCGTCTCTGGGGATGTGAGTTATCAATTAGAGTAAACGTGGTGCGAAAACGTTCCTTGGTTAATCGAATTAACTGCTCTGATGGACGATTTTGTCGACGATACAATGGACGAAGTGCGCGATACGTATTCCGCGCAGAACCATTATTTTCGAAATAAAATTGCACAATTTGAAGGCGTTGTTCAGGCGTGAGTCTAATTAATATTGAATTGCCAAACCAAACTGAGAATAAATCACTTGACAGCTGTTAAATCGGTCGCCATCTTGGAAAGTAATGCCAACTTAAACTTCTATACCTGGAAAAAAAACACTCTTTATATGTGTATGTGTTTTAAAGAGAACTTTGAGAAATGATTGATGATTTTATACAAACTTATATAATACTGTTAAATATATATATATATATATATATATATATATATATATATATATATATATACATATATATATATACATACATATATATATATATATATATATTCATATATATATATATACATACATATATATATATATATATATATATATATATATATATATATATATATATATATATATATATATATATATATATATATATATATATATATATATAATATTTAGGAATGATGCATCTGTTTAATTATAGTAGAGTAATTTTTTAAAGAAATATTCGATAGAAAAAAACTTCAGATTTGATATCCTAGGAGAGCAAACCCCAATTGAATCCATTCCTTCTAAAACAATTTGTTGAAATATTGTTTAAATATGCTAAAGATTTTTTTTCGGAGTAATTTAAATTATCGTTATAATTCGTTGAAACATAAAAGTAAAACAAAGACAAAAAATAGCAGTAGATCACTTCCAAATGCCTATTAAAAGGAGTATATGAATTCAAAATTAAAGGGTGGTTAGATATTTAATCAGACAGTGTTCACAATTATTGATGAAGTTTTTTTGCGCTTGGTCATTAGAGATATCTGAATACTTAATGGACAATTTGAAAGAAATACCTAGTCGAGATATTTCAGTAACAGTAGAAATATGAGAATAACAAACAACTCTAATAATTAAGATATCATGCTTATTAATGATATTTGATAACACATTTCAATTCAAATAAAATAATGCTTTGAATTTCAAACATGCATTTTTTATGACAAACAATTTGCAAATTCTATATCTATTTGTATCATGGACTACATTTCATTCTTGCAATACTTCGCCCACGTTTTACGTATACAGTTAGATGAGAGTTAATTAGATATGTGACAACTTCAAAATATGTATATTCTTAACATTTCTTCAGGCATTCTAGGTATAACTGACATCATAATGGAATTTAAATTTAAGTTCTAGCCTTATATTTGTACCACAGGGACAAGATTATTAAGTGCTGTAGTATTACTTTTTGAGTAACTTTAATATTTTACTGCGTATGCTGTATTTCAGCACAAGCTCTTTTAAATGCAGTTTATTTCAACTAAAGACATTCTAGAAGTTACAAATGTACACATTTAAAAATATTTTGTACAGAAACATTCAGAAATTCATACAACCTCAATAGAGTAAGCATTTCAAAACAGTTCAAGAGAGGGGAAATCTTAAATATCTTTAGTTTATTGAAGATATAAAAATGTACAGACTTTAGTTTTCAAACAAAAATTAAAATAAAAACACTTAATTTTACTCAAACTTTTTAGCCAAAAGCCAAAGTATATTGGAGATAAAGTTATATATACCAGGTGTCCATAATTAAAAATGAAATTTGCCAGCAGTCAGTAGCAAAAACTAGGCAGCAGAATTACATGAAAATTGGGTAATGGCAGAATGAAAGAAGGGGATTTTATTGAGATAAAACACGCACACACACGATGGATTTCAAAAACCGCCACAAGATGGTGTTGCAATATGTAAACTATTAATATATACAAATGCCGATAACATTCAGCAATCCGTTATTCCGGCTCTTCAGACAAGGCGATGTCATACAACCGCAATGTTTATACAAGATGGTGCTCCTCCAGACAACGCCCGGTGTTTGAAACAAGTGCTCCGCTGCCATTTCGGTGACGACAGAATCATCAGCCGGCATCTTCCTAGAGCTT
Source organism: Trichonephila clavipes (assembly GCA_019973935.1). NCBI lineage: Eukaryota > Metazoa > Arthropoda > Arachnida > Araneae > Nephilidae > Trichonephila > Trichonephila clavipes. The sequence goes on along the minus strand of BMAU01014332.1, from coordinate 53,710 downwards.
GGCATCCTAGATATCCCGACACATAAATACTTCAGACTTTTGGCTGTGAGGATACATCAGGTCCATGGTTTACCGAGATCTCATCCCATGGCACATCTCCATGAGACTTCAAAGAAGACATAGACCACCTTATGCGTAACATTCTCCAGTTAATGCTGCTTTCAACAGTCGAACATGGGATTTTACACTTCCAGATGCTAGCAGACAACAGTCAACAGCATATCGAGCATGTTGTACATTATTTATATGTTCTCAAAAAAGATATGGTACTCCACCTAGAGGTAGTTTATGAAACTCATTGTTTTTTTCTTTGCTCGATAAAATTTTCATCCATTAATTCTGCCAATACCCAATTTTCATGTAATTCCATTGTATTGTTTTTGCTACAGATTGCTCGCAAATTTCAAGTTTAATTATGAACACTCGGTATATTACTATACACATAATCCCAATTTTTCCACACTTTTCATGCAGATATATATATATATATTTTTAATTACACAATAACTTCTCGCTTGTTTTACTGCCTAAACTTCTATAAAATAATCCAAAATTTTGAGTTAATTGACAGCAAATTCAGCAGTGAAATGAGATATTTTATTACATTCAGAGTGTGTTTTTTACTTCTGTAACAGCTTTCTAATTTCAATGAAAGTTTCTTTATTTGCTTCGGACATAATTTTATTTCTATTGTTAAAACTTTAATTTCTTTGAATGGTCTGCTTTTTAGGAGGAGTAAAATCGAAGCACAAAACAGATTTACATATTTTTTTTTAAAAAAGTACCACAGAACAAAGAATTCCTTTGAGAATTTAATTATTACTTTAACTATCAAAGTAAAATATCTGTAGCACTTTAAACAATGATAGTTTTTAAATTAGATTCATTTTGACAAGAAAACAATGAAAGTTCTTTATTTTATTAAAAAATAATTTTTTGATTGAAAACAATATGTAATTGTTATTTTAGAAGTAATTTAACTAAGTGTATTTTCATTTAATCACTTTTTATTTTTCATTTTTTTTTCTCTTTAAGTTTTAAGCCAGTCTTTAATAATTGTAATCCTCTTCCCTTTAATTGACAATTCAATTTCAAAGCTGGCAGCTTCTTTATTTTCAATTACTTGAGAACCTGTATTCATTAAGTAAGACAAGTATTATTTTCTTTGGTTCTTTATTCCTTTTTTAATAAGTAATTTGAAGTAAATACTTTAAATAACTTACAACGAAGTTTTTATTTTAATCCGATTCACAAGATGCTTTTTATAAACAGTTGCTTTCTTTTCTCTGTCAAGTACTCCACATTTTTTCTTCTGATGGCTTCTTAATAAGCTTGCTAGCCGGAAATAAACTATCCAATGTTTTTTTCTTTACTTCTTCAAAATTTATGTGGCCGTAAAACTACCTACAGAAGGCTCTAAGATGACTTTTGTCATCTGATAAATTGTTTGATTAAGTTTTAAGAATGCTCGAATCACACTGTTAGGTCAAATTTTTTGCTGATCCTGAAACATTAATATTTTAAAGCCAAGTCAAATGTACAAATTTAAATAAAAAACATTAGCATAAGAAACTTATTTTGAAAGTATATTATGATGAAGAATTACTTTTATAATTTTCTACTTCTAAAGAGTGAGTAGGAAACTCGTAAAAATGTAAAATTTCTATACAATGCATCTATTTCTCAATGTCTATTAAATCCAATTCTGCATAGCAAAAGCTATCTGAAGGATCCTTCTGAAATACTTCATAAACTATCTTGTTTATAAAATTACATTGTAAATGTTAATTAAACAATTAAATTAATTATCTCTACACCAATAGGTATTAAATAATAAATTTAACTTTTTCTTTTCCGTTTTATTCATTTACGTAATTAAAAAAAATCAACGCAGAAAAATTAATAGAACATATTCATCCGTTAAATATCAAATAAAAATATAATTCTTAAATATATATAATTACTTTAATAAATGGTTAAATAATATGAAATTAACGCACTTTTTAAAAAGAAAACTATTCTAAATTAAATTCAACATTTATTGATAATATTCGTTTTCTATATATAAGCAAATCATTTTTCCTATTCATTTTGTTTAAAAAAAAAAGCTAAACGGTTAGAAAATGTATGTGTTATATTTTAATATTTCTGAGTCTCTAGACGCTAGTCAGGTAAAAAAATGAAAAACTGAATGATTATCTAACGACATTAGAAAGTCAAGAAAATTATTTCACACTTTTAAATATATTTGATGCTATTATCTTTTACGTGTCAAATGAAATAGTTATGATAAGTTTTTCTCCTTCCCGGGACTTGTAAAAAGAACTTTTCTTAAAGTAACGAGCTACAAAATAAGAATTTCCTACTAAATTTTGCGAATTTTTATATAACTTTTGTTATCTTATTAGTGAAATATTCTATTAGAAAAAATCTTGTTTGTAGAAAAAGTACTAAAATTTTTCTTAATGCTGCTTAGCTCTAACTTTTAAAAGCGTATTTTTTGTTACATATATTCTGAAGTTGGGAATTTTTATTGTCGGATATTTTGGAAAATATATTATACTTAAAAGCTCTTTAGCACAAAGTGAATTTGAGAAAAAAAATGATAAATATTTTTTCGATGTCGAAGGAAAAACTAAAGAACTGATATAGACCTTTTTAAACTTTTTCGAGAACATATACAAATAGCGACTACTACAAATTGACTACTATTTTAATCAATTAGTTTTTGAGGTAAATTATTTTATTTCCTTTTCCATTTTATTATAAAGACATTTTATTGGTTCGTTCTTGGTTGGATAATTCAGTGCTTCTTAAACTTTCTATACCTGAGAAACAATTTTCAAACATAATTTTCATCGCACCCCTCTTACATATACAATAACATTGTATTAAATTCAATAACGATAAGTATATTCTGAAGTAAATCTACAATGTGACTTTAATTATAAACCGTGCAAATTATAAGGTATATAATTTTATGACATGCCCACATAGGGTCACTGTTAATTATTAAATTGGTTCTTAAAATAGTAATGTTAAATTAATTATGAAATACATGGTGCAGAACTGATGTATTTATAAGTATATCATATGCGTAAATATGTTTTTTATTTTTTATTATGGCAGAAAGTTTACTTTTTGTTCCTATGGGTAAATTGATATATTTTTTAAATAATTCGTTTTTGACTTTTCAATGTACTCACAACCCCCTAGGGAAGCGCGCCCCACAGTTTGAGAAACGCTGCCCTAATTACATTACTTCTCGTAGCTGCTTCGAAATGAATAAGCTTACTATTTTTCCTGTCAGTACAAGTTTGCCCTAGATGAGTGACCAGGAAATTATCGCAAGAATCACTGCAATATAGGTATCACACATGATGCTTACCCACACAAAATGAATTTCATAACAACATAAATAAAAATAAGCGAAGAAATATATATATATATATATATATATATATATATATATATATATATATATATATATAGTATAATAAAATAAAAGTGAAGAATAACTAGAACCCACAGTACTAAAGAAGTAAGAAATTGGAATTGAGCAAACACAACAAATGTAGATACAAAAAGTAATAGGATTAAACTGGTGACCTATTATGATTTCTAAAGCTGTCGCTGAATTAGGCCAGCTAATTAGGGTTAGCAATGCTTTATGGATCCACCTTCCCCGTACAGCAGAAATTTTCGACATAATAGGGGAGAAAAACCCAAGTTGAAAAGTTAAGCCTAATACAGCACGTGGTTGTAGAACCTAATAAAACCGTAAAAATAAATTGAGAAAAGAGAACAATAATGAATCTATCAAGGAGAGGAATAATAAAATTTTTTAATAGAAAATATTAGGAAAAACTTACTCTTGTAAGACAAAAATCCTGAACTCAAAAATCCTGTTTGCGAAATATATATATAAACAGTAGAAAACGCTTGTAATAATTCTGTGATATCTCCATCTTTCCTCAGTCAACTTGCTTAGATCGGTAATGTTAAAAATAGAGATTGTGTATAGCATATTGTCTAAGATAGTCTCATGTTTAACCTAAAAATACCCAACTCTCTTACCAGTAAGTCAAATAGATCTTACATTAAAGGTAATATGTATCGCAGTTGTATGAATTTAAACTAGTTCATTCTTCATCACACACACACCCAAGGCCTTGTTTTTCAACCTACTGCAGTTTTACCTACCTAATTACATTTCCTACTAAATATATACATGAACTCTGTAGAAAGTTATTTGACGTAAACTAAATAAAAAAAATATTTGTAACAACTAATGTGCACAATATAAACTTTATATTTATTCGACTGGCTTTACATTGGACAAATATAGTCTTTACATGGAAGTGGCGTTCAGATGAAATTTTCATATTTTAAAAAAAAATAATTCGTGATTTACCTATACTTTTCTGTAAACTGAAACGTGAAATTTTTCTATTCAGTTATTTTATTTCACTTTTCAAAAATAATGCTATTTACGATTTTTAAAGGATGTGTATGGAAATAAAAAATTAAAAAAAAAACCAACATAACTTTAAAATATTCTAAAATATGAAGATTTTTAAGTTTAAAATTAAATAATTTAATTTAATTATGAAAATAACTTATTTTGTGCTTGGATTTATTATTTCCAATATTGTAGGGAAATGTAATAATTTAATTTCAAAAAAGAAAAAAAAGAAGTCAAAGAAACAATAAAAAATAATTTAACTCGCAATATAATATAGAAATAAACGAAACCTAACTTGAATAAATTAAAAATTTTCAGTGTCAAATTGCTTTTCAATTTTTAAATAACATGGTGACCAAAAAGAAAATCCTTTTTAACTTAGATACTTATGAAAATTCATTGATATAAAATTATCTTCTTTTTGACGTTTTAGTTGAGTATAGTAACGTTAAACTTATTTGCTATCATTTTTTGAATTCATTAAACTTTTCTTTAAAATCTTCGACTTGCTATTTTTTAACACTTCATTTTTTTTAACTACAAAAGAACTGATTTTTTTGAAAATGGGTAAAAACACTTCTGTAAATTCTAGCATGAAATTTGTATAAATTATCTCAGATTCTAAAATCATGGAGGATTGATTAAAAAAGCGAAAAAAGTCTGTCTGTTATAATGTCGATACAATGTAAAAAATAGCTTGCGATGAATAAAATAATATTAAAAAAATCGTTCGACTGTTTTTATACATCTAATGTGAAGCATATTTCTTTAATTAATAGTATTTCCCTTTTTTACATTTTTAATAATTAATTTTATTAAAAAAAGGCAAAAAATAATATTAAAATATTTTATTTATACCTAAAATCATTCAAAAATATATCATTGATATATTCTTTAAGTTTACAAATTGCGAAGTTATTAATTGTTTTTCACCACATGTATTTGAAAAAAATTTAATAAAAACTACCAAGTAATTTTTTGACATGTAAATGCTACAAAAACTATTTTTATCATTATTCTTAAAGTTTTTATCTTTAAAAAAATATTAAAAAATGAACGAAAAAAAACGATGTTTAAAATACGATCATCGATACTTGAGTATTTTTTTTACTGCAAGATGAGGAAATAAGAAGGAACAAAGCATAAAATATTGCATTTTTTATTTGTTGCTAGTGTCTTCGTAAATCATTCTTGAAGCTATAAAACTGTCGCATAAAAATCATAAAAAATTTATAAATGTGAAGAAACAATTGCTTGCGAAACCTGCTTTAATTTTTTTTTTAAAGTTATACAGCAGGCGAAGCATAAAACATGAATTAATGATGCTCTACTAGCATTATCTCAAGCAAAAAAACACTCAGGAATAATCATTCACTATTCTGGTTCTTTTAGAGTAATCGAAGCAACATGAAGACGATTGTGAATCAAGGTCACTAGTAAAAGAAACGATTGTGATCCCTAACAAATTAACGATAGTGTTAGAAACCATTGATAATCTTTATGCACGCACAGAAATGGGACTTTTGTCTAACTTGAAAAATATTAATATTCTTGGGAAAAGAATACAGAGTTTGAAACAAAAAGAAGACTTTCTTTCCCGTAGTGTTATTGGAAGTTGTAAAAAACCGTAAAAGGGGCAACCTATTTCTTTGAAGATAAAAAAAGGAGTTTAACCCTCAAACGAGCACGGAAAATCAGTCTGGCTAAAATAACAGCAAGAATACTCTTCGTCCCTTTTTTCAAAGTACAATTCGATATATAGCATGAAAGAAAAAAAAAGTAATTGCTATCTAAGAGCTACAATCCAAGTTATAATTCAATTGCGATTTTTTTCCCTCTTGCCTTTAAACCAGAGAAAAAGAAAATACATTCAGCTTAGCCCGCCTGAAAGAAACTAGATCAGGACTTAGGGGTGAAAAGAACAAGATGGATTCCTTTCTGCAGCATTTAGCATTGTTGTTTTTAAAGAGCTTTTAATTCTCGTAAAAACATCGATCTCCGGTCAAAAGATAGATGCGTGAATTAAAAAGAAATAAAAATGTCTCTACAGACACGCTTCCACAGTATCGCGTAAGATGATTAAGAATAACAGTAAGTTAAGTTAGAAAGGGGCAGCATACAGCATATGTCACGAGGAAAGAATTTATATCCATACGAAGAGCCCCAGATGCTTCATTATTTAGAGCCTAGCCCTGTCGAATGAATAATTTGAGCAACAAATTATATATACCTGTAACGGAAGATATTTTAAAATAAATATGGCTTCTTTAACATAAACATTTACAGCTTTGCAATGGAAGTGATTTGTTGGAGGTAGTTTCAAAAGGGAGCATACTATGGCTTATAAGTATTTGATAAAAATAAATTTTGGGCAAACGTAAAATATTTATGGACTGAATTTTAAAGATTATAAGAATAAGAAACCAAGAAATATTTCTGTAATAAATATTAAGTCAATTTTACGTTGTGCATGCTATTTTCTAAAATAGTTGTCTCTCTTTGGTGTATAAAATTTTAGAGAATTATAAAATGTGTCATGTTTTTAAACCCTATCTAGTTTTAGTATTATATATCTTTTGTATTTAAAAATATTGAAATTCAAAAAAAAATAAATAAATGCATTTTTTTAAAAAAATATAATTTAATATTTTATTTATATAAAAATAGCTACAATGTTGTAAGGATATATTTAATTTTATTGATCAACTTATTGCAAATAATTAGGGCTAATGTTTTGCAAAATATCATGCACTACGTAAAATTTATTTAATATTTCTAACAAAAATGCCCCTTAATTCCATATGCTTATTTATAATTTTTAGAACTATGATTACATTTTAAACATTTTATGCTTTTTGAAGCTTCATTCTTTTATAAATAATAAGTTAATTAATCGAATTATTTAACTTTAATCTCAAAAAGTTGCCTTTAATCGTAAATTGTTTATACTTTCAGCTATCAAGACAAAATTAACACCCCTGAGACACTTTAAGGGAAGAAAATAATTGTGAATACCCGTATAAGTGATGTAGAAAGCTTCCGTTTCAGCATTATAACGTATGTGATTGATTTTATCAAAAAATTTTAAATACAAAGTATTAAAGATACATTTTTAACTTACCATCCAGAATAAAATTAAAAATTGTAGTAGACATTTCTTTTCAAAACTTAAATGGAACAAAACAAATGTTTGAAATAAAAATTATTTAGTCCAATTTAACATAAGTTTAGGTGCGGTGATTTCAATATGTAATGTGTCAATGCACGTTTTCAAACATGCAATCTATGGAACAAGTTCTGTTTCTTAATGTATAGTTACAGACGATATTTATAAAATACTTCATATATTTTAGTTACAAATTTTATATTCTGTATATGCTAAACATATATGTTACTATTAAAATTAATGATCCAGTCGTTTTAAATTTTCAAATATAAAACAACAGGAATTCAGCTCTCTGTCTGGGATGGAACTAATATAAATTAAGTTATCTGTCTATATCATTATGTTATTGCATGTAGGAAAAGTTTATTATTATTATTATTATTTTTTATTATTATTATTATTATTATTATTTTTATTATTATTATTATTATTATTATTATTATTATTATTATTATTATTATTATTATTATTATTATTATTATAAGTAATACTCTAAATAAACCATTTAATTTATTTCGGCTGATTTTAAAGAATTGTTACGTATTTGGATAAGCGATAATAAATCCTTAGATAATAGATAATAATTCCGGGAACAAGATGAATCTCAGATATTTAGAATAGAAATCCATTAATAACCTCTACTTACTCTACCCCGACTTAAGCAAACCCGGAGTTATGCGAGTTTCAAATTTTTAGTCGAGATTCATCTTTTTTTTCTTTCTTTCTTTTTTCTTCCATTACTGAAACTTAGATGAAATCAGTGCTAGAACCTGATGAAATTGGTAATATGATTGCAGAAATTATCAACCTTTCCAGGCAAATAAATTTTAAAGTGGATAGTAATGATCTTCATAAACCATTGAATTCTCATAATCATAAGCTGACAATTGATGAGCTTATATAAATGGATATACATGAGCAGGGCATTAAAAAACTCGAGTCTTTAGACCTAGTTCAATCAGAAGATCGAATGATGGTATTGGAAGTTTGACAGAAGGTTAATTCAAAAAGGGTTAAAAATTTTAGAGAAAATAAACTCCAAAGAATAGCATATTTTTTTCAACAGAACAAGGGATAAAAAAAAAATATTAGCATGCATGGAAATTTTGCAGGAAAAAAAAATATTTGAGTCGGCACGTTACTTAGTTAGATTTTTACATCAAAATAACTTCGGACTGCGATTTTGTATTTGTGTTTATCAAAGAATTCATTAAACGCTTTTATCTTTTTTTTCTAAATTATTATTATTTTCTTTCCTCTCCGCCCCAACTAAAAATAATTTTTGTGTATTTATATGCGAAATTATGCCCCGACTTACCAGCGAATTAAACTTACGTGGTTATCACTAAGTCACACCAATTACTTAAGTTCAGGGTGTTACTATACAGCAAAAAATTACGGTATTTTTAGAAAAATAAACATTATAAGAAACATTTGAAAATGACTACTTTTAGTGATACAAAATTTTCTTGGTAATAACATAAGAAGGTACTTCACTTTTTTGAAGACTAAATGGTTCTGCAGTCATTTTATATTTGTTTCGATATTTCACTGAGTTCCTTTATTTTTATTTTTGGTACGCAGATGATCATCTAGAATATGAAATTACTTTATGAAAGTTAAAGTATTTTTTGAAGTGAAAACTTCTTTACGCGCGTTGAGCGTTTTGGTAGAGGGTAAAATCCTCGGTTCGCGTCACCGACATGCTAATGATCTCCAGACTAGCGCACGCGCAGTAGCCTGTGTACACGTATACACTAATACATCGACTATTTCTGACTGTATTATGTGCGCGTTGGACGCTTTTTGGATAAGTATAATTTTGTGAGTCACGTCACCAATACGTTATAGTAGCAGTACATCTGTAATTGTAAATGTGACGCGTTGTACATTAAGTATTAGAGTGTAGTTATAACATAAGTAAAGTTAAATTGACCACGTGGGAAGTTCAACTTGTGTGTACTGGATTTTGTTTATTTAAGTGAATTTTTAATTTGACTATTATTGTAATTATTTAATTGAAGGATGACTGTTTATTTATTGAATTTAAATTCATTGACTTCAGTATAAAAGTGAGTATGAAACATATTAATATTTTTATACAGATAAATGAATAATGAAAACAACGAATATATTTTTAAACATTTTTAATATTTGTACGAATATTTGTATTTAAAATTTAGCATTATTCATTTTAATTATGTTTTTAATATTTAACCTCTTCATCATGAAATGAGTATTATTACGGTATAAGATTTATCTTACTAGCGTGGTAAAATAGATTTCTAGTTATTTGATAATATTTTTCGTGGATTTTAAAATTGGAAAATTAAAAAAATGTTATAATAATTTTAGATTTTATGAAATATGTTCATTTATTGTAAAATTCAATTTTACGAAGTTATTGTTTGTTTGTGTAATTTGTTAGATATAAAATACGTGCTTTGTTATTTTTTTGCGAAATAATTATTTATGAACTTATATAATTTAATTTCACTATTAGAAAAAATATTGTAACATAATTAAAATCTCTAAATTTCTATTTTTTATACTTGTTTAGATCCTTAATCCCACGAGAAAAAAACTTGAAGATGTCAACAGATAGAACAATTTTTATTCGAAAATTTAATGATTTACACAAAAGAAAGTTCTGAATTACTCGAAAAAGATTTGGCGAAAAATTTGACGACATACCTATGATATTAAGCGGAGACTTTAATATTAACTTCGCAGATGACAAAAATTTATCATTAATTGAATTTTTGAATGAAACATTAGGTTTGACTATGTCTAATGATCGAAAAGTCAGTACAACAAAGTATAAAACGACTATCGATGCTGTTTTTATACGATATTTAGATAAATTTCAATCAAACATTTTTATTTCTTATTTCAGTTACCATAAACCTATTGTATCTTTTTTAGAATACAATGAAATGATTGAACGAACAGATAATCTAAGTATTGTCGAAATTAATGATGACAATGATGTAAATAATGAAAATAATGTTCAAACTTGAATTCATTGAAATTCGTGTAAATATAAATACTATGTATAATTAAGATAATTGTATATTAATTATTTTTTCAACCACTTTGTATTTATATTTTGTTCCTGATTTATTTAACCCATCATATGTAACTAATAAATAAAACATAAAAAATTTCATATAATTTTTGCATATAGTTTTAATTACTCTCAACTTAATAGTTCCGTTTTCACTTCTATCGGCAGTCCCACGACTGTTTTGCTTTTTTTTTCTCCTTATTAATTTTGTTTTTCTTATTCAATTTGTTTTTTTTCATTCTTTAGTAGAAAATATTTTATATTTTATGAAAAAAGAACTAAATTAAAAAATAACAACACTGATGGCATGACTGAATTTATTACATTAATAAAATTATGTTTTTGATGTATTAAAACCTTGTGTAAATTTTCTAAGAAACCAAGTCAAATCACAGCCAAATCAAGAATATTGTCCTGTTGTAGTAGCTAAACTTTTAAGCTATTTTTGTAAATTGCTTCTGTATATTAAACAAATAAATAAAAACTCCAGAGAAAACTCAATCTATATTCAAGTGAAATTACCACTGGAAACTTGAATCCAACAAATAAGAGCCATGTTAAAAAATAGAAGTTTATCAATGAAAAACAATATAATACAGAAGAAAAAGTATTCAATAATAGGATATATATGAACATATAAATAATGAGTAAAAACATCGATTTGAATATATAAAAAAAACATTCTTGAAGAGAGGGGAAGTTTTAATTAAGTTTAAAGTCGAAGGGAGCTTATTATAAATTTGGGACATGTTCTTCGAATTTTAAAGGTTTTATTGCTACATACAGAGTTCATTTACATACTTTATACTAGAAGTTTTCAAACTGGGAACTCAGGAGGTATGAATTAGTGCAAGGGGAAGTATGAAATATTTAACAAGAAAATAGATTTCATAACATAATGTAGTGTAAAAATAAAAAATATATATGCACATATTAATCTATTTTATTCACATATCATTAAATATATTCCACCTATTTCAATCTAATTTTTGTATAAACATTTTTTAAAATTGCAAGACCTGTTATTTCGGAAATTGTGTGATGCCACTAGAGAGCCAGAAAGTTTAGATTGTTTTTAAAAGAGAGTACAATAACAAAGTTTGGACACCACATTACTTTGTACAGTAATTTCTATAAGGTTTCTGAACTTTTTAAAAAATATCAATACAAAAATAAATAGCTGATAACTCATCTTTTGGACAGCATTAAAAAACATTTCTGCTTTAATATTATTTAAGGATACTATTTTTTTGGAAAAAAGACCATTATTTCTAATATAAATAACACACATTGGGTATAAATTATACTAATTGTGCATATCGTTGAAGTAAAATGTAGTTAAGACATATTTTTAAATGAAGCAAATAGATTTTATATATCAATGTAACAGATCAAAAATTAACAAAATATAACCAAGTTTAACTTATTATAATTAAGCTTTCTCATTCTCTGGGCAATTAGAATAACATTTTTAAATAAAAATTAACTTCCTCTGGTACCTGCTTAAATGTATATACTAGTGAAAAAAATAAATTTTTAATGCAGATATGAGCTAACAGAATAAAAAGTAATTAAACAATAATGCAATTTAAAATGTAAGACAATGTATGTTTCTTAAAATACTTTCTTTTTATGAAACTTCTAAAATATTTTTTGTATTTTAAATGAAAAACCTTTCTTTAAAATTGAAACTAGGTACATGTTAATGCCAGAAATGAAATACAGTTAATTTCTTTAATATATTCAAAATACATAAATAACGTGCAGAACATAAAGTAAATAATTCAATACAAACTCAATTCATGAAAATTAAATCATGATATTAACAAAAACCCTAAAGATATTAATTTTTATATTTGCAATGATAGCAACTGAAAAAATTCAGGTAAAGAGTGCCACATTTTAACATTTTTCAAAAGTCGCCATTATTGCAAGTCATTTCTAACATTATTATACATTTCTAAAACAAGTTTGGCACTTGGTCGCTTGGATGGATCCCTATTTTTACAAATTTTATGAAAATTAAACAATTTATATTTTAAAACATCAGTTTCAGTTCTACCACCTAAAATAAAATTGCAAATATCTGGTATTTTCCATATGTCAGTTTTTTCATTGTATTTTGGCATACTTTTTGGATCATACTTCTGTTCAGCAAAAGGCCATAACTGTTCTGGGGCAACAAATGAGCCTTTTAAGGGTTTGTTTCCACAAAGAACACCTCTTTTATCAACTTCAGGAGTATTTTACTCTAGAAGTAATTTTATTCACGATACATTTCCCCTATTCGGAGCCAAATTCAACTAAATGACTGAAAAGAGAGATTTTGCGATTTATATATATAAGAAATACTCGTAAATTGATTACTGAAATTGAAGTAGTTGATACGGAAAATGAAGGTAGAAAAATCAATTTTGCAAATTAAAACTGTTAAAGCAAATTGAAAATGTGAATTTATCTTATGTAGTCCCTTATTTTGAGAAACAAAGCTGCATTTATAGTAAATTACAACGTTATCACATTGGACATATGTAATGATTGAAAATATAGGTTCACATCTGCAATACATTTGACAGAAGTTTAATGTTTGATAAATTAAGTAAATATTAATTTTATTATATTCCGTTCTATATAAATTCATAAAAAAAAAAATTCTTTTAACATTTAATCATTGTACAGATAGGCATTTTCAGAAAAAGAATAAAACAAGGAAAACATGAAAATATTTTAAGTTTGTGAAATTCTTCCATTTCAATGCTGTCTAATTAGTTAAAGCTAAGTTCCACAGTAAAATAAGTCTTCAGTTTTGTCAAAACAAAAGAATAGTTTCATTATCAATTTGATCTGAGCATGAATCATATGAAGCCAAGATAGGTCATTAGACAAAAATGTAAGCATCTTAGTTTTTTATTAAATAAAAATATTTCACTGCTGTTTACATCTATCTGAAATATTTCGTTCAAAAATAACAGATATGGTATTTATCAATATTATACAAGCGCAAAGTTACTTATTAGTATTTCCTCTAATTATTTTCTTCTCGTAATAAATGCCATCGTATTGAAAACGAGTGATATTTTTTAAGATATCCAACTACGTTCGGAACCGGGAATTTAAAAAGGTAAATAAATGGATAATTTTTATGTTATTTAGTGTTACTTAGATTAGAATACATGTATAAAATTGTTTTAAGGACATTATGACAGAAATAAATTATTTAAATACAATATTTCGGCAAAAATTAACTTAGAATAACCTTTTTTCAAAATGTTCTCCTTTTGTGAAAAATGCTTATATTATAATAAAATTTAGCCTGTATATAGCTCAGACCTCTTTACTGAGGCTCAACTAGAAATTTTGAAAAATTCACATTATTTTCAGAGTTACCACCAATTGAAATAATTATTCGCGTTTTTTTTTTCTTAAAATTGCTCCCCTCTGTTGTCATAAAATATAAATAAACCCACTTCTAAGTTATATATTTCAAAAATTCTAGTTGAGCCTCTGTACAGAGGTCTGAGCTATTAACAGGCAAAATATTATTATAATAGAAGCATCTTTCACAAAAGGAGAATATTTTGAAAATGGGTCATTCTAGTTCATTTTTTGTCAAAATAGAGTACTTAAATCATTTTTTATTGTAATACAATGAATTAAAATAATTTAATAAACATTTTCTAATTTAAGTGGCACTAAATATTCTAAATATTATCCATTTTTACACTTTTGCAAAATTACGGCTCCGAAAGTAGTCGGATACCTTAAGTAATGTTTAGTAATTTTTCATTCAGTACTAATCGGTATTTTTCCATGGTTATTGCTGTGTACATATATCCCACCATTTTAAAACTCTCAAAATGCAAGTAAATTATTAAAATCTTTAAGGTTTTTATCCTTTCTAAACTACAAAGAATAATGTGTATAATTTATAGTTTTTTCTTTTTAAATTAGTATAAAAAATTCTCTCTTTTTTAATTTATTAACGTTTTATTTTGAATTAAAGGAGTTTTACCTTAATAATTTCATCTTATGATGTTTCTGGACTTATTGTTAGTTTTACTTTATAATCATATATATATATATATATATTTATATATATATAGTGACATCTAAATTTATATTTTAATTTTTTTCCTAAATATTCGCTTTATTTGTAATATATATATGCTGAAAATAATCGAGCAAAATCAATGTATATTATATTTTAACTTGTTGCAGTTTGGTAGATAAAACATAAAAATAATCTAAGAGAAACCATACTCTTCACAGTGACTAAAATTCAATATATCTCCAGTGTTCTCTTAAAATACAAGTTTCCAGTTGACAAGCTCAGAAAAAAAGATATTTGCGGTTAATCATAAGCAATAAGAGAGAAAAGATTCTAATTTTATGTATACAACATACGATGCAAAAGTATATCTTACATTTTACTTACAATCAATTTATTACTAGCCTTGTAAGATGTAAATATATGTCAATATATATACATATATCTTCTCTTCTTAACTTTTTACTAAGTTAAGTTGTTCCTATTTCTAAAAAAAGATTCAAGTTAACACAATTTTACCTCCGACCATACATACCACTTGTAACTCCTACATAAATCCCTGACTTTTCGTATTTAGACAGCTGTGAAATTATAAATAATTTAGAAAAATTGCTTAGAGATCAAATAGTACTTACACAAAACGCCTACACAGACTGTCGTCTTTAGAGGCTTTTCGAGAGCAGGATGTAAAGCTTCACAAGTGTAGGTTGAGCCACTTGTGTCTCCTTTGGGATAAAGAGTAATGGAGCTTAGAGTAGAATACAACTTTTCCCCTTCTCTTCTTACTGTAGTTCGGGACGCCTCTGGAAATAAATTAAGCACAAAAAAGGAATATAATAGTTCATTCTGGAAATCAATACGACACGAGTGCATAAAATTAATTTCATGAACCTGAACCAACCATTTGAAGGAACTGTAAACTTTTATATAATCTTGCAGATAAAATAAATTTCTTAAGGTATCCGACTACGTTCGGAACAGTGATTTTAAAAAAAGCGCATAAATTGATACTTTTCATCATATTTAGTGTCACTCAGATTAGAATACATGCATAAAATTGTATCAAGGAGATTTTGACAAAAAAATAATTTATTTAAATATAATATTTTGACAAAAGTAACTTAGAATAATCTTTTTCCAAATGTTCTCCTTTTGTGAAAAATGATTCTATTGCAATAATATTTTGTCTGGATACAGATCAGACATCTCTACAGAGGCCCAAATATAATTTTTAAAAAATTCACATTATTTTCAGAGGTAAGGCCAATTGAAATAATTATTGGCATTTTTTTCTTAAAATTTATCCCCTCTGTTTTCGTAAAATATGAATAAACCCACTTCTAAGTTATATATTTAAAAAATTTTAGTTGAACCTCTGTAAAGAGGTCTGAACGATATACAGGCAAAATATTACTACAATAGAACTAATTTTCACAAAAGGAGAACATTTGGAAAAAAGATTATTCTAAGCTAAATTTTTGCCAAAATATTGTACTTAAATAAATATTTTTTGTCAAAATGTCCTTAAAAGAATTTTATACATACATTCTAATCTAAGTGACACTAAATATCATGAAAATTATCCATTTATGCGCTTTTTGCAAAATGACGGTAACGAACGTATATATATATATATTTAGACATATATATATATATATATATATATATATATATATATATATATATATATATATATATATATTTAGACATATATATATATTTATATATATATATATATATATATATATATTTAGACATATATATATATATTTATATATATATATATATATATATATATATATATATATATATATATATATATATATATATATTTATATATATATATATATTTAGATATATATATATATATTTAAACATATATATATATATATATATTTATATATATATATATATATATATATATATATATATATATATATATATATATATATATATATATATATATATATATATATATATAGTCGGATACCTTAAAACGAATTACTGCAATATCACAATGAAAAATATCAGTAAACAAGCCCTTTATAACTGGTAGCAAATAATTAGAACTTTTATTAGCTGTGTTGAAGATTTCGATGAAAATGATTTTGTTGAAGAAATTTTGAAATCTTTTTTTACTATACTGCATCAGTTATATATATTTGTTAATTATTAGTTTTTATTCAGTTAATAATATATTATTATATTACATAATTTTCATTTTTCTGGATCTCTTTTTATTTCTGACATATTGCTTAGTTATAATTTTTTCATTTATATTTGCATACAACGCTCACGACATTGTGTGTAATACTTTATTACAAAATTCCCGTGAATGTTATTAATAAGCCAATTTGTTAATTAAATTAATTTATTTGTGAAATAATCTGCTGCTTATTATGATAAATACTGAAATGAAATTAAACTAAAAGGGGGCAGTTGTATTTTTCCAAAAAGAAAAAAAAGTATTCACTGAAAACACTTTTCTGTGTCCAGCTCATTATGCATAATTGATGTATTAATTTGTTTTTAATTTATCAAAAGTTATATTAAAACGCTGCATTATTATCAAAAAGTTTGTACTTTTGAAGTAATAAACACAATCTCATTAAAAATCAATTAAAATAATACATTTGTTTTTTTTTATTTGTAATTCTAAGCAGAGCTCTTATTTTTATGTTTGAAATGCACTTAAAAATATCAAATCGAATTACTCTACTACTTTTAGCTTTTAAATTTTTAAAAAAAATCATCCCTTATTTTCCATCTAAATTTATTATAGCAAAATTGAAGGAAAAATCAAATTTCGGAAATTATCAATATAGTTCTTATTTTACAGCTCTGTATTTACTTATCATTTTAATCAACCTCATTATGGAGTGTAAGATATATTTATATGGAAATAAATTTTTAAAATATGTAAATTATGAATGCATGTTGTATATGAATTCATGAAAAATAAAAGTGTATTTTTTGCTTGATTTCTGCCTAACCATGAGTTCAAAAGCACATAACAGAAAGCAAAGCAAGAGACGAGACGATAAGAACTTCCGGATAGAATAACATAAAATTTAAAAACTCTAAAAGCAAGCAAAAAAGTACGGGGTCGTAATAACAAAGAAGATATTCCAAATAAAATAGTTATTTTTTATGCGTTCAAAATAGGAATATTAACCCTTTCACATGTCTAAAAAATAGAAAAGCAACAAAAACATTCAGAGACTTCATAAAAATTTGCAAATAGGCATTCCATTCATATTTTCTGACTCATTTACATAGCATTTCCTTTCCTTTTTTCTTCGTCGACTATTTTCTTACGTAAAACAATGACTTTACAGTCGAAATAAAGAACAGATATGCATTATACCACACATTTTCTGCTGTTTTTCTCTTTTCATACATGCGATTTTCTAAAACAAATTCTTTTTCTTTTTTGAATATTCTGGAGCACTTCAGTCATTTGAATTTTAAGGGGACTCCGGAAATATTCTTTTGTTATATTCTGAACTCATTGAGAGTTAAAAAAGTTCTTTTGTTGAAATAATCATCTATGTAACCTGCGGGTTCTCAGATAGCCATTAAATTCTAATGAAAAGCATGCGGCGTTGCTTGTAAGAATGGTTTTTGCAGATTGAAATGCTGAATTGAATCTGCTCACTAGTCATTTGCTGAGTTATTGTTCCCAGGCGCAAGTTGATGCAGAAATCACACTAAAGCACATCATTAGAATATTTCTCATCTTCTTTCTATGTTTCTTGCTTTTTATTGTTCAGACAACTTGGCGTGTGGTCTAACAAAAAGGATGTGTAATGGTGCATTCCTGAATCTTTCAGCTCTGAAATGGAATATAAAGCAATTATATCGCAATCAAAGGGACGTTACGGTCATTTTAATTCACCGAGGATACTATTCTAAAAAAATGCTACACTCATAGCCATGACTCTTTGAATCACTTAATGACTTTTTTCATTGTTATTACAATTCAAGCTTGAACATGGAGAAGAAAAAAAAATATCAAGTCTTGTGTTTCGAAAGCGGACGTGACTCATTATTAATTGATTATAGCTAAAATTCCACTTGAATATTTTATGTATAATCTCTAAAGGGTAAATGTTGCGGTGAAAAATTTCTCTTATTAAAGGGGTTTGTTCTAATGAAAATATATTGCGAAAGGAGGATTTCAGCATCATCACCTTATTAAATACGAAATTGATACATAGAGTTTTTATCATTTATTTTTCTTGTACTTAGAAAATCATTCAGACATCAATGCAGAACTAATTAATGTTATGAAACAAATAAAATAATGCACACTATTTTATAATAACGATTTAATGTGATTGTGTATTGAAAACTTCGACTGAGAGGATGAAAAAAACGTTTCATAACAGTGTTTTGAAAAAATGAAATATAAAATTGTCAAAATAAAGAGAAATTCATCTGTGATTTCGGTTTACTTAAAACAAAAATTAAGTAAAATTATGATTTACATGTTCATTGATAAACCAAATGACTTGAATAATCTAAATTTAAGAGATGTTTTGCTCTAGATGATATTTATGCTTCAAAATAGTACAAAATTTTCTCAATCTCTTCTGACAAAATGTCCAGGAATCAGCATATTAACCTTCATTATAAAACAATCACATCATTTGCAATAAATATGTGGAATTAAATCAAATAAAAACTTTACTTTACTAAGAAACAATGCATATTTCTGATTATGAGTTTCATTTTACAAGGGGTAAATATTTTTGAAAAATGGCTTAGATAAAATTCAATATTTGGATTTGGGTGAATAAAGAGGTATGAAATTCTTTATGTAACACTCCTATTTATTGTCTTATTCATGTATATATGTACTTATCAACTTTTTCGCATGTGTTAATCTAAACTTATGTAAAGAAGCAGTTTTTTTGAATTAGCTTTACACCGGTTTACTTTAAGTGTCTACATATTGTGTCTACTACATTGATTTTTAAAAACTCGATTCTAATAAAAATTAAATAAAATATCGTTCAAAAAATTTTGCATATTTAATCGTTTAATGAGCATAAAAATTTGTATTTTATATGTTTGTCTTATTAGTCAAAAAGAAATAAAAACTGATGATTTTATCCTTAAATAGTTCTATTAAAATTGTTATAGCTTCACTATATTATTAAGACGCTGTTTTCGGCTAATGCTAAAGAATATGACCCGAATTCGGAATATAGTTTCCTATATAAAAGTACTCGAACATTAATATTACATTCTGGCTTCAATACCCTGTAGAGAATCAATTATTTTATCATACTACTCATTTTTATCAGAGTGTACTCATTTTTTCTTTCATGAATTGTGTCTCGCATTTTCTTCCTTACTGTAAAGCTAAATGAGCTATCCCTTTATAAGTTACAAGGAAAAACTAATTATTTATGAAATATTTTGAATATTTAAAAACACTATATTATAAACACATACATGAATTACAATGTCAATTTTTTTTATAAAAATTTAATAATTTTTTTCTGTCCGAAAATGTGATCCGCGTTAAGTTCATGCTCTCGTACATATGGCGAAAGCAGCCTTAATGCATTTAATGCGTGAAGCTAACATCTTTGATTTAATATTGAGAAGGATTAAATAGAATGTCCTTAAATGTTGTTCTGTGTAATGCTGCTTTCTAAGAAATATAGGATAAGCAAGGGCAATATACAGGGTTATTTTTTATTACTGACAATATTAAGAGAAACCTGTAACTCGATTTAACAAGCGCAATGACACCAAACTTGGTATGGAGATTAATAATGACCAAAACACATTAATAACACAGATCATCTATAGGGTTGTTCATCAGGCTGTTATGACTAACCAAACCAAGTAACACCATAAACCACGGGCACGAAAGCCAAATTTATGCTTTCAAATGCAACAACCACGCCAGTAATATGATCTATAAAACATGTAAGCAACTTTGAAGAATAGTATTCTCAGCTGAAATGAGCCAGCCCCAATGCATATGCAAATCACATTACTCGCATTATTGGAAAAATGAATTATCTTAATCGTTCACAGCCCTCCCTGAGCTTAGAACATGACAGAAGCTATTAACACACCGTTATCGTTTAATGATTTGAAAGGAATGCTTTACAAAATTCGAAGAAACAAGAGTCACTGACAATTCACCCAGACAGAGGACGCAAATCTGTTTCAGAAGAGGTAATAACAGATGTTGTAACCTTAATCGTCGACGGTTCACAGGGAACCATGGTCGGTACAAATATTACAGACTTTGTGACATATTACGTAAGAATATGTCACAAGGAAAGATGCCATAGGAAAGATTGTGCCGTCTTTCCGACGGCGGTCAGATCTAAAATGGTCGAATTTCTTTCACAGAAAAGTCAATGTAGGGAATGAAACGTAACATTTTACTATTATTTAGTATGTGTTATTACTATTATTATTATTGTAGCATTTTAACATTGTACAACGCCATAAATATCCCTGTGGGTGACTTTTGGAACTAATTTTTTTTTATTATGAACTCTTTCTTCCCATGGTATTATTAGTCCCCGTATCAAGTTTGATGTCATTGTAATAGTTAGATCAAGCTACATGTGGTTCCGAATAGTGTCAATTTTAAAAAAAAAACATTATGTATATACTGTACTTCTTTTGAGGAATATTTTACATTACATTAGCATTAAAAGCTGTATTTAATCTCTCAAAAAGTTGAAGTAAACTTTTATATTTTGATTCCAATCACATAACACGATTAATATTTATTCTCAATGTCTACTCATACTTAAATTCTAAGCTGAATTTTTAGCGATTTCTGAGTTTTATCTACTAAATTTCTTAACACGAAACTATACTTTAAAACAGATTATAAATGTATCCCTTATACATGTCTTATAACGGATTAGACTTTCGTATACATGCTTATATCGTATGTCCTAATATAAAGTTTAGTTCGAATTACACAAATGTTTCCCAGTTTTCGAAGCAGTAGTCGCTAGTTAAATCAAGTAATAATCATACAAACCATGAATAGTATTTATGTTATTAAGTTAATTCCTAATTTATTACTTTGCATTTAGGTAACCTAGATATTCGAAAGTAGATGTCTTAAGTTATCGTTTTAATTATGCTGAATGAACTCAAAAAAGGGCAGGGAAATGAACCCAATATGAATTAAAAGCTTATCTCTGTATTTGAATTTATAACTAAATGATAAGCAATAATTTTGGAAACTATTTTACTTGTTTTTTAATGAGAAGAACAAAGAATTGAAAAAAAGTGGCTAAATGAAAACAAAAAAGAAATTTATAAATAAAAGTAATATTCCACTAATTTTAAATCCAATTGAAAATTCATTGTAGGATCTCAAGCAAAATAATAAATCTTTTCGAAATGTGTTAACTATGGTTGCTTTATGCTATATTCAAAACAGACAAAAAGGGAAACATAAATGCAAAAATAAATTCCCTAAATCAGGTTATTGGGATTGACAAAAATCGTAGATAACAAACTAGGGAAGGAGAGGTAGTCCTTGTTTACAAACGGTGGCCCAACCCACATTGTACAAATGATGCAAAAGTTCATATCCATTGCTCAAAGTGCAATTTGTACTTCAATTTAGTGCCTCTTCAAAAACTATGTTCCTAATCATATTTTCCTCTAAATTGCACTGAATTTTTATACTGGCTTCGCTTCTGCACCTTGACTTCTTTTTTTGAATTATTTTTTTTCATAAGATTCGTTTTTGATGTTCCTCTACAGTTAAATTCAACTTTTTACGACCCATTTTTACTAATTATACTTTCTGTATAAATAAATTTATTACAGCATCACGAAAAACTTTTTTTCATAGAGATATATATATTCATGCAACATACTGATTTTCCACACTTTTCTCTGCTTATATATATTTTGAAATACAGAGTGTTTTTTTTCCAGGTATATAAGTTTAAGTTGGCATTACTTTCCAAGATGGCGACCGATTTAACAGCTGTCAAGTGATTTATTCTCAGTTTGGTTTGGAAATTCATCATGAATAGACTCACGCCTGAACAACGCTTTCAAATTAAGCAATTTTATTTCGAAAATAATGGTCGATTTTCATAAGCGAATTTTGTTTAGCGATGTAGCGCACTTCTGGTTGAATGGCTACGTCAACAAACAAAACTGCCGCATTTGGAGTGAAACTAATCCACAAATGTATGTCGAAACACCGTTACATCCAGAAAAACTGACTGTTTGGTGCGCTTTATGGGCTGGTGGAATCCTTCTTCAAAAACGATGAAGTCCACAACGTTACAGACAATGGTGATCGGTATAGAGCCATGATTACTAACATTTTCATTCCTGAATTGAACAATCATGATGTCCAGGAGAGCTGTGGTTCCAACAAGACGGCGCAACATGTCACACAGCTCGTGCCACAATCGATTTATTGAAAGACACGTTTGGTGACCGCCTAATTTCACGTTTTGAACCTGTGAATTGGCCTTCAAGATCTTGTGATTTAACACCGCTAGACT
Organism: Trichonephila clavipes; assembly: GCA_019973935.1. Lineage (NCBI taxonomy): Eukaryota > Metazoa > Arthropoda > Arachnida > Araneae > Nephilidae > Trichonephila > Trichonephila clavipes. The sequence goes on along the minus strand of BMAU01014332.1, from coordinate 30,436 downwards.
ATTTTCTGTGGGGCTATGTAAAGTCATTGGTCTATGCGGATAAGCCACAAACGCTTGACCATTTGGAAGACAACATTCGTCGTGTTATTGCTGATATACGGGCACAAATGTTGGAAAAAGTCATCGAAAATTGGACGTCCAGATTGGACTACATCCGAGCCAGCCGTGGCAGTCCTATGCCAGAAATCATATTTAAAATGTAATGCCACAAGATTATCTTTCAAATAAAAAAAAATTCAAAGTCAATCGAATAATACATCGTTGTTTTATTGCAATTTAAATTTCTATACCTCTAAAAAAACACCCTTTATTTGTAAGACATTATTTTTTTTAATCTTTCAGATATTTAGAAATTGGGAGTAATTCAGGATTAAACAATCTTAAATATATTTAATGCTGAAATAAAATTTATATACATGTCATATCTTTATGATTTTCGTGTCCCCTTTTTTAAACTTTGCATGAAGAATGTGCAACAAACTATTCTAATTCCTCAAGAGTTGTTTTAAAACTTTCAAATATAAAGCTTTTGTAGAACTCCGGATCTCAGATATTTTATAATGCCCTGAATACGTGTGTAGCAAGCACAAAGTCAACTAAAAAATGAAAGAAAAATAAGTCTCCACTTAGGAATATAAACTCAGAATGTTCTTCTGATATATGATATATGGAGCCCTTAAACATCCCTATCTCCTGCAATTTCAGAATTTCTTTGGCTAAAAATATCATGACCACAGCATATCACGGAATAGATTTAAGCAGTCGAAAGGAAAATATTCAGCAGACTTATGGTTTTACTTAGCTGCCAAAAATCGAACTGAACTTTTTCAAACATCAGAAATATCTGTAATAATGTATTTTATTTCATCTGGACATGTACGTCTAAGTTTGCGGGTTCGATTCTGGCCTAAGTCGGGGGATTGTCATGATGTAGAAAATTGATAGCATTCATGTCGCAAGATTATACGGCATGTTAAATTTCCCTAGTGTTCCTTGGCTTAGGTGCTCTTGGCAAAATTAAATTCATAGTACCCTTTCGCCTCGTCAAAGCTCAGAAACTGGGCGTCAAAATTACATTGTGGTGATTGGTAATCTATCTATATGGTACCGTACATAAGGGTGATACCAGGTCCCGGGGAATGTATTAGGTCTGCAATGGTAAAACCAATCCGCAGCTCCATCATAAATTTTTAAAAAATAGCTTATTTCCTTCCGATAAAGTATTAAGTAAATTTTCAAAATAATACAATTTATAGGTTATAGAAACAGCTTTGAAATATTATTGATAAAATAATGAGTACAAATAAGAAATGAGAAGGATGAAATACACATTGCTAAAAAATAACATATTTTATTGAGACATTTTTTCATGTAATACATTCGAAATGAGTTACTTTTTAATAACAATGCCAATTATAATGAACGTATAAATTACACGATGACACATAACATAAAATAAAAACAAATATCAATCCTCATATGCATTTTGATTTTCTTTTTATAACTATCGCACAATATTTAAATAGTTAGGCATACAGGAGAAGGTAAAACGAAATTTATTAGCGACGTAATTTTTAAGGGGTGTAATGTTTCCCGTAAGGATAAATTTTCAGAGTCTTGAAAGTCTAGTTTTAGTCACGACGTTCACATATTGAATATCTTGAGTTTGAATATTGTTTCAGCAAATTTATTTCATCAATGGACAACTTGATATTGAGCCCGCAAGACTTGTGAAGACGTATCTGAAGTAGTCTGGACTGAACAGCGGTCTAAAATGCTACCCATCACAAAACTGCGGCGATCTTATTACCCGTTATGGTATTGGATGTCATTTTATTTTATAGCTGGGTCCTTTTTGTTCTTATCACGACACCTACACATCACGGAGACACATCGACGATATTCTATGTGAAGTGGTGCTCCCATTCCTTTCACGGACCCCTGCGATTAAATTTCAACAGGTTTGTGCCAGGCCACACAATGTATAGCTCTTGCTTCTCCAATGTTTCATCGCAAGGCGTGTGATCGTCAGATCTCTCTCTTCCCAGTAGAGTACATTCGGATTCTGATGAATCCCGCAAGATAGTAGCCATCACACACACACATAACTAAGAGTCAATGCCCGGACTTATAATAGTTTACAAGGGCGTCAATTATTGATTACTAGCTGGTATACTCGTTCATCTCACGGGTGAACTTAAAAATTAAGCAATACAGATGGAAGGATAAATAAGTTTTTAATGAGCTAATTTTACTTGAATTGCAAATTAAACAAAAAAAGCTTTTGCATATCTCAGCTAAACAAAAAAAAGGGGAAAAACACACCTTTGTTAAATTTGAAGTCTTTAGATTTCATAGCTGATAAATGATTTTTTTTATTATTTATAACTCCCCGTAACTCTCTTGAGGGTCGATTTTCGAAAATACCTCACTAAGCTGATCTCTGCTCAACAAAAGTAACACAATGTTAAACGTTTTGTGTAATGAACGCTTAAAATAGTGTAAATAATTTATACCTGAAAGTGTAACATATTAATATTACTTTCTGTTGTATTTATTTTATGTTAAAATTGTAATATTCTCAAGCAACACCGTTTATTAAATTATAATGGCGATTCAATAAAAAACATAGCGAAATGTTGACTATAGAGTTAAGTTGGCAATTGGCTTGCTACTTTCATAGCTCGAGCTTTATTAAAAATTTTAAAGACCCGCCGTGTAGGGAAGGGATACACGTTAACACTTTATCTACCGCATTATGATTTACTGCAGTTTTTTATGCAGTATTTCTTTGGGGGGGATCACTACATTGAAAATTAAGGGATATACATAAACAAAATACTCAACTTTGGGAAATTTAAACCGTTAGAGCTAATTAATTAATTAAAGATATTCTACTGTAAAGTTAATTAGATACAACGTTCACGTAAAATAAATAGTCAAATCGTTTTCTAATGTCTTACTAACATATAAAAAACATAAAACACTTAAATTTAATATTAACAATTTTTTCGGGACAAAAATGATAATCTTTGCAATCCGTCAGCTGAAAACGCAATTTCTGCTACAAAACTATTCTCCTTCACCGCTAAAATGCTCATCATAGAACCCGCGCTGTCATAAATCTTGGAAGAGTGGATTTCAAAGAATATTCCTGCTAAGTATTGGTAGAATATTCCTGCTAATTTGGTGTGGTGTGGTAGTTAGGAGAAGGTGGTACCATCTCGGATGTCGTCCACGTCACTTGACAATGATTCAAAGTTACGTGGTCCGTCGCTAAAAGCCCTCGTGTAGCTGAACAGTGCGACGTTAATGTTCATTCACTCCAAAAAATACAATACAGTAGTTATTATTTTTATACTTAAAAATGTAATGGCTGCCTATTCAATTAAAATTATTGCATTATAATTAAATACTAACCGCAAACAAATTACACAAATTTGTCCAAATGATGTAGTGTGAAAGACAAATTTATTTACTTTAAGTACCAGAAGTGATAAAAGTATTTATTTTGATATAAGGATCAATTTTTTATGGTCCACACATGAAAAAAATGAATAGTAGCAAATAAAGAGGGTTTTAAAACAACCTCTCCCTTCAAAACTTACTTTTATTATGAATAAAAAAAATAGAGACTATACTGATCACTGGGACAAATTAGAAGCCAGCGCCTTGTGTAGACAAAATAATAAGAGTTTTTTCAAATATGCTGTCGCGAGCTTTTTTGCAGTGCACGCCAGAATTGCTTTCAGATGGCAGAATTTTTTCCTGTTTACTTGACAAATATCGTTATGTTTTGGACACTTCACACAGTATATTTATAAATTATAGCCTATGTGTTATTACTGTAAAGTTTCATTAAAATCCATTCAGTTGTTTTTGAATGAAAGACGCCCAAACATCCTCACAAACTTTCGCGTTTATAATATATATTAGGATTTTCCCTTGAATTTGTAGATCTATTTCCTGACTAAAACATTCAACTCCTTTTATATTGTTAGCTGTTCTTTTTTAATACATGCAAATCACGTTTGTCAATTTTTGCCTCATTCGGATATTTCCTTTTCGTGCATTACTTTTAATGTTGTATAAGATACATTTATTTTAAATGCCTGACATTCTGCAATTTTTAAAACTTACAGATTCAAATTCTTGTGCAGTTAACTCAAAAAAGAAATATTCTAAGTATTGTCTCCTAGATTGAAAGTAACCCCTCTTAAAGGCTGGTTTATAATAAATAGAATTTGCTATTTTTTATAAACCAGCTAAAACTAATATATAATTATCTCAAGAAGTTCGAAAATCAAAAAAGAAAAAAAAAATTGTATTTTTTTTTTATTTTGAACTATCAAAAAGTAATACAAAAACATTCAGTGTAGTAATAAATAAAAGAATACAATTTGATGTAAAAATTGCAGATTACGTATACGCTTTGTAAAAATTATAACTGAAAGTTATACATATTTAATGATATATAACTGATTTTTTTTATAAATAATATTGTTTAACCGTTATTAAGGTTAAATTGTTTCTATCTTAATATCTGAAAAAGGCTCTGAATTATGTTCAACTGCTTTAATTAATTTAATTAAAATTGTTAATTAACATCCAAAAAGAAAAAAAAAATCATGAAAAATATTATTTTTTGCCCAATTAAGTAGAGAGTTGTCTAAATTGCCTACACTCCAAATTTTCTTCGAAGCCCGAGGTGGATAATTAATTCCAGATGTATTTAAGTAAAATTATTAGGGAAGTATATTTACTAAAACATTTCCAGAAAATTATTTATAATCAAAATCTTTAAGGGGATCCGGCACGTCCATTGGGGTCCATGTTCAATTGCGCAAGTGTATGTACCTATTTCTCAGAAACTACTTACTTCTCATGTATGAAACTTTTACAGTAGGTTATGTAAACTATCAACAAAACCTTAACGAAATGTTTTGTCTTTTTGTTAAAAATTAAACTAATTATGAATTTTTAAAAAAATGTCCATTTTTCCCCTAAAATTTAGTTTAAAAAACCCTATTTAAAAAGTTTGCTAGATATATCTAATTCCCTCCATTAAAATGTGTTCACTGAAAATTTGAGGATAATCATAAGTAGTTTTGAGAAAAAAGGCACGTATAGTAAAAACTTGTAATTTTTGAGCAATTACTATTTTAGTACTTTCCAGAAGCATATGAAGCATTTTTTTACACTCTGCTCCTACAAAAGACTATTCTAATTTTCTTTTTTCATTGTTTTTAACACGTTAGTTCATTAGGGGAGATCTGAAGGTGCTTTCGTTGGGCTACACGAATCCTACATGCATCTAATTTTTTTTGAAGCAAGGCACAGAGCTATAACTTGGTTCAATATTAATGCAGATCGTTAATTTTGCTACATGGCTCATATTGAACTGTGCAATAGTCATATTTACCAGTAATTTTAGAGCTTTTAGTATCACAAATGTGTGTAGATTTGGGGATCATTGACCTTATGGTGTTATTAACCGATTCATTTAGGGTGTAAGTCTTCCCATGTAAACATTTTCTTAATAACATTGGATTACCTAGGTCTATAAAAAAAATGGTTTCATTTAATTCAGCCTGGTATACAGCACGTGTGTAGGTGTTAATGATCATAGCACATTTCGTTGCGTTCAGCTTCTACCTTTTGAAACTTGTATCATGGATTTATACTCGCAGAACCCAATCCATGTTGAGGGCTCTCATTTGAAGACAGGATTTGAGAATAAACTGATATTATTTCTAATAGCCATACCATAATATCTTTGAATTTTTGATATTAAAATGTCGGTGAGTCGGTTACAAACACTTAGGTTTTTTCTACCACAAATATTTTCTTTCTTTTTTTTCTTTTGCTTTTAAGATCCAAAAGACGTGTACCCTTACACTTTTGGATAGGCCCTATACACTCTAATTTTTCCACTTGAACATCATATGGATACGCGCTCATCAGAAAATTATGCAAGGGAAAACACAGGTGCTCCAAGCAGAGTTCATTCAATGTGCGTCTCTCTCAAGGTGTAGATTCATTTAAAAATAAATAAAAATACTTATAACTATCATATTTACTCATATCATTTATCATTTCAAACATAAATATTTGAACTCTTAAAAAATATAAAAAAGTGAAAATCGGTAATTCTTTAAAAATTCATGTGCCGGACCTCTTAACTGATCATGACACTTTAATACTTTTTTTTAAAATACATTCTCATTTTAATGTGCTTTGAAATAGTATTTTAATACAACAGTTAAAGTTTTTTTGTTTCTGATTTTAAAAGAAAATCATAACATTTTTTATAATACTTTCCCAATTCCAATCACTATATAAAATGTAAGCTAAAATGTAAAAAAATATTCATTAGCATACATTTTATAATATAACATTTAAATTGTTTTTTATTTTCAGATAATAAAAGTAACATTCTTTCTCAAAAGGTACAAACTTCTCCCACAAGTGCTTGCAATAACACGTAACATGCATAGCATAAAGCAATTTAACATTAGAGGAAAATTTTCAAGCCACCTTAACTGGGACTTAACATGTAATGAGAAAATTCCCTTTTAGAAACTAATTATGTGTGTGATTATGTTAATTTAATTAATTAATCCCCTAATTCCATTCCCTTTGAGCAATTAACACAGATAACAATTTTACCTTACATAATTATACACATTATCTCCTTTTTTTCTGAGATCTGTACATTCAGCACAACTTTGCATTAGTAATATATTGTTATAAAATTATCCATGGGTTTTCATGCAACTATTTTATTCATAATTTAAACCAGTTTTTCAATTTTATCGTTTTCTATTAAAGTTGTATATTTGTACAATAAATTGTTAAAATATTAATGAATTATTACAAGTTGCTAATAAATTATATTTGCACAATTTATTCCGGCTTATAGGAAGAAGTTTTAATTCTGTAGAAAATTCTAGGGAAAATAAAAGTAAAACATACTGACATAACTTAAAGAAAATATGTTACTGTAAATCAACTATCCGCAAACAAGTTGAATCGGAAAATCGATTTTATTTGTTAAATTATTTTCCAATTGTGTTCTGCTTTTGTTTAATGCATGTTTGATTGCCCTGTTCCAAAGAAAATAATCTTTTGTTTTAGTTTTTACGGCTAGAAAGCATTACTTTTGCCGACACTGTTTGAAAGCTGGATTTTGATTCACTTTCTTGAATCTATACAAACTGAACTATAGAAGAAATTCTTTGAAAGTATATTGAATTAAGTATAGTTGTACATGGTGTTAATTTTACATTACTAACTCCAGAAAAATACCTCAATGAATATTATAAAGAAAGTTTTACATAATTAAATGCCACAGACTAAGTTAACTGATTATGTGTTCAAATCATTAAAATCAAATTGCTTTTAAATATATTTAAACAAGTGGAAGTGTAACTGTTAATTTTAATAATATGCATTAACAGATCCATAAGTTATCTTTAATACACAACTATACGTTTTATTTTAAAACGTAGTTTTATCTGGGAAAGAGAGAAAAATATATTATTTGAATGATAGAGGTTTTTATACTTTACAAGTGTTGATACAGAATTTTTTTGTAGTTTTCCTCAAATTAATTTTTATCTGCCTTGAGGCATTGGGAAATGTATAAAATAAGTTATGATGTTAAAATATATACATTAGATGTTAGGTTTTCTGCATAGAGAAATAAAAATATTTCATAAATTTAGTTTTAACATTATCTTGAAAAGGAAGTTGAACATAATCAGTTGAAGTACAAAACCCATCACGTTTATTTTCTATTAAATTCAATAACATATTTTGATACGAAAACTGTCTAAAACATTTCAGTTTTAATTTTGGATTTGTGTTTAAGCTTAAATATGTTATGGAGAATGAAACAGTGTCACATTTGGGGAAAGTGAAAATGACAAAACTTGCTTAACAATGAATGAGCGAGTGAGTGATAGTTGAGTTTTACGGCACAAGAGCCAAATTACGCTATGATGAGTGAAACAACTGTTTAAAATATTTCAAAATTTTAGAAGCAAATTCAGAATAAGGTATGAACATATTGTGAAAAGTGGAGCACTTGAAAAGTAAAATGAACCAAAATTGTGTTATAAACATTGCGATTTTAAAGCATCAAATTCATGAAAAAAGTAAAGACAAAATCTAATATCAAATCATGTAATCAAAAATTTGGTCTTAGGTCTTGGTCTCTTAAATACTTTTTTATGTGGTGTCAACACACACAAAACATCAGTCTCGGCATACCATTCCTTTGCATCAGTTCATCTACACCATAGATTTCCAACCTTTTTTGAACTAGTGCTCCCTTTTCTAATGAATATTTCAATACCGCCACCCTCTCACTCCAGAGAAATAAAAGCGTACGTAATACATGGTGAAAACAAAAATTAATTTTTTAAAAATATGTATTCCATTACTAATAGAATACATTTTCTAAGGTCCCCTCAATTTTTTTACTTGCAATTCTGAAATAGCTATTGCCACGAATATACAATTTTAAAAACATACTATCAGCATAAGGTGACCAGTATTTAAGTTTACTTTTGTTAGTACATATATAATCAGCAGGGTTTTTTTTTTGTCTTTTTAGACCACCTATGGTCTATTTTTCTGGGTTCATGGGTTAAACTTTTTGCTTCAATTTTTTAATTATGTTCTTTTAAAAAATTGAAATACGTTTAATTACGACTTTATGAACTGACTTTTAAATGTCTGAGATGTAACAGATTCAACAGACGAAAGCAAACTAATGAGTGTGTAAAGGTGGTAATATAAGTTCATTTAATCGGATAGTAAATTTGGAAGATGTTGAAGGCGAAACGTGCACTTGAATTAATAAGAAATATGAATCAAATAATGGGTATGGAAGAAGAAATATCAGATATGGGAATTAAGGAGACATGTTACGATTTAAGCAAAAAATTTTAATTTAAGGATTTTTAAAATTGGCTTGGTTGCCTCCTATGTATGCATACTATGTTAAATAGATTTTGTGCACACGTAATTTTTTAAGGTAAAAACTTTAAATTTGTGAAGTGATTTTAAAATGCTACTCCTCCCCTACAAAAATGTATGTACACGCATGAAATTTGATTTACAAGTACGTCAAACTATGTATCGTAAAATTTGGTATGGGTTTTACGTTAACGTGATTGGTATTAATACAATACTTCTTTTTATGAATGTTTATTGAAAATTCCTTAAAAAATTTATAAATTCTGAGTTCAATTATTTTTTTAAAAAAATAAATTTTGCTTTGATTCAAACATGCGTACCAACTTTTGTTACATGTACTATTTTAAATAGGTAAAAAAAATCAAAACATTAAGAGCAATAGAACAAAAGCCTTAGCATTTTAAATGAAGACAAACTAGTTATTTTATCTTTCTGATATAAGTCAGTTTAAAGTTTTGATTTGCCATAGAGATGGGAATAAAAACGAACGTGAAATCTATTATAATTCTGCGTTTTTTAAGTTTAGAGCTTTCAAATTTTGTGAGGTCATAGAAAAGTATATAAAGAATAATTTAGGCTAAGAAAATTAAATTTGATTTTTAACCGGTTTTGTTCAATTGAATTGTACTGTGTCTCCTTAATGGCTTTTTTTAAAATTAAGTCTGTAGTTTGGTCCCTTTGAAAGATGTAGAAAACAAAAGATAGGCTTGAGAGCTGTGTTGAATTTGACAATCGCCAGACTCGACGCTGATCATAAGGTCAACCAAGATATAGAAGTGTAGCACCAGGACCTGGATCCGAAAGAAAACGACAAGGCACCCCCCTTATCTATAGTGCTATTCCTACTACCATGACTTTGGGCACTGCGAAGAAGCTCTGCGGAGACTTATCATTAGCCGATTGACAAAAGCAGACTTCCACTTGCCGCCTATGTACAGAGAAGGGTGGGCTAAAGCGAACGCAAATGGTTTTCCCAGGACATAGTTTTCATCCTTATGGGACTCTAGCCTCGGGATACATGAGGGTTGGCAAGCCAATAGAGTAAGTAAGAACAAAAATGTACTAAGAAAATAACGAAAACACATAAAAGACAAATTCACGAAAACAAAACTAAATTTGGCGCACCATAAAATGCGAACTTTAAACAATAAAAAAAATAATAATAGCATGTAAATGTAAAATGCGAAGGATTTTTTAAAAAAAAATGTAGAAATTAGCAATACAAAATAATTTCAGAAAATAATTTCCTATGAATTTTTATTAATACAGCTGAAAAATATGTTTACCTGGCATAAGTTCGATGTTTTTCCTGTACCATTTCAGAATAGTTGCAGGTTTGCTTGACAGAGCTTGGCATTGAAGAACAATTTTTTCTGCTTCTCTCACTTCGATTTCACCTCCATTGGGAAGGTCATTAATTGACAAGTAATTTGGCGGAACTGCAAAAAAGAAAAAAGAAAAATAACATTAAAATAGAGTTTTGAAAACTTTAAAAAAGTTCTTCTTTTGAACTTCTTCGTGAAAAGTACTTCTTTACCATGAAATACGCATAAAAATATTAAAAAAACATGCAATACCTTTAAATCTTGCAAAATATTGCATGTAACTCATGCATTAATATCGGATTGCAACATTTCACTTCTTTTCGGGTACGGTATTTTAGATACTTGATAATTAATTGAATGTTTCTCTCGTTCTTTTTCTCAGTGCATAATAAGATTTATTTGTACAATTCAAATTCAGTAAACATGATTGCATCCATCTATTTACCAATGTAGCATGGCACACAATTATTTTATATCCCTTGAAAACACCTTTGATTTAGCAATTTATTTTACTGATTCATTGTAGGTATGAAGTATTATATATTAATACCGAAATTTGTCCTTTTTAGGACTTTACGTAATAGTAGTTTAAGGTATGCGACTACTTGCGACAACTTTGTTATGAAAAAATGGAGATATGAGGATTTTTTTTGTGATTTTTAGATTTATTTAGTATATTTTAAGGAAAAAATCCTAAAATTGGGAAAACATATTTTTTTTTATTATTATTAAAATGAGAAAAAATTGGTGAAAATGTACAAAAAATTACAAAAACGGTGCCCGCTATGTACAAAAATTGTATGAACAAATTCTCAATGTTTTAAATTTTAATGTGTTACTTTGTTATTTATATTTGAAATTACTTTCAGAATAAGAGATATTTTAATTTTTTATAAAAACTAGAGCATTGTATCTTCGTTATTATATGAAATTTGCTTTAAACACAATGATTATATTACTGTAAATTTTGAAATAAAACAGTGATGCATAAATCTAAAGGTCAAAACACTTCTATTGTTATACAGAACATACACAAAAAATTTCAGCAAACTATTTTCAAAACTTTTTAAGCAATCGCTGTCTCCGTTTGAGTTTTTCGAAAAAAAAAAACACATTTCGAGTAAACGCATTTTAAAGTTTGACATCTTGTGTGAAGTCATGGCGTCCGCTTTTACTAAAACACTTGTACTTTTTTTCCAGTGAATGGAAAATAAAAACTTGATACTTTTTATTAAGCTTATAAGATGGCCTACAATATAAAATCATAAAAAAAAATTGTTAATTTCTGAAAAAAAAATCATGATATTAGGGTAGTTGGATACCTTAAGTCAAACGTACTAATGACAAAACCTCGAAACTTAAAAATTGAACAATACTAGCATACTATTTTTAAACTTTTCTCAAGTTTATAAATGTGTTTTATAATCTTATATATCCCTTCAAGCAGCTATAAATATATGCATATTCTTTTATTTCTTCCATAAATATAAATACTCCTTTAAACAGCTAGGAGAGTTTTCTAACGCTGTGCCTTTTCTTTTCAAAAGACTGCAGAACACTTTAAGTTCGGTAAAATTATGATCTTAAGTGAAGTGAGTTTTGGCGCTGAAATTTACCTGTCCTCCTTCATATGTAGACTATGCTATGCCTTTTATATCCGTTAGCAGTTAACGAAAGCATTTAGCATGATTTAGTTGATTAGTTCCATAAATTTAGCTGCTGCCTCTGCGGTATATTGGCGATTACTTCCTATACGCCTAATAAATTCAAGTCCACGCTCAAATGTACATTAAAGCGATCTCTCCTACACCGGTTCGTAGACGTAATTAAATTATGCACTTAACTTCTCTCCCTCCATCTCTAAGACGTAATCAGGATTTGCTGATATTTTCATCGACATAATTGTATTTAATACCTTAAATATGTGTGAAATAAATGTTAAGATATTGAAATTGCAAATATGAATTTTTCTCAAAATGTATGTATTTTTATTTCATGAAAATTAAGTTATACGTAAAACTTAATGTTCGATTTGTGTTATTGTTTTCTAAAATATAGAAAATACTTAACTATGTATAAAAACTAAGTTATGCGTGCAACTTAATTAAATGCAACTAGAATCCAGGTGTAAGGCAGGTAGTTTCTACGATTATGTCCAAATAATAAATCAGGAAAATACAAAAAAAAAAATGATTAAAAATTGGGACAATATATATATATATATATATATATATATATATATATATATACATATATATATATATAAATATAATTACTTAAATACTAAGCTTAAATCAAATTCACAGGTTAAGAGATTTAATTATTAAAAGCAAAATTTTTAGACTTAAGTGAATACAAAAACCAATATTTCAAAATGTCAATACTCTATAATATTGTTTTTTTCACGTTTCTGAGGCGATAGCTAATTATCTTCGTATTGAACTTACTCCCAGAGTTTTATTACAAAAGAAATATGATTCTGGAATAACGTAGATTCAGCATTTAAAGAGCCGAAGTAAATATTTTACAAGAAGACAGCTGCAGTTAAGGAATTATTTGTTAATTAAATATAATTGTGTTTTCTTCTCCCCAATTTATCTGGTTTATCATTAATTATATGTGTGTTAAAATTCTCTATAGCCTGTACATTATTTCGAAATTATCTACTGATTACATATGCTTAAATTTTAGCCACTTATAAATTATTGTTAACTAAAAATAGCTTAAGCAACACTAAAATTATGTTAAATAACGTGTTTATTATAAAAAATTCAACACAACTAATATTTATACCAGTTAATATGCAGAGATGAATTATTAATACAACGAAAAATATAGTACGTTCTTAAAAACAGAAAATCATTTGATTTTAAAATTAAAAAAAGTATATCAATTCTGCAAAATAATTTTAATTCTAGTTTTATTGTGTCAAAAGTGGTGTTACTTTTCAAAAAACTCAACAACAACAAAAAAGAATTTGCCAGTTGATATGTTTAGTTACGAGAAGAGGCATTGCTAGGGTTAAGTCTCAAGTGCTATATTAGGTATAATAAATAATACACTTATCTTCAAAAATTATACATGTATATATATACACATCGATGAAATTGCACAATGTTTTTTACATGTTTAGAAATATTTTAATGACTTCTTTTCGAAAGAGATCAATCATCTTTAAAATTTGCCTTAATAATTAAAAGACAAATTTCCATCATTCGAATATTCATTTGAAGAGTTTTTGATTTCACACAAATTGTTTTTTGATGTGATGGAAACCCTTCATTGATTTCTCATCAAGGAAACTAGTTAATTTTGCTAATGAAAACACAGATGAATGCATACTATGATGACTTAGTAACATTGCATTCCCGTTGCTACTTAATTTTTTTTGCTGAAAATAATTAATTCCACATAAGCTTAGAAAACAAGTTAAATTTTAAAGAAAAAATATTCTACACTCATACATACGCATGGATACTCTCTATCGCGCTATCCTACGTAAGTATATAATGTGTGTGTATTAAAAATGAACAGATGTTTGACCTTACTTCGTGGTTTAATGAGATTTAAGAGCAAAACAATTAAATTTAATATTTTGCTTGTATTTTACATAGAAGTAAATTTACTAAACTAGCTACGCCTGCAAAAGAGTAAATTACTTTTACAAGGAGAAGCATAGTTATCAGAGTATCCAACATTTTCTATTGTAAAGTGTTGGTATCAAATTATCCAAAAGAAAACCTGATTTTCATTTATACAAAATTAGTGAACGAAAATAATTGCAAGGAGTGTGTAAATTTAAAGATACTTGTATTGTGAAAAGCAAAAACTAATACACAGTTTATAGAACCTGTATTTAAGACAACCAATCAAATATTTTAGGATTTTGTATTGATTTCTTAATAGCAGAGAATATTGAACCCTTGGTGTAGTAATCGTTTTATATTGTATAGATCCAAAATGAAACAAATGAATGAATAAAAAAATTATTCATAACGAATATATTTGCATGAAATAAATCCGAAACAGGATATTTTTCTTAGATTAAATTTACTACATTTATTACATCTAGGAAATTTAGTTGGTTCGATGGCTTAGAGGTAGAGTGCTTGCTTCGTAAGCAGAAGATTGTGGGTTCAATCTCGGCCAGAGTCCAAAAATTTTCTGAATGTGAAAATCATTGGGCATGATCATTGGGCATGCCGCATGATTATGTGGCATGCAAAATATCACTTTAGTATCAATTTGGCTCTGGTAATCTCGACAAAATTAAATGATGGCAATATTTAGTATTTGAAAAGAGCTTGAATTAAAAGAAATTAAGTTAAGTGTCAAAATTTGGTAGAAAGTGCTGCTAGTAGATGGCGCAACCATGAGATGGCTCTATCATCTTGGAATTTGCCGTATCTTCAAAGCCTTAGTTTCCAATACGCAGCCCATTAGAAAAAAAAAGAAATTTAAGGTTTCGATATGAAATATTAGAAAAATATAATACTTTTTCCTCATAATATTCTGAATCTAAATAAGAAGACGAGTATTTATATACACTTAAGTATAGATAAAAACAACATTATATTAAGTATTATTGAAATAAAATAGCATTTACTTGAATATATTGCGATAATCAAGGTATGTTTTGAAATAATGAGATACTTGTATGAGAATCCAAAAGCAACAAAATAAGAAATGATATTATAACTTTTCTTCATGTGAGCATCTACTAAGAAATGTTAAATAAAACTACTTGAAGGTCTATTTAAATTATGATTTATTTCTCTGAATCAAAGAGGTATATTTATTTTTATACGCTTAGACATATTTTATTGAGAGAGTTAAGGCTATGCAACAAAAGCTCTTTGCACCCCTTTTTAAAATGATAAAGAATACTTAGAGCAAGTAAAAGCAGTAAAAAAATAAATAAATAAAGCAATTTAAGTTTCATTTTGTAAAAGATTTCACTTAATTGCTTTTTCCGAATGCATCAAGAAATATTGTAACTCTTTAAGCATGGCTAAGTTGCAATACGCAGCATTTTATTTTAAAATGAATTAAGATTAATTACATTATAAGTACAAAAAGGATCTTTAGTTCTGAAGTAAAATATTTAATGATGTACTACTAGAAACAAGGTTTTAAAAATGCATTTCTGCAGTCTTAGATAAACATAATTCATTTGAAAGTATATTTTGTCCAATTAAATAGTGACTTTGTCGCTGAGAAGACCCTAAACAACTTTTTGATATTCTATAAATGGTTTGCAGAATAACTTTCACGAGATTTTACGTTTTTTATTTCTTATATTTGTTGAATGAAACGAAACATTTCACATTATTTGTAGCAAGTTACGAACATACAGTTCTTTTTTCGTTGTTTAATACTACCGATTTTCTTAATTGCAGGAAGAGCATTAATATTTCCTTATTAAATCAAATTAAACAAGGAATGCAAAAAGAGCAGTTAATTAAATCAAAATGAATCAAATAAATTAAAGTGTAGATAACTTTTATAATATCACTGCTATGAGCTGTAAGTTTTATTTTTATAACATTCTTTAACCTCAAAAGAAATTTTTAGTTTTGTGAGTGAGTAAATATTTGTGAAAAGATTTAAAGTCACCGTTTGAAAATTAAATTAAGCTTTATTCCGAGTAGTGACACTGTTAAAAATATACAAACGCATGTGTAATTCTTTAATTAATTTATATTTAATTACACCTTTTTTTTAAAAAAAAATGTTACATGCTAGTTTTGAGTTAAATTTAGTTTTAACTCATAATAAACACGAAACATCTACATAATCTTTAAAAATGAATGTAAATTACTCTTGTTGATAGTTTAAAATTACTATAACTATTATAGACCTTTAGTTATATAGATAAATTTAACCTTTTATGAAAGTTTAACCTCCTTTCTAGCTAGTAGATAAAAGAAATCTAGCTTGATTATTAATTAAAATATACTTTAAAACATATTTATTAAAATATAACAGAATATTTCAGATATATTTGGCTATGGCAGGAGTGGCGAAGCCTTATGGATCTGCGCGCCATATTTTCTTCAGAAATGCTAAATGAGTTTTACACATGCCGTTAAATAATTTTGACTTGTGATTATTGGGAAAGTAATAAAACTAAATACCAACAACACAAACCTCTTTATTTACTATAGAAAAATACATTTTTACATGCAGTACAAGTTGATTCCTTTAAAGTACAACATCTTAAGAAATTATATGTATCTTCTGAGAAAAATACAGAAGACTTTTTGAATTATGCTGTTAATTTGCACACAACAAAAATTGAACACATTATTAATTATTTGCAGAAATATTCGATTAGCAGCTGTTAGTAAAAATGATGTAAAGAGAAAAGCTAAGCTAATTATTTTTACAAAATATTTTTGGCTGATTATATTTGACTCTACCAATGAATAAGTCGTAAGAAAGAAAGAAAGAAATTTAATATCTTCCCTGTTAAATACATATTTCATTCATTAGCATACACTACAGGAATTGTAACGTATGAATGTAAGTAATATGCCGCTATTTTCTTTAATATCTAGAAAAAAAGAAAGAAGTTAAGAAAAGTTCAAAATTTACGATGCTTTTCATATAAGTAATGTTATTTTTATTTTTTGCAGTTATTTTATAAATAAAAAAAAATTCCGTCTTATTAGTTACTTTTTTTCAATTCTTTGGTACGTAGGATCAAAAACTGAAAGAAACTTAAATTTAAATATTTTTGTTCTTGAGCGTTTCAAAACAAATTCTTTGAATAAGTATTAAAAAATAAGAATAAATGATGTTTTTAATATTATCACCAATAAATTAATTAGGTATAATAGCATAAAATTTATTCAAAATAAATGCATCCATGAAAAATAAAATGGAGATAATTTCTATCTGACCTCTTTATAGTAAAACATCTCAGTATTCATAAAATGTATAAAAATTATGCGATTAATTATTTTTTTTATTTCTTAGTAAAATCAGTTAAGAATATTTATCTTCAAAAAGTATATTAATCCATTTTAAACTTACAATATATACGAAATAAACCTTAGTTTACTGTTTCAAAAATCCATCAGAAAAAAAAAATAAACATGGAAATATTTTCTTGTATAATATTCTTCATAGTAAACATTCTAATCACAGTTTTTTGGGCTTGATAGTTTAACACGTAACCATGAACTTATAAAAAAGCAAAAATTTACTCTATTTTTACGAAGAATTTAATAAAAAAAGTTATGTAAATTTTAGTATAATTATAAGAGTTTAATATTTGATTTTTTTTTGTATTTCCAATAATTATTAGTGAGTATTTAAAAAAGAAATACGGAATCCTCTGGAATTATTTGTCTATACTTCATTAGAAATTAATGATGCTTATCATTTTAACCAATTTCACCTCAGAATATACATAAAACTTAATATTTTTTTACTAGTATAATAGTTAAATGTATCTCATATATCTTGTTGCACAATTCTTTAAATTCATACATTCCCTTACATTTATATACAGTGGTGAAACTATTGCAAATAAAATTATATATTTTGAATGCCTTTACATAAAGAGTGCGTAATTTTTGGAACATAACTTCACAATAATTTAACGGTTACTTACATTAATGTATCTAATAGAGATTGTGATTTATGATGCTTTGAATTATTACATTGTTAATTATTACTTATTATTTATTACTGGATTTTATAATTATGATATTTAATTTTGCGTATAACAAAAGACCCTTTTAAACACTAATAACCAACCCTTCGCCTTTAAACTTATTTCATCACCCAATTAGCATATGCAGATTTGAGATTATCACCTGTTTCAGCTGTCAGAATATATGAATATTTAATATTAGCACAGGTATTCCAGCAGTCTGTTAAATAATAATATAGAGAGATAATACAAATTGTTAGGAATATTCAAGCTATGGAGTGCCATATTATTACTTTTTTTTGTCAACACATGCAGCTTTTTTTAAAAAAAATCAAATTTATCTACATTAATTCCCTTAAATGGAAATGCTCAGTTATTAATCTGTTAAATTTGTATATACCTACTACTAGGCTCAAGAAATATAATTATTTAGCAATAATTTGGCTTAAGAGTTTTGTGTTCATCGTTATACGAGTGTACATCCGAAAGGTGATTGTACAGATAAAATTAAGTTTTTATTATAGAATAAGCTGCTATACATTATAATAAGTAAGGAGACTAGTTTTCTTACAATGAAAATGAGGCCGAAAATTTTAAGAAAAAGTTTCAACATCTTATATTAAGTTGAAACACAAGTATTAAAAGTTGAAACCTTTTACTAATTCAAACAAAAACACGCTAATTACGTTTATATTTCTTAATTTTTCTTTCTTTAACGAGTACTTCTTAATTGAATTATTGTCAATATATCATTTTGTCATCAACTGAAAAACTCTTTCAACTGTTGCATTAGTTTTAAAGCAGCACCACGTAAACTCAACAAGAAAAACCAAATTTTCTCGTACGGAATGTGTTAGTTTTTTTGGAATAGTTAAGTTTTTCTTCCCATCTTTTATCAATTTCAGAATTATGATTTTCCAAGTGTTTCAATTTAGCATAAATTACATTCAGTCTTCTAATTTCTTAACACAGGCAATTGTCATCGATTTTAATATCAAGCATTTCTTTCGATGTAAAATCAACACAGTTTTCTATATCTGCCCAATTCACTTGCGGTGAAGTCAAAAAACCCCATTGAAAACTGTTATTTCCTGTGATATTTGTTTCAGAACATTCTTCGACATATTGGAAACTTGTTTGGTTCATCTCTGAATACAAAGATTAACAGATCAGATTTTAAAAATTGAAAAAGAGGACAAATAGGAGAATACTTTTCAAGGAAGGACAGAACCTATAAAAGGAGGATGGTTGCTCACCTTATAATAAGCATTTTAATAAAGCCGGCAATACCAGGTGAGCCAAACATTTATTGAAAATTTAAAAATTAACTTAAAAAAATGATGAACAGAAGCGTGGTTTGCAAGAAAGGACTCACAAGAAGGTCGTACTTTTTTTAGTGGCAAAAACATTTCAGTTAAAAATATCACCGGTAGAAAGCACTGACAATCCAAAACACAGTGTATAGGAGAACTGAGTACGCTCCATTTATTTATTATTCCAATAACAATTGTTCAACATAATCTCCAGAACATTGTCCAAAACAACTATGGTGGCTCACAACGCCCATTACAGCTGAATGCAACACATCGGAATGAATTGTAGAAACCTCACGACAGATAGAATCATTGACTTCGGCCAATGTTTATAGGGATAAATATGATACACAAGGGATTTCAAATAACCTCACAACCAGAAGTAGACAGGTGATAGGTCCACTGAACATGATGGTCATATACGTGGTCTTATAGTCTCGAACAATCACTCTTTCCTCATCAAAGGTAGTCAATAGAACCATTTTACAGGATTGGCATAATATAGAAGTGTATAATTTTACAAAAAGCTCATTACAGATAACACACTCTTTGATTTAAGGTATAGACTACTTGCTACATTTTTTAAAAAAAAAATGGTGACATGGGGAATTTTTTTTGTTGTTTTTGGATTTTTTTAGTACATTTTAAGAAAAATATGTTAAAATTAAGAAGAGAAAAATAATTTTTATTACTGAAATGGAATTTTATTCTGAACTTTTTCAAAAACTAGGGCACTTTATCTTAGTTATTTTATAAAATTGCTTAAAAAACAGTGATCTTATTTACAAAAGGGAATGTAAGTTTTGTAATAAAACAGTGTTTAATAAATCTGATGGTTAAAACACTTCTACTATTATACTGAACATACACAAAAAAATCCAATTAATTTTTTCAAAACTTTTTGAGCAACCGCTATCCCCGCTTGAACACGTAAGCAACATAACACATTCCCCGTTAAAAAACAAACACTTTTAGAGTAAAACGCACTTTAAAGTATGACATCTTGCTTAAAGCTGTGACATCTGCTTTTACTAAAACACTCTCAGCTTTTGTTCTAGTGAATGGAAAATAATAAACTTGGTATTTTTATAAAGCTAATAAGTTGACCTATAAAACAAAATCATAAAAAAATGTCAATTTTCAACAAAATTCATGATTTTAGGGCAGTCGGGTACCTTAATGCAGATACAGCTAAAATATTTTTGTTGCTAAGAAAATGTTACTTTCTTGTGAGCCTTTTCTGGTAAACTGCCCTTCTTTATCATTAATTCTTCTTTTTTTATGAGCTTTTAAAATTTAAACAAACTTTTGGCTTATCCGATACTTAAAAGAGGAGACAATAGATACATATATCAAACCTAATTTCAGGTAATTACATTTATTATTTGCTTTCATTTGTAACTAAGTATAGAGGAAGCATAAAATTATATGCAAATATTATGAAGAGCGTTTGGTTTAAATTTATACATGAATTTCTCTATTGTATAAGATGAAATATTTTTTGTGTTTACTACAGGGTGTTTTTTTAGAAGTATAGAACTTTAAATTGTGCAATAAAACAACGATGTATTATTCGATTGACATGAATTTTTTTTATTCGAAAGATAATCTTGTGGCATTACATTTTAAATATGATTTCTGGCATATGACGGCCACGGCTGGCTCAGATGTAGTCCAATCTGGACGTCCAATTTTCGATGACTTTTTCAAACATTTGTGGCCGTATATCGGCAATAAAACGGCGAATATTGTCTTCCAAATGGTCAAGGGTTTGTGGCTTATACGCACAGACCAATGACTTTACATAGCCCCACAGAAAATAGTCTAGAGGTGTTAAATCAAAAGATCTTGGAGGCCAATTCACAGGTCCAAAACGTGAAATTAGGCGGTCACCAAACGTGTCTTTCAATAAATCGATTGGGGCACGAGCTGTGTGACATGTTGCGCCGTCTTGTTTGAGCCACAGCTCCTGGACACCATGATTGTTCAATTCAGGAATGAAAAAGTTAGTAATCATGGCTCTATTCCGATCACCATTGACTGTAACGTTGTGGTCTTCATCGTTTTTAAAGAAGTACTGACCAATGATTCCACCAGCCCATAAAGCGCACCAAACAGTCAGTTTTTCTGGATGTAACGGTGTTTCAACATACACTTGTGGATTAGCTTCACTCCAAATGCGGCAGTTTTGTTTGTTGACGTAGCCATTCAACCAGAAGTGCGCTTCATCGCAAAACAAAATTCGCTTACGAAAATCGGGAACAACGGCAATCTCGTTTTGGGCCCATTCGACGAATCTACGCCTTGCTTGATGATCGTTTTGATGAATTGCCAAACCAAACTGAGAATAAATCACTTGACAGCTGTTAAATCAGGTCGCCATCTTGGAAAGTAATGCCAACTTAAACTTCTATACCTGGAAAAAAACACTCTTTATGAATAGTTAAAATAGTAATCATCATTAGAATTTTTTTGTTAGAATAATAAGAAGGAAACTCTTATTACATATACATGTTATATTCCAAGAAACTTTCAATATCGATAAACAATTGCAATATTTCAGAACTGTACGTAAGAAAACAATACTTTATGTACGTAGTAAGACTTTCAAAATCACACGTGCTTTGTTAGGGAAACGCATTTTTCCTCATTTCTATTTTTATAAGCCCTAGAGAAGAATTGCACTTCCAAATTCTTTCATTTTTTTCGAAGAGAAAAGAAAACTTACAGGAGAGTGACTTTGTGATTACTCTGAAAATAAATTCACAGTACAAAGGTTCGTTTTTCTAAAAAAGGCAGAAATACTGCTTTTCCATTTCGACCAAACCTCCTGTAAACATTTTCACTAGGGAAATAAGGTACCATACGTACCCATTATCCCCCCCCCTTTTTTCTTTCACTTTAGCGGATTTTTTTAAAAAGAAAGTGTATTAAACGAGAAGAACCTGTTCGTAAAACAAAATTTATTTTTTGCATAAAATGGGGAACATTAAAATATTTTTTTTTTTCCTTTAAATTTTCAGCGTTCTTAATTTCTAAAATTATACTTGGTTTCAAAAATACACTTTTAAAAATTTCTTAGATATTTTTTAATACGTAAGCGTAAAAAAATTACAAAGCTTATTGGTATATGCTCCAAATTTTAGTATGAATCCATAAAAAGGCTGTATCTCTTTTTATATAATGAATATGTAATTAGCACGTTTTAAATATTGAAGTACCAAGGGCTCATGGTTGAAAACTCGTGGTCATCCTTGTTTATCTCAAGTGTTGGTGCCCTTGAAATTATGCAATATAGTGGTGTTAATGTATATTAAGCTTATGAAATGGCCGTGGGTAGCCTAGTGGTTAGAGCTTCGGACTCCAGAAAGGAAGGCCTGGGTTCGATGCCCAATGCCACGAAATATCCTCCGAGTACACACGGAGTACGTGCTCGTTAAATCAGTGGGTTTGAAAGTCTTGTGGGCGGTCACAGCTAAACTCACGAGTGCAAGGGGCTGGAAAATATTTCTCTCCCCTCCAGTTCCATGCCTAAATTGTGGAAGTGGAGGTCGGTGGTTTCGCCATCTATCATAAGATGGCGTAACTAAGATAAGATAAGCTATCATAGTGAACCTGTCTCACAGGCCAGAATTTCACCAAGCTAAATTGTACTGTCGCCTGTATGGTACTCAAGGCTAAGGTCAACAACAGGCGTACCTCTATAGTACATTGTCACGATGAATTTCGTCGGCCTCGACCTGACACTGTCAGACAGGTGGCATTAGCAAGGACAACAACGACAAACTTATCAAGGCCTCAAAATTATCACGTTAATGTGTTGTGAAAGATTAGAGAGTGGAAGACCAGTTCAGTTTTCAACCTCGTCATTTGACCGAGTTCACAACTAAGAAGTCCGTCTTCAATAGTCCTCATGTAGCATTTAAAAAGAGATGTTAAGAAACAATCAAACATCAAAACGCGCTTTCAATTTATGAATGAAATTCATATAAACAAGTAAGATAAAAATAAAAACAATTAAAAAGTCAGTTCCTACTTAGCTCAACAAAAATAAATTTTATTTTAGATACTTTTAATCAGATAATTACAATGTAAATATGTATATATGCAGATGGCAGAATCGGAATATTAAGTGACAATTAATTACTATTAATTATCATTCAAGTACCTTATTGTCAGCCAAAACAATTGTGTACATAAAATTTTAGCTCAACTGAATGCTTTAAAAAGTAAGAAAAAAATATTTCAAAGTTTTAACCCAAGTCGCTAAAAATGAACCCAACGTGACTGCATTTGTAATTACTTAAATTACTAGATACAGTGAGTCAATTTTAATTAATTATATATAAATTATCGTATTGTCACTCAAAATAGTCGTGTATAGAAAATTTCAGCTCAAATGAGTGCTTTAAAATGTGATAAAAAATCTGTAAATTTTTGACAGAAGTCGCCAAAAAAATCTCTAAATCGGTACAAATGATACCAACGTGGCTGCATCTGTAATTCTTTGAATAATTAGTGTTCATCAGTTATTATTTTATTAATTAGAATCAAATTACCGTATTGGCATCCAAAATAATCGGGTGTATAAAATGTCAGCTCAATTGAGCGCTTTAAAATGTATTTTATTAACGATTGAAAATTTGAACAAGATATAGGGAGATATTAATCTAATAGTAAGAATTGAAAAAAGCAATCATATATTTTCAATGCTGTCTTTAAAAATTACTTCAGTTACAATATATTAATGAAAATAGACAACGTATCTTTTTATACAAAAGAAAAATAAATCCTCGGGTTAGACTTTTTTAAGTTACTGAATTGGATAGAAACGTTTATGCATTATTCCGGAAACCTTAACACCAAAAGAATAAACTTGATCCAAAAGTTACATTGCAAAAGATGTTCGTAGTCATTTTAAGTCTTTAAACTTGCTATACTGGAGCCTGCTAATAATGGAGCCCCTGGCAGCTGAAACGATTAAACACTACATGGAATCTGGTCTTTGGAAGATAAGTTTTTAACCTGAAGAGACAGCAATACAAAACTGTTGGAAAAACAAAATTTGCTTTAAGCGTTTTACTATCGTGGATAAAATCTTCGAAAGAAAAAGGCGCCTTAGATAAAGCTTTTTCTTTTATCCGTTGAGATGATGCTTCGAAAGAGATAGTTACTTCAAACTTTAATCCATCGTTCACATTGAACAGTTTCCTTGACAAAGCGATCTCTTCTTTGGAAGTTAACCATTGCTTTTCTTTGCTCAGTTGACATACATGAAAAGGCCTGGTCATTCAACTGTTAATCCATCATCCTCTGCCTTAAGTATAAAGATAATTTGTCTTCCAATTGTGCTTAAGGATGAAACCAAAATAAATACGATCTAACTTATTTTGAACGATTGGCATTTGATTAAAACCATGATTTACTATATTTTAATGGCTGGATTGAAAAGTTATGGATTCCTTTAAATTAACTAAAAGTGATACTTATTATTTTTGACACTTAACAAAAAATAATTTTTTTTCAAACTTAATATATATTTATTGTTCGTACTTAAATTATTATTTGCGTTTAACTTTATTTGGAAAATTATTTCGCATTTTAGAAATTTCAAAATATAACCTTGCTTAAAACTCTTTTAAACTTTTTAAAGTTTATTCAAAAGATTTAATTTTGAACTGTAATATAATCGAAATTGAAAGAATGCGTTCAATGTAAAGTACAAAGATCAAAATGCAGAAAAATCATTACTGGATTTAAAATAAATTATTACTTATTTTTATTTAATTATAAATTATCTAGAATATTAAAATATTTTTTATAATGTTTCGTAATGTGAAATGTGTAGTGAAAGGAAAACATTTTTGGTCGAGATAACTGTTTGTTATTCGAATCTAATTTGTACATCATAAATTAATAAGCAAATCTAAGTCTTTTTTTAATACTAAATAGTACTTTAATTATTTTTCTAAAACAAAATAACCCAATATACAGAATTCAACCCAATTGCTTTAATTCTCGCTTAGAGAAGTTTCCTCAAGATCCTTCCAATACAATAGAAATTTACACAACAATATCTTTCTTAATTAATCGCAAATATATAGAGCCAATTTTATGAAACAATATCTTAATTTTAAACACATTTTAAGCCTTGAAGGGCCTTTTAAGTTTTTCATTCAAACTAATAGCATAAAACTCATTTTGATTATTTAAAAAAATTAAATAAATGTACCATAACGATGATTAAGAAAATATAAAGTATATTTGTTGCATTATGCAATATATATATATATATATATATATATATATATATATATATATATATATATATATATATATATATATATATAGTTAAAATATACCAATGATAGAATATATTTATTTTAATCTATTTGTATATCATCCAAAGACTTATTTTTCTTTTAAATTAAAACAAATTTAGAATCATGTATGACATTATTATGTCTAAGACCCTCATACATCTTAATTTTTTGAACAGGAAAAAAAATCACCAAACGAAAATATCAGAAAAAATATTTGTGTAAGTCTAAGCCAACATCGTTCAAAATACTCTTTATTTTACTGTTTATAGATATATTTCATTAAATGAAATAAGATTGATTCCTCGACCTATAAAGGTTATAAACTGAAAAGAATAATGAATTAATTTACTTGGCTGTCAGTTATGTCAAACAACCGACTTATCAATACATTTTTATATAATTTTCCAGGTTTTACCGATAAGTAAATTTAAAATGAGATCGATTTCTTCATGCTTGTTACTCTAATACCAAAATGTCACTAGACTAGAGAAAACTATAAAGAGGCTATCATTCTTTCAAGACTTCTTCCGGTGTGTCTTACCCAATGTATTATCCAAGAGGTGACGTATCGCTTCTAGATTATTCTTAAATTGATGGGGATTTTATATTTTTATCTTTTCCTTTCTTACGTGATGGAATCCTTGACATCAATCATTCCTACTTCCTTGATTCCTCGTATGACTTCAATATATCTTCCGAGAAATTTTGATGCTATATTTTGGAGATCCCAAACTGCTTATGGTCCTCACAAAGATTGATTTGGATGCTCAGAGCATAAATATAGCACTAAGAGACATCAAATTTATGCAATACTTCAACTATATTGGTGCCATTTGCTAGAATGTCTAATGAATAGTCACTTAATATTAATGTGACACGCTCGTTAATACCATGATTATGTAAACAGAACTATCGATATAAGATTTTCTTTCCCATGATCAATAATTCGTCTAAGCTTATTCATTGCTCGTATCCGACTACTTGCGACAACTTTTTAAGAAAATGGAACTATGGAGATATAATTGAGGGGGGTATTTAGATTTATTAAGTACATTTTATAAGGAAAATATGCTAAAATTAAAAAGAGAAAAAAGAGTTATTATTACTAAAATGGGAAAAAAATTGGTCAAAATTTGCAAAAATTACATAAACGGGCCCCATTCTCCACTAAAAGTTAATGAACAATTTTTCAATTTTAATGTGTTGCTTTGCTATTCATTTTTGAAATGATCTTCAGGATAAAATATATTTTAATTTGATCAAACCTAGAACACACTTTATCTTAGTTATAATATAAAATTTCTAAAAAGGAAAGTATCATGCATTTACATTCGAAGATATTGCTTATTTTTTACACCTTTGCATAATATAGCTTCAGGTAATGAATGTGATTATATTATAAGAAAAAAATGTGACAAAACTGAAGAAAATTCTGCTAATTGAGGCAAAAAAACCCATTTTTTTTTCAAAATACGAATGAACCTTTTAAGTTTCAAATTATATTTCACAACCAAAATACATCTGGTTAAAATTATAAAGAATGACTAAACAGATAAAGTTCTTTGCGACAAAGTTCAACACTTTTCCCATTTCATAGTAAACGTTGTTGACACATCAAACTCAAAAATACGAAAACTTTTTTTCAAAATTTATTCGGTAATGGATGTATTTTTTTAGGTGCAGTCATTATTGTACTAAAATTCAGCAAATTTAATCATTCCCTTCAGTAGGGTATTGTTTTTTTTTCAGGCAATTAGGTCAGAATGTAAATTTAATTAAGGATATCTAAAATTGCTATCTTCCATTACTTCACTTTAATGCATCATTTCTTTAGGCGAGTCAATAAAATAAACTCAGATGGACGAGCTAAGGAGAGAAGAGAATATTTTTTTCCTTCTATTCTTTGCTTCTAGCGTTAATTTTATTTAATGAAAGGTTTTTAATTTGCTTTTTATATGCACTGAATTCTCACTCATTGTTTTTCCTTTTTGAGAAGTAATTATTAAGATGTTTATTAAAAAATAATAAAAAAATACCTAAGCATTTCTAGAAGAAAGTTTTTGAATTGTAAGACTGGTAATTAATTTTATTAAAGTCATTGGAAGAAAGTATGTGAGATATTTAGCTCTTTTAAAGTATTTTTCTCTAATAAAATGTAGAAAAAATACTGCATTAATAAAAAAAATTAATTTACATTAAGGAAAATATTTAATCAAGTTGAATTATTTATCGAAAAATATTTCGATTGAATTCACCAAAAAGAGAAAATGAAATTTTGTTTCAGCTCCTTTTTTCAGATGCAATTTGTGCAACATTTAAAAAAAGCATACATATTATATAATATTATTCATGATTATGAATAAAAAAAATCAAGGATTAGTCCAAAGAGATGCTATGCACTAAAGTTAGATCATAAGTGAAATCATAATAACATAATGGGATGACAAGATAAAGTTTTAGTTTATCTTTAAGTATTATATACAAAAAATCAGAAATGTTAAGGTACCGAAATACATTTAAAATGTTATTCTCGGTCGAAAATCAAACTTTTTATGTTACCATTTTAAAACTCAAATTTCAAATGAAATATATTATTATTTTAACTGTACAATAATTGCCAAAGAAATTACAGGTGTTTTAAACATAGGTTTATTACATCTCTCAAAAGGAATTTTCAATGGAATTTAAACGTATTTTAGTTTAAAAAAGGAGTTTTTATAAATTTCTGATAATCTTAAGAATCAGTAAGTTTACTTGCCAGAAATTTTCCGCAAATACTTTAATGATATTATGTCTAGAGCTGTCGGCTTCATGCTAAGTCAAAGAAGTAGAGTCACATTGTAACTCTATGTCTCTCTATCAATCAATAAACCTATCTATCTATCTATACATATATCACACACACACACAATACATATCTATATATCTCTCTTTTCTCGCTCTGTCTTACAATGGATATAAAAATATCTATACGTAAAAAGAAGAAAAGTGACTCACTCATTCATTCACTCATCACAATATCTCTGGAACTATTAGACCTACCTTGAAAATTGTCAGACAGGTTCCTTTCATGGAGCAGACATCCACTAAGAACGGTATTTGCGAAAATTAACTCATAAGGTTGTGAGGGGCTTAGGGGCGTTGGAAAACTTCCCGTTTTTGTAGGATTAGACATAAGACTTGAAATTTGGCAGCGCGTTCCTTTCAAGGAATAGAGATCCTCTACAAAGGGGTTTTAGTGAAAATCGCCCCTCAAGTGGCGTTATAGATATATGTACTCGTATTTGAAGTATTAGACCTACAAACTTGAAATTTAATAGGCATATCCTTTCATGGACTGGCATCCACCAAAAAAGGGGAAGATGTTTGGAGAAGTGGAGGGACATTATATATATAAATTTCTGTTTTGAACTGCCTGACGTTCATAATTAAAATCTGTTAAGCACGTTTCTTTTGTTGCATAGAGGTTCGCGCTAAAAGAGGAATTTATGAAAATCAACTCCAATGGGGAGCGGGAAATTACTAAGGCATATTGAGAAAAAAATATTCCCGTTTTTGAACCATTAGGTATACAGTAAAGAAATTTGGTATGCGCGTTTCTGTTGTTGAATTAAAATCCGTTAAAAACAATACTTATGGAATTCGACACTCAAAAGGGGTTACGAAGCTTATCAATAAAAAAAATCCGTTTTTGATTTAATAGTGTTATTAGAATAATTTGGCACACACATGTTTTTTTGGGATTTTATGAAAATCGACATTGGGAGAGCAGTTTACGAGAGAGTAAAAGATAATTCTACTTCGGCTATAGATATTATTAGTTAGAAACCCTGTTCATTTTTTAAATGAAAAGCTGAGAAATATATTATAAGTATGTTTTTTAATTTTAATACAATCAAATGCTTAATTCTAGGACTTCGAAAACAATTATTTATATATATATATATATATATATATATATATATATATATATATATATATATATATATATATATATATATATAAGCAGTATATATTCATACAACATTATGAAATACCAAGCAAAGCGGACGGATAACGGCTGCTATAGAAAGAGAGGAAGAGAGAGAGATTTTGGTGTAGTTTTAATTGGGTTTTCGTTTGTAAGTATTGAAAATTCCTAGTTTACAGCTTCAAATGCATATAAATATTTAACAAAATAATTTAAAGTTTTTATGCCAATTAATAATAATGTATTAATAAAATTTTTTTTAACATAAATTTTTTGGAAAAAAAATATCTTTTGAAAATAAACAGCTAAAATATACTTCAAAATATTGACTAAATTTTCTTTAGAATAAAAAAAAAATGGTATAATAGTTATAAAGAGTGTTTTTTATCCAGGTATAGAAGTTTAAGTTGGCATTACTTTCCAAGATGGCGACCGATTTAACAGCTGTCAAGTGATTTATTCTCAGTTTCGTTTGGCAATTCATCAAAACGATCATCAAGCAAAGCGTAGATTCGTAGAATGGGCCCAAAACGAGATTGCCGTTGTTCCCGATTTTCATAAGCGAATTTTGTTTTGCGATGAAGCGCACTTCTGGCTGAATGGCTACGTCAACAAACAAAACTGCCGCATTTGGAGTGAAGCTAATCCACAAGTGTACGTCGAAACACCGTTACATCCAGAAAAACTGACTGTTTGGTGCGCTTTATGGGCTGGTGGAATCATTGGTCAGTACTTCTTTAAAAACGATGAAGGCCACAACGTTACAGTCAATGGTGATCGGAATAGAGCCATGATTGCTAACTTTTTCATTCCTGAATTGAACAATCTTGGTGTCCAGGAGCTGTGGCTTAAACAAG
>BMAU01014330.1:0-10325 GCA_019973935.1 Trichonephila clavipes | reverse complement strand
GTGAGTGAGTGTAGGGTTTAATGGCGCAAGAGCCAATTTTGGCTATGCTGCGCCAAACATTTGTTTAAATTTAAAAAAATTTATAATATTTAAAGTACAATTATGAACATATTTTTTTGAATATTAAAAAGCAATTGAGCGTCAATTGAAGTGCCAAACGTATGTTACAATTTTAAAACATTTAATGAAATATTTAAAAAACACTGAACAAATAGTTTCAATAAGTTAAAATATCAAATCTTAAAATATCAGAACATGCAAAACATGATTTCAAAGTATAAAATCTACCATAATTTGGTGGAGAATACCCCCACCAAGTCAGACAAGTCTTAAATATAGACAAATGAAAAAAGTGTATTTTAATGTTAGAGCAGTCAACGTTTCATGAAAAAATGTTAGTTACTACTGTTTCTGAATCGAGTGGGAGTTAATGCGCGCATATATTCGCTAGGATTGTTCACAAAACATTCCATCACGGCAAATTTATCCTCAGGATTTGGCTCTAGTTCCTCCGCCTGCACATCATACATAATCATATCCTCCTCATCAGTTGTTAACTCTGTAGGTGTTGACTTTCGAGGTCTATGTGGAGCCATTTTGATTTTAATTTCTGCTTTCTGTACTTTTGGGCGCTTTCTTCTATTTCTTGAATTTCGTTTTGCACACTGTGGGACTTCAGGTGCATTAAAATGTTCACCATTGGATGCAGTAGGGACAGATTCTGGTAAGGGTTGAATTTCAGTTGAAAGCGCGCCGCGCGCGCGCAGCAGAAGATCTATTAGGTCTTATAAGAGGGCGGGTTTCAGCTGATAAAGATGAGGTAGATGTATTCCCGGCGTATATCAGGGGGCGAAGCGGCGAGAGAAAAATGGGTTCAGGTAACCGAGATTCAGTTTCTGTGGTTGGTTTATTGAAGATGCGGAGGGCAAAGGTTTGCCTGAGTTAGTAGACGACGATGTGGAAACTGGAAGTAATTGAAGGGTATTTATTTGGCTGCGGAACGGATAATAAGGTTGAAGTAATTGCAAAGGCGGACATTTAATTTGTATAATATTTTCGTCCGTTTGGGTTGTACACTGGTAGCAGTTGAGGATTTAGCAACTTGGGCGTAAGTTTGGGATAACTGCGGTGCTATTAATTTAGGTACTGTGATAAGAAATATTGTTTTGTTTTCTATTCCTGTATCTGTTTTTCTATTTTCCACTTTGGGCATAATTTTGACTTCGAGGAATGGGACTGGGCAGAATTAAAACATTTCGGCTCCTGAACACAATCCGTGGAAGAATGCCCAATGGATGCACATCTAGAGCATATTAATTGACCACGGCAGTAAGTTTGGGAGTGTCCGAATCTCTGGCACTTAAAGCAGCGCATAGGATTCGGTATGTAGGGACGGATCTTGCAGTTTAAATAACCAGCCTTTATTGTTGTCGGAAGTTTTGGGTTATTGAACGTTAAGATTAAATGTTTCGTAGGAATAACCTCAGCATCTTTTTTATAGTGATTCTCCTGACCTGAATTACACCCTGTCCTGAAAATCCTTCAAGGATTTCAGCCTCAGGAGTGCATATTAGGTCAGGTTCAGAGATGACACCTCGGCTTGAGTTAAGAGATTTATGAGGACTCGCTGTCAAAGGGCAATCTAAAAAAGTTTTTGCCAACAAAAAATATTTTGTTTGCAAAGCAGATACAGTTTCAATTAATAAATCCCCCGAACGTAGTTTTTTAACGGATTTAGGTTCTCCGCCTATTCCTTGAATAGCTTTTTGAATCGCAAAAGGAGATTTTCTTGTCATATCATTATGAGATATCGATAGAATCAAAAAACGGCAATGTGTGCGTAGCAATTTGATCAATGTTAGTTGGGTAGGATGGGTTGGGGTTTTAATAAATGCGTTTTGAGTTTTTTCCCTAATTTTACTTATTTTGATTTTTTTTTGAGAAAGGAGGAGGAGAATCCCTTTTGATTTTCAGAGAACCAGTTTGGCAGGGCTTGCCCTAGATTCAGCAACCAATAGTGGCCTCGGGAGAGCCTCCCGCTCTGCAATGCAGGACCCCATCCAGGCACCACCTGGAACTACAAAACAGGTGGGATTATACACCAGCTGATAGAGAAGCCAGGACATGCTGGTTAGGCCGTCCCGTGCTCTTGTATTATCTGGCGACCTGAGACGCAAAACTCAGCTTTTCTCCGGTACCCTCTACATGGCAGCTTCCGCTAAGACCCCACCTCACTAGTCCAAAGGTCCTCAAAATTTCAACACCCCGCTGCAAGTGCCAGTTTTCCCAGGGAGCAGTATGTTGTGTCATCATACCAATAGTGAAAACCCATCAGACACAACTTCATTCCACTCAGTCCTGGTCTGCGTCAGGAATTCGTGGCAGAAAAAATAAGGATAATAAGTAAAGAAAAGTTTTGAAAAAATAATACAAATAAAACGCGACAAAATCAATAATCGAACACAAAAGAAGCAACATAATAAAAATATTGAAAGAAATTTAAGAATTTTAAATTAAAATATCGTAATATAAAAGGTAAACCATAATACGGTAGTAAGACAATATCAAATATCATTGTCCAATGTGGGTCTATGGTCTGGACGTGAAAAGAAGAAAAGGGAAATTTGGATGGCAAGAAAAAGGGCCGAAAATAGAAAAGGTTCACTAAGGTTCCCTGTGTTCATGTGAAGCCCGTGTTTACCAAAGACAGTAAACCCCTAGGGGAAAAGGAAAAGATTACTAGGGCACCTCGGGAAAGTGAAACCCGTACTCACCTAAAGAAGGTGAGCCCCCCTGAGGGGTATATTTTTCGGGATTGTTCCTATTAAAAAGAAGTTTATTTGTATTTTCAAAGGAAAAATTAAGATTTACTCTTAACGAAAAAGTACTTGTTGATTGCGTGGATCTTTCCTGCGTTTAAAAACCATTCAACCAGGGAGACAGTATATTATTTAAAAGTGTTCAGTTATCAGAAAAGTAATTATTTAAATCGTTATTTAACAATTTCCTTCACAAACGGACAATAAAAAATCCATTAAAGACTAACATTTCCACATTACTAAAATTATTTAAGCAGACATTTATTTATTTAAATTAAATGAAGTTATTTATGTGCATGTGTTTTAATACAGTATTAATACAATTTCCTGTTAAATGGATGTATCAAAAGGTTTTTGAATTTATTTCTTTTTTCAGGACAACTAATATTTATATATATTTAAAAATTCTCTGAATTTTTTTCTTCATCTCGTCATTCTTCCTGTTTTTAATACATGATAATTTTAGAAAACGATTAAAAAAGAACAAAAATGTAAAATTATAAGCTTATTCATGTAGATTTTTTCCAGTTATAAAAAATATCTTTAAAGAAAAGTCAATT
This sequence comes from Trichonephila clavipes, assembly GCA_019973935.1. Taxonomy (NCBI): domain Eukaryota; kingdom Metazoa; phylum Arthropoda; class Arachnida; order Araneae; family Nephilidae; genus Trichonephila; species Trichonephila clavipes. Next base: position 6,946 of record BMAU01014330.1, on the reverse strand, counting down.
TTATTTCTATAGACATAAAGACTGAGAGAAAAAATGAAAAAAATGCTTGTGTACACACACACACAAGCACATATTTTTAACTTTTATTGTTTCATTCCCATAAATACATTTCACCCAATTTGTGTTTCAGTATTATGCATGAAAAGTATCAGCTGCTTATCAAATAACCATCATTTTCTCTTGCACAAAATACAAGTTTCCTACGATAGCATTTTCTATGACCTCACAGAAAATTTCAAGTCTTAAGCCGTTGCATTTCGGGTAAAATGCTTCGCATAAGTTTTTAATTGTTCATGATTTATTTACTTAAGCTCATTCTTTCCAAGTAAAGTTCCACAATAAAAGGAAGTAGGAGATATTCTGTCTTCAAAGTATTTCTTGAGTTTGAATAATAGATTTTTACTCTAGAATAAGAAAATACAATGAGTTTTACTAGATGCTGGACATCATAATAACCATTTTAACTTCCAAAACATGCTCTAAAACAGGGGTGGTGAACCTTTCTGGATCAATGTGCCATTTTTTCTAAAAAAAGTGTTTAATGGGGTATTGACGAGTCGTCAAATAATTTTGAAAATAATAAATAATAAATTTTTTGGGGGGGAAATAATAAATAAAAAAAAATTAAATACTAACCACTCCAAACTCTTTATTTACTATTAAAAAATACATTTTTCACTGTATAGCAGTAAATGTTTTGGATATACGTGTGTGACGTCTTACGCGTCTTTTCTTTAACAAGTCCTTTGGGTTCTTTGGGCCAGAATTAATGGCAACTCTTTTCCAACCAAATCCAAGAAATGAGATGTGAAGAAGAGATGCAAATAAGCGGACTTTAAATATAGGATCTTAGAGTAAGCGGGATGGCAATGTAAAGGAATGTTAGACAATTGATGTGCGTTGTGGTAGTTGATGATTATTGCAGTTCGTGGTGCAAGATTGATTAAGTTCTACGAGTCGTGGATAAACATATTGGTGTTCGACTAGAAGTTAGCCGTCAAGCTGCATCCCATTGCAGATAAAGACAAGTAGCATTACGGAATAATATAAGGTAGGATTGATTACTTATTATTAGAATTGAGGATTAGAGCGGTTCGCTTATTGAGATTGGTCTAAATTAGATTAGATCATATTATAAATATATATTTATATTGTGTGTTTGCGTATTGAGTCATCGTAGATTCTCTCATATTAATTATCATAACTACATTTGTTAAAGGTTTAAGTTCAATATCCTAATAAAGTCATATTAAGATAATGTTTGATCCTAATTCTTTCGCTGATCCTACACCTCTAGCTTACACTGATGCTTCGAGAGATGCATGTACTTCAAGGGAGGTACATCACCACGTGTAATTCAAATTAAAGTAACATTAGTGTGACTTCTGTTGTTGCCGATCAGATGACAAATAACTTACATTAGGATTGTAAAATGTTACTTACTTAGCAGACACACATGCTGAATTAAGAGTCATCTGCCCAAATGGTTTTCTAAGTGAGTCTTAAATGTTATTCATCTCTGAAAATGTGATTCTCAGCCATAGGTAGATGAAAATATTGTTAAAAAAGCATGAGCCAGCTTCTTCAAACGAGTTAAATGTATCTGGAATCGAAATTCTATGTTTCCAAAATTCATTTTTTACTTATATTGCTTGTTAATTTTCTGTTTCAATCTATTCCAACATTTTTCTTGTTTTTAATAAATTTTTGAATCCATATTGAACTAGACTGGTAATCAAGCACCAGTTGCAATTCAAATTCTTCAATTTCTTTCTAATCGAATTGGGACAAGTTTAGTTTATCAAATGCAGTCATATCAGGGTACGTAGTAATTATGGAAATAATTTCCTGAATAACTTTTTCTTCGTCTGATTTTTCAAGTTCGGGAAGTACTAGTAGTTTCTTGTAATAATATCGTTTCTGAAAATATGCAATTTAGCGTCAAAAGCATTGAGATCCCTCTTGAAGATAATATTTTTTTATTTGTGTCTTGAGGCTTTACATTCAATTCTCTGAAATGTTGGCATTTGTCTGTAAAAATGGCGACTGATCACTCGCCGTTTATTCGTAATACTTCATAGTGAACTTTGTTATTTTGAACTAAAATGCTAACCGTTTTTGATCGTAAGACGTGATCAAGTAATTATGTCGCGTGCCATTGGTTTGCCATCCCTGCTCTGTAACATTAAAAGTAAGAAAGCGAGTAAAAAAGGACTGAAACGAAACTTTTTAATTTATCATTGGCCACCCTATCTTACAGATGTCTGAAAATATTTTATGTACTATTTAACGTTTTAAGAGTTCATTTGCATATATAATACTAAAATTGTTTATTGGAAGCATAAGAATATATTACTTCTTTCCTCAAACGAACAGAAATCAGAACGTGGGAAACTTAATGTTCTAAAGTGTGTTTTCAAGTAATTTGTACATTTATAATGATATAATATAATACTTACTATCTTTCTCTATGTATCTATCCATGCATTTAATTTTTAATATTATTAAAGCTAACACACAGGTGTAAAAGGTTTCTAATTAATATATTTTTAACTAACTGCGATATCGGAATATAAATGCTCAACGCATACATTGTCATCGAAACTAAACGTGTGTACAAAATTTCAGCTCAATCGGTTGAAGAAATCAGCTTCAAAAGTTGAGTTGCAAGATTCCACCCGAACAAATTACACTGCAAGTTAAATAAAAGCTTTAAAAAATAGTGAACACCGTTAGACCACATGCAATTCAGAGAAATTTATTCAGTACTGATTGATGAACTAGATTGGCAATCCATTGCTTCATACTAAAGTTTGTTGGTTGAATAAAGGCACGGTTTTACAGTTTTTAAAGTTACTTCCTACCTTGGTAGAATTTTTGAATAAACAAAATTGTCTAACATTTCAAAAAACGGAATAACATTGTATTTCTAAATTTTGGTACACTTTGGAATTTTAGAGCTAATATTTTATTTCGCTTTTAGAATCCACTAAATTTTTTCTTGTGTGTTCTAAACAAAAACCTGATGTATTTTGACAAATTTGATAAGTATTTGTTAAAAAAAAATCCTCCCCTTCCCCTTTGATGCGTAAAAGTTTTAAAACACTTTAACTTTGACGTAAAATATCACACAAAAGATACACATAAAGATTGTCCAGTTCTGAAAAACCTGCCTAAGCCAAAATTTAGGGTAAATATTATCTAATAACATCGTTTTAGATAGAATCGATCAGCAGATTCTGATACTGTAATCTTTCTTTGGGCCTAGTTTGATGTTCTCAATGAAATAATCTCATAAGATTAAAAACAATTTTGTACTTGATAATCTAAACATATACTTACAATCGAAGATTTCGCTCCGTTTCTATTTTAATAAGCGAAAAACAAAGTTTTTAAAAAATACTATCAGATGACAAGGTCACCAGTGTAGCGTACGTACAACATTTGTATGACTTTGAACCAGTGGCATACATAAGAATTTTTAAGGGGTGTTGGATCCCCCAGAAACGGAAGTCCGCCAATGTCGTATCAAATCCCAATACGCCGCCAAATATATTTTTTTCAATTCCTACTATTAGATCACACACTCTCTATATATTTATTTATTTATTTATCTTGGTAGAATTTTCAATCGTTAATAAAATACACCTTAAAGCGATCCAATTGAGATGAAATTTTATATACATGTGGCATGCAGCCAAAAACCAGTCTTCGCGCGCCAGCGCAGCTAGGAGTGAAACTGAAACCTGTGAACTTTTAAGAAAGCGAGAGCAGAGAAAGACGGAGAGTGCGCGAGCAGTAAACGTTACCAATCATCATGTAAACCTATCTGTTAGAATAGCTACCTTTTTTAATTAAATTTTGTTTAATTTTAAAATAAATGTGAAGTAAGACAAACGTCTTGGACCCCTTGTTGTCTCCCACAAATTATGGGGGCTCGGCCGGGATCGAAAAATTTCGATTTTGAACCAAAGTCTGGACAATGAACAAAAGCGTCCGTGAAGGAGACAGCTCCGCCATTTTGAAACTTCGTTCAACCTGTTGTAGAGAGTTTGAACTCAGCATGAATACTCCCGCCTGTGTAGAGGCCGGGATCAACAAATTTCGATTTTGATCAAAGTTTGGACAGTGAAAAAAAAAAGCCGTCCGTGGAGGAGACGCGCCGCCATTTTTCGGAAACTGAACACAACCTGTGTAGAGGTTGCATTCTTCATTGAATCAGCGTGAAAATTCCGCCTGTGTAAAGGTTGGAACTATCAACGAGAAATTCCGCCTGTGTAGAGGTTGGAACTATCATCGACGAAACACCTGCGAAGGGAATTGTCCTAATAACATCAATTACAAGAACTATTGATAACCTGCGAAGAGGTGAAATCAATGAAATCAACGTTTTTTTTCAATTATTGGATACATCGTAAGTGCGAGTTAACAAGGGGAGCTAGAAAAAAAAGGTAGGATCTTTCCATATTTTTCTAAAATGTATAAAAACGCTCTTAAAGAGGATCTCATAAGAGTTGTTGAGGATCTAGACGGTACTGTGGAGAGTACGGACACCATAGCTAAACTAAAAGACTAAAATTGAGAAGAGTATAGTACATTTGAAAGTGATCCAGATTTTACGTTAAAACTTTAATTAAAAACTGTATAGATGAGAGGGTATCGCGAAACGAAAAAGGGATTTAGAAAAACAGAAAATTGAACTTGCTAAACTACAGTTAGCACAATTAAAAAAGAAGTCGAACTTCAAACGGCTAAAAATAAAGCATTAAGTTTAAATCCTGCAGCTAAAGTCGAAGAAAAACAGTTCGAAACTAACACTATGATAAAAATTATGAAAAGGATAAAAGTATTAAAACTTTATCACTTCCTGTTCCCACGAGATCTGAAAATTTTAATCTGTTCTTCCAATCATTAGAACGCGCAATTTAACCAAGAAAATAAATGACGAATATAAATCTGAAATTTTAATAAATCTTCTGGGCGAAAGAGCTCATAACGTCTTACTGTATATTAAAAGGAGGAATTAAATGACTATGAAAACTAAAATCTATAATACTCAGAGAATTCAATTAACCCCTCGCGAGTGTTTAAACTCATTTAAAAATGCTGTAAAATCAACAGGCGTAGACAGATACATCACTTTACTGCAAGATTGACGGCAAAACTTCCAATATTATTGTTCGTTAAGAAAAGTTAATTCCTTTGAATCTCTATGTGATCTTATATATTTCTGATAAATTATTTGAAACTTTAAATAAGAAAACTGCAACTCATATTGGCATTCGAGAAGCAGAAGATTGGTTTTAGGCCTATTGATTTAGCTAAAGAGTGATATTTATATTTCATCTACAAGCGGATCACATAAAGAATTCTATTACTTATGGATATACCCAAGACCCTTTAAAATAGATCCAAAAACTTTAAACCAAAGATTAAAGCAGTGTGAACTATCCCCAATATCTTGAAAGAGAAAATAAAATTGCTTTATATGCGGTGATTCATCTCATTACGCAAGAGATTGCCAGGCGTGTTTAAGCCTAAAGAATCCCCACATCCATAATAGAATAAACGTGAATACTTTGAAAGTCGAGAGCGAAAAACAAAATAGCGATGAATTCGCAAATCTTCAATATGTAAGCATTTTTTGTGGAAAATCAGCCCGTAACAGCCTTGATTGATTCAGGTTGGCCAGATCAGTTTTAAAATTCCTCACTAATTTAGAATGCAAACACCTTCCGAAGAAAAAATAACATTAAGTTCATGTTTTGGCGAACAGCGTATGGTAGAAGTTAAACCCATAAATATTTTCTTAATCAACTCTTCCCGGTCTAAAGTGTTCGAACGGCAATATCATCGACCTTGACCGAAGAAATTATTATACATCCCAGTGTATATGCTGAAATAAAGAAACTGAGGCCACGCAAAGAGCGATGTTTTATTGAGTGAAAGTGGATCCTCTTTGGGTGTTCATTTAATTCAAATGTTTCTGTTTTCAAGTGTGATAAAAACTCTAGTTATGATTTGCCACATGTTAAAAACTTTAATACTAGAAATGATTCGAGTTCTCTAATTAAGAATTATAAATGTAATAAAATTAAGAGTACTAAGTTAAAATTGAGTATTGTAAGAAAAAATGTTCTGATATAGTATTGTGTAAAGAAAGTCAATGTGGTGCCATGAAAATGAGTTCCGTGGAATTTATCTCCCGATCTCCTACCCCTTCACCTATGAAGAGTAAACATCGTCGGTTTGCGTTGCTCCGAAGGATCTTTGAGCTCTGGCAGTGGAAACGGAGGAAAAAGAGAAATCGTTTTTAACAGACGTCCAGAACTCTAGGAAGAAAATATCGATGCGTTCAACCAAAAGATCAACTTGTTAAAAAGACGTTCTTATGCCTGGAAACACAATGTTTTTGTGGAACTTTCACGATGTCGAGGTGCCTTCACATGATGGGCTTGTCTAGTTCAAGAAAAAATTATGATATGTTACATCTTTGTTTATTTGTCTGGCGTATAATTCACTTGTCTGTTCTGTTTTTTTGTATGTTTCAGATTCTCCTTTGGTCTCCATGGAGTACCGCTGCGGACCGCGTACAGTCAGGCTGGCCGGTTAGCATTGTGGCAGCCAAAAGCCAAGCAGCTCGCGCGCAGGCGCAGTGAATTGAAACCTCAAACTATTAACCCAAAAACATTTAAGAGAAACAGCAGAAAGAACGCGAGAGGTGCGCGAGCAGGCGTTTACCTTCTGCTTATCATCGTCAAACTTATCTGTTAGAATAGCTACCTTTTTTAATTAAATTTTTGTTTAATTTTAAAAATAAATGTGAGAAGTAAGACAAACGTCTTGGACCCCTTGTAGTACTCCCACATACATGATTATTTTGGATGATAATATAGTAATTTAATTATAATTTATAAAAATTAATTAAATTAAAAACTAATTATTC
>BMAU01014327.1:0-13979 GCA_019973935.1 Trichonephila clavipes | reverse complement strand
GTATTGCATCTGTGTTATCAGTATTTTCATCGATTGTACGTGAATTTCTCGAACTGTTCTACAATTTGTGGAGGACTGTTTTGGCAAAGAATAAAATTGTTTTGGATCCCGCTCTTCGGCTTCAATCATTTCGAACCCCGAAAACGCAACAATATAATAGTAGTACCTATGGCTTTTTTTCTCTCAAATCAGGTGTTCCTGTTCCTCTGGGCAAAAATTGAGGCTCTTGATTTATATGAGACTTTCCCTATTCTAGAACAGGGTAAAGGTCTCGTCATTTTTTGTGATTCAAAGACAGCCCTCGGGCTATTTTAAATGAAGGTTCATAGAATCCTGAAGAGATTTGCTCTTGCCTGTTTAGATCACAGGAGTTAGATGAAGTCTGTTTTCTCCAATAGTTTCCAGCACATTTTAGCATATAGGCATTGAAATGCGGATACACTGGCGAAAGAGGCCAGCAATCTCAATAATGGCAATTTTGGTAATGCTACCTTATTAGAAGAAAATGCTGTCACAAATTTCAAATTGAGAAAGTCAATCCCTGTAAAGCACCAACACTGTAATATAAGCGGAGACCGCGCTTTATAACGAGGAATATTGCTAGGCTAAGAACAGGTCATTACAGGGGAATGAAGATTGATAGGAATGGTAGAAGAACTTATAGGAATTATGATATCTGTTCAGATACAGAGCTAACACCACCTTATATTTTTGAATGTCCAGCTATTATTGCTGTTGTACAAGAAGTAGAGGTTTTGTTTTCTTCAACAAACCTCTTTGGATATAATATTGAACAAATTGCAAAAACCGTCTTGCTACTGTCTGCTTTCGTCCCGTCATGGATACGACATATCATCATTATTCATTTCTGAAAAAAATATATAAAGTTTATATCGCAAGTATCTCGTTAAGTGAATTCAGAGATTCAGGGAAAACAATCCAAAAGAGTGTATGTTTTATTCAAATTAACCCATAATTAAATTAATTTAGCACTTTTTTTTACTTGTATTGATTACGGTTGAAATTAATAATAACATATCATTCACGAATTTTCACAACATATTTCTATAATTATTGCTTTATACTTCTGAAAAAATTAACTGTCATTCCTATAATTGTAGCAAGCCTAGTAAAAGTCCTTTGCCCTAATTCGTGTGGATATGGCAACCTAGTGGTCATGATTACGGATTCGTGGACAATTATGTGTGTTCGAATCCTGGTACCACTGAAGACCCGCCCTGCAGTGCGACTGATGCACGTGAAATCTGTCAAAGCCCATCTGTCATTTGTTGGTGTGGTGTTTAATTGTGGATCGCGAGGTGCCTATTTGTGTGTCGCTCTTGTCACTAAACAGGAGTTCAAAATTACGAGGTCTGTCGAAAACAATATCCATCGCTTTGTCTTAGAATGTTACGATTATATACAATAATTTCATCTAATCCATTGACATAATAAATATGCAATAAATTTTGAACATAAAACCAAAAAGAAAAGAAAGAAAGAAAGAAAGAAAAATATGACCTGTGTCTTATTTTAATTTATTTTTAGAGATACGTGCGTAAACAAAAATGTGATATTTTATCGGAAGAAAATAGAATGATATATTTTGCAAATAAACGTATTCCCAAACTTTATATTACTTCATGTTTTATTATTTTTGCATTGCAGTTTTCATAGTTTTTGTATAATTTTCATCGAGTCTGACTCTTTTTGTATTACTATTTCACGCACATATACACTCTGTCGCAAAAAATATATGCACCCAGAAGAAATTGAGCTACATTCACGAAATTTGGTATGCATGTAGTGTATATGAAAATAAACAAATGATTAAAAATTCAGAACAAAATATCATTTTATTAAGCGGTTACAGCTTGCAAAAGGTTAAAAATCAGTAAGTAGTAAAGCCACCTCTGGCAGCTATACAAGCCGAAATTCGGCGTGGCATCGATTCAATTAGATCACTTATGACCCCCTGTGGAAGATCCTGCCATAGTCTTTGCATCTGCGCAGTTAATTCTCCTGTATCTCGGGACGGCTGCAGTTGCCTTCCCAGCGCGTCCAGACATGCTCTATTGGCGAAAGATCTGGTGACCTGGCAGGCCATGGTAGGACGTCATATCCTTGAAGACATTGTTGGGAGAGTCGCGCAGTATGTGGACGAGCATTATCCTGTTGATAAATGGCACCTGGGCGACTTGATAGCATGGGTAGCACAATCGGCGTTAAAATATCGTCCACGTATCTGCGAGCTGTCAAAGTGCCTTGAAGGACCACTAAAGATGATCGTGTGTCCCAAGAAATTGCTCCCCACACTGTCACACCTTGTGAAATTGCTGTATGCCGCTGGACAATAAATGCCGGATCGGACCGCTGGCCGGTGCGCCTCCAGACACGTGTGCGGTGGTCATCAGCACTGAGACTGAATCGGGATTCATCACTGAAGATGACACGTCTCCAGTCTGTCACACTCCAAGTTGCCCGAGGTCGGCAAAAAATCCAGTCGACACTGCCTATGATGTGGGGTCAGTGGTAAGCGTCTTAGCGGACGTCGGCTCCTCAAGCCAACTTCAGTCAGTCGTCTCCCTTATGGTTTCTCTTGATGGCACTGGATGTCTGGAAGGAGGTAAGTGGCGTTGAATCGATGCTAGCAACGTTGTTGGTGCCGAAGTGGCCACTCTTCTGATTGCACGATCCTCGCGATCATTTGTGTTCCTGGGACGTCCTGACCCTCCGCGACGGTACACTCTACCTTCTGTGATCCACTGTTGCCAACACCGAGCAACTACCATATCGCTCCGACCGAGGTGGCGGCCGATACGTCTATTCGACCAACCTGCTTCTCTGAGGCCTATTATACGGCCCCTATCAAAGTCCGTCAGCTGCTCGTACTGCCGCCGGTTACGTCTTAGAGGCATCCTAAGTCTCAATATCGTCTATCAAAGTCATCAGATTCGTTTGGATAGCCGTACGGCGCTCGTACTCATGCTTTTAAACTCTCCCAGTTGCGCAACTAATATGCGCATAGCACACTTAGCCTTGTCTCATTGGCTTCGAAATTTTAATCATTTGCATATCTCTTACCAGACTACATTCTTGCCGAGTTTCGTGATTGTAGCTTGATTTCTTCTGGGTGCATATATTTTTTGCGACAGAGTGTATAAATTTTACAATAAAAATTTCTAAAAATAAACCTTTTACCAAAATTAATTATATTTTCATTATCGTTTTAATATGAAGTTTTTTTTTAAAAAAACCCGGCAGTATTAAGAAAAAAAAAGGTCACATATTTCCTTGTTGATCTCTTAATTGTCTTTACTTCATAAAAATTTTTTTCATTTTTGAAACAATGCCGAGAACAATGTACGTCCAAGTAAATTTGAAATTGAACAAAACATTCAGTCTTTTTTTTTTCAAAATATAAAGTAGTTTTTAGTTACTTATTTATTTACTAAGTAATTTTTATACTTCCAGTCTTAAGAGATTTATAATATTGCATCATATTTATAAAGTGCAATACATTAAAAAAATAAACTTCCCTTAACTTTTTATACATTGATAATTAAAATAGTCAATTTCTCTAATTAATTATCAACGAGACATTTTAATTACTTAATATATTAATGGTTTCATTATAACTCTCTGATAACACTTCTCATATATTCACAAGACTTTCTAAAATAGGAAGAATATTTTAGTTAAAAATCAAACAAAATCGCTTAACTATATGTAACGAGTGATTAATCTCAATGTTTAATCACTTAAGGATTTTTTTGCGCCAAATTTAGTTAATCAAGGTAATTGCCATAAAAAACAAGTAAATACTGTTAAGTGTTATAAAAAAGTTAATAATCTTTTAATTAAACATTTTACCTTTTTAGTTTTTTTCATTTCTACATCATTAAATTTGGTTAAATGAGAAAAAAGTTATAAATGTTTTTTTTAATAAAATTGTCACTTTTTAATATTTATAAATCGTTTTTCATCTTAAATTAATAAACAAGTTTGGGTGCAGAGATATCGAACGTAGAAAAATTTAAATTTTTTTCATTTCAAAGAAATTAAATATCTGTACAAGGAAAACACAGCATTTGAGTAATTGTAGAAGTGTTTATCAATTTACACTTGAAATTGAATAATTTCGCTTTTCATTATAGAATCATAGATGTAACATAATACAGTCGAACCTCTATATTGCGAATTTTTTATGTATAGATAATTTTTTTTTCTGAAACCAAGAACATTTCACGATTTTCTTCATAAAATAACCTCCCTATAGCAAAGTGCATTTCCTGTATAAGGAGCTTTTTTACTTGTGATTCAATTGTTTTCTCCCTATTTTTAAAGTATTTCTGGATATTTCAAGTTATTCTCTCTTAACACTTTTTTTGGTGGACATAAACCTTGAACTGGTTTTATTAGATGCCTAACTCACCGAGAGAAATAGAATCCTGGGCGTTTCATCCAAGAAGAACAACACTTAACCCCCATTGTCCAATTCCTACAAACAGAAACCATTCAATGTGGTTCATTTGTAGTGTTGGTCAATCTTACTGGTAACTTCGTTTCTTGCAGTTCGAAAATGTCAAAACGTAAGTGCTTGAGCATCAAAGAAACAATTTAATTCTTCTGGAAGTGGATAAAGACACGCCAAGAAAAAAATATATTGCTTTACAATTTTTTATTCTTCCAAACAGCTTATCAACTATTATAGAAAAATCGAGAAAGGCTAGAAAATTATAAGTCATCGAATTCTTGTTCAAAACGTTTAAGAACATGCGTCTATGAAGATGTCGATGAGATAGGTTTGAAGTGGATACTGACAATGCGAAATAAAAATGTTCCGATCTCTAGACCTTTCGTAATAGAGAAAGCTCTTCATTTTGTGAAGGCATTGGGATTCGATCATGTTATAGGTAGCAATAGACAGAAAAATTTTAAAAAAACACGGAAAAATATGTCTGAAAGGATTTTGGTGCATTGCAAATATGTGAGGCGTATTACGAAACAAAGCATTTTTTCAAACAAAAAAAAAACTGAAACAAAATTAACAGATTTTATGAGTAATTAAATTTAAGGATGAATGTGGTAATACATATTTATAACTTCTAGTTTTAAAATAATGTATATTTAAAAATTGTTTGTTGGCTTGGCCTTAAAATTCTTTAATATTAATATAAAATTATTTTCTTGGTGTTGAAAATACAGTGTATTCCTCGACATTAGGTTTTCTTGTTTTCCTTGCAGTTTTTCCTTCTTCCCCTCCCTTTTTGATGGGCAATATATATAAATTAAATAGATACTAATTTACAAAAAGGTGTGAAAAATTATTTTTTGATACATAGGGCTTATAAATTTCAAATTTGTTTTGTGGGATTTATGAAGTATATTGAAAGATAAACCTCTATATAACCAATTTTTTTTCGGGATTTAGCGACTTCCTTACATAAAGGTTAGAATGTATCCCCATTTAAGAAATAAAAGTAAATATGAAGAAGTTTTTTTTTTGAAATTTCAATGCTCTTTAATAAAAGTATATTTACTCAAAGAACGTATAAAATCCACTTAAGCTGTTTAAAAATCGAAATACTTACACTATATTTCTTAGTTAATTATTCTTAGCATTGAACTACTTGCGAGAAGTGGTTAACGCAGCAAAATGAACTGAAGTAAATGGGCTGCCCTCATATTTGGGGCAGTCTAACACTTAGCATTCGAATTAAAGCCGAAATTATGTTGCACATAGATGAGTATATGTGTCATCTTGATGTTTCTAATGTGAAAGGCGTGCGAGTCGAATTCATTATATCAAAATTACATTGAATTCTGTTGTTCCTAATCTTCTAAAATTAATGACTTAAGTTTAGGTTTAGAGATGAAATAAACTACTGTATTGTATTAGATGTTACATAAGCGCAATTTTGATCCGAAACCAACAAATGAAGACAACATTGAGTTAGTAGCTCTCACGCTTCTAATTTTTACTCTAATCGAAATAGGGATTTTGAATACTAGTTCCAGTTAATGAACAGCAATCCTCTATTGTTGTGTAATCATCTATATATATTCAGTGGAATCAATGCTCGAATACAAATCTCAAATCACCAACCTATAATTTAATAACTGCCATGGTCTCCATATTAATGAATAATAATTAAGAAATTAAAATAGTACTATATTTTGTGTTTTAAAAAAATCAATTTTAGTAATTATTTACTCTTCAAAAAATATTGATTGCTTTTTTTAAAAAAAATAGCGCTGAGACCTCTATTGCCTTTTCGTGTATACTTATTTATCATTTCTCTCTCTCGTATACTGACAATTTTTCGATCTTATTATAGTTCTTTTTTTTGTCTTTATCACATTGGCGCGATCGATGATTCGATCTAGATTGCAGTATTGTCTTTCTTCCATTTTCCACAAAAGATGGACAAGGAACGATGATACATATCATTTTTACTTTTTATTTGATCAATACTTTCTCCCGTAATTGCGAAAGCGCTTGTCTTGATGAAAGGAAACAAGGACATCGAAAAAAAGAAAATTTTTGATGGATCATCTCAGATTTCTTTTACGCTGCGTACCTCATGACAAATTGGATGATGAATACTTCTAAAAAATAATTATGTACCTTTAACTATTTTAATTACGAAGGAAGAAAATTTTCAGAAAAAAATTTGATGGTGACATTGGATAGTTATTGGAGAGTAGTTATTTAAATTTGTAATTATTTCAAATTTTTTTTAAAAGGATAGTTGTCATCTATGTGAAACATTTACTTCACAGTAAAAATTAATTCTGAAAACAGAACTAGATTTAATGCGAAAATATCTTTTGATTTTTACATATATTTTAAATGTAGAATTTTGATTCGTTGAAGGGTTTCCCTTTTCTTTTTTTTTCAATAAATAAAGTAATGTAGGAAAAAAAATTAAATAAAACCAAAGCTCACAAAGAGTTATTTTTTAATTTAAGAATTATATAAAAGACTTCTGAAAGGACTTGAATTTAAGCGACTTCAGTTTAATAAATGAGGAAGTCAGTCACATGTTGCTATACCATTGCCAATCACGCACATCTCCAAGAACACGGAACGTTTCCTGGCGAAAGAAAGATAAATATTCTTAAACTGCCCTCTAAAACAAAACAAAAAATAAGTAAATGGTTTTTTTTTGACTTCCTGAAAAAAAGTACTTACCACAGCTAAAGATAAACATCCAAAATGAAATGCAATGAATAAATGAATGGAATTGTGCAACCTATAGAAATAAGTGCAAAGAATCATTACAGTTTTATGCAACTAAGAAAGAGAAGTAACATCTAACTGTATCTTGTTAGAAATACAGTTACCATAACGACAAATTCGATGGCAAGCAATATGGCAAATACAAGTAATAGCAGTTAAAATTGCAGGTAAAAATCTTTTATTATATAAGAATAAAATAGAGTACATTATATTTATTTTGGCTTAAATGATTTTCTCAACATTCATGAAAAATAGTGTATATTCTTGAATTTATCCTAAAAAAATTACTTGCTTTTTAAAGTAAAAAAAATGAAACATTTTATCAGTAAAATGCATAATTCGTACCATTTAATAATAGAAAAGTACAAAAAAAGTGCAATAACAAGAAAACTACACAAAAACACATTCTTTTCAAAAAAAGAAATCCAATTATTTTTGGAATGTTTTGATGCAAATTCCCTTTGTTTATATCGAACACACAAATGAAGAAATGTTCAAGACCAATGCTTTTATTTTTGATTTCGGTCATAGCACGCGCACAAATAATAATTATGGACTGTTTATATATTCAAGTTATCTGCTCTTTCTCTCTCTCTCTTCAATAGATATCTGCAGTGTGCCCGCTATAATCCGCTGTCTCTCCAATAATTTATGGACGACATAGTCTATGGTCATAAAAGGGAGGTCAAAGTATATTAAAATTGCCTCGTTCTACACAAAAAAAAGTCACAAAGTGCTCCTTGGCGCAAACATCTGGAGTCAGCGCTCTTACTCAAAAAAAGGAATGGAAAAAAAATTAACAGTCAATTATCATCATAGATTTATTTTTAAAAAATCTTGCGCACAAAAGTGATACAAATGAAAATAATAAACACATATGTGTTTGATACCGTTGAACAAAACTGCACTTTCCAGAAATGAGGTTCATTTATTTGTCCTGCTCAAAATGGTGTTCTTAAGCAAAAATACACATATGGGCATAGACTTGCATTTCCCGCTTCACATTTTTCAACATGGCACGTGACACACTGACAAAACATTCATAAAACGGTTTTTCGAAGTCCTTGCAGTGTTGATGAAATGATTACATACAGCATTTGTTTGACCAATGGGTTCATAATACAGAAAAGTCCAGATGGGTCAGGTCAGGTGACCATGCAGATCATTATACACGATGGTTTTGTGTCGAAATATTGGCCACGCGAGGGCGCTGCTGTGCGCACCTCTGTATTAAAATTGTAGTAATAGTTAGTGTGTAACTTGTATCGTAGAATGTAAGCCGTATCGTGGCAATTCGTATCTAATTAAATATTACTATACTTAAAATGTGTCATCGATCAATCATTGTGGACTGTCCAACTATATATAATTCGCACGGATACACACTCATTTTGAGTCCATATAACTATGGAAATTTGCTTCTTTTATAATTCGTCACAGCTTTTCCTGGAATGTGTCTCGAATGTACTGTGTGATAGGTAATACCTTGTGTGGAGGGGAGCCTTCGTATTGGAACCATACATTCCGGAGGTCACCTAAAACAAATTCTCTTAAAAAGTGTCCTTCATGAATGTCAAATATTGAGAATTCGTTAACGTGGCATCGAAAAATACCTTACCACTCAGCCGGTTTTTGAATATTCCCCACCAGACATTAACCAACCAGCGAACTTGATGCCGGACATCGACAGCACATCTAGGATTATTCACCGACCAGAAATGGAATGGTCTGTTTCTTGTGCATAATATTACGCGCAAAGCATGTTTCATTCATCCGTGTAATGTTGGGGTTCATGGATTCTCACGAAAGGGACTTTTTCTCTTTTCTTTCGCTTTCAGTCATATTCCAATTTTGATAGTTACGAACCCAATAAATATGCATTTTACGCCTTTTATTTTTAATATTACTTTACGGAAAGTATTTTCTTTTACAACTCTTACAACTTTGTAGTTAACTTTTTTCATGTATATCGTACTGTTTTAGAGACCAAAACTTATCCACCAGGGGGCCTTTAAGCTGTTTCTTTGTGTAGCCTATGGTAACCTTACTCTACTTAGTCCCCACTTTTATGACTATAGCTCTTAACCCTCCAACTGGACAGCACGGAATTTTCCGCCCTACTAGAGAGGCTTCGAAAACGGACCACACTGAATTTTTCCTAAGGCCGGGGACTCACCAAAATGAACCAAACAGATTTTTTCCCCTTAAAGTAATGTGTTCAAAACCGGTAAGGTCGTATTTTTCCGAATTCCTTTCGCCCTTTAAAGGTTTTCGATCTTGAAAGATAATTAGAGACGGTCGGGGAGACACAATGGGCATTGAGGGGAAATTTACGGCTCACGGGGAGACCGGTTCCTGTGGCAATGGTAAAATCTTCAACTTAAAGTGTACACAAATAGCGAGTCAACGAGTTGAGAATTCTCATTTTTTTCTTCACCTTAAAATTCTCAAATGGAATTAAGTTTTTATAATGTATGTCTAAGCTTTTAAAAAATATCTGTAGTATTTAAATTCAAATTATATATTAAAACATTGAGGATAATTTACTGTTTCATCTTTCTTATTTTTTAATCAATACTTTCGAGGATTTTTTAAAAATGATTATTTTGTTATGTGTCAAAAAATAATAAAAAAAAAAAAAGGTTCAAAATTTAAAATCTTTTAAAAATTTCGGACACTTCTAAACATGAATCATTTTTAAGCTTCTGTATTATTATTTTGTAAAAAAATTTATATGTATTGTTAAAAAAAACCCTATTTAAATCTTTTAGTTTTCATAATTTAAAAGCCAGATATTCAGGGCATCTTACATAGAATCCCTTGTTTTGTATTGTTCAGATAACAAATTATATTTGAATTTTGAATGTCTGAACATTAATTTCATTCAAAGAGAACTTTAACTTCAAGTTTATATTTTTTAACTTGAATCTTCAAACAAAGAGTATTTAAAAGCATCTGGACAAATTTAGAGTTAACATTTGCGCATATAAATAAATATAAAGATCCTTTTAAATTCAAGTTAAAAAAATATATATTTATGCATAATTCCTCATCATTCATGTTCCATTAGTGGTTGACTGAAGAAAAGGTTATTAAAATTTGGACATTTTTATAATCTTAACCATGCAAAACTAGGAATTTTGTATTAGCTCCACTAAAATTCTGCATTGGAATTTCGAAAAGCTATTTTTTTATGTCTCACATACTCAGTTGAAAAACATATATTTACCATAAATACTAATAATTCTTTGGATATTTAAAATTATCATTAGATTAATTTTTCTAATATATATATATAGATATAAATGACTTCTAATATTTTTTCAAGTATTCCTTAAATTTCATATAATTTAATTAGGAGTGAGGAGATATTAAAGTCGCACTCTCTCTCTTCTCTACTCAACTACTTGAGAAATTTTGGCGACGAACCTGTGGCCGGGGTATCAGGTGGTCAAGGTATCGAATCATGGTTGGCATGTCTCGAGTTCGAGCCCAGTGCCACAAAAGACCCGCCGTGTAGGGCAGCGATGCACGTAAAATCTATCGAGAGCTTAAATGTAATCTCGTTGGTGTGGTAGTTAGGAGAGGGGGGTGCCAGCTCAGGTTTCGCCCTCGTCATTTGAATTTTTTTTCAAAATTACGAGGTCCATCACTAAAAGCCCTCGTGTAGCTGAACAGTGCGACGTTAATATTAACTCACTTGTCGACGGACCTCGTAATTTTGGACTATGGTCAAGTGAGGAGGATGACGCTTGTTCATCGCTCCCTTACACGGCGGATCTTCAGTGGTGCTGGTGTGGAACTCATGACACGTCAGATACGAGTCCGTTACTTTGACCATTAGGCTACCGCGGCCTCACAATGTGGTTGAAAACTGCAGGTTATGAGTAAAAATATACTGAAACATTTGATGAACTTATAATAGAATTTTGCATAAAAGATAGATGTGTGATATGCTAAAATGACAATATGTAAAAGTTATGAGAATATCGATGACAATTTTTGAAATATTCAAATTAAGTTTTAGTTTGAAATTTATTCGTTTTTTTCGTATTTAATATTAAATCGTCGTGATAACAAATTAATAGTTTAACGTATTCATAGATTATAAAAAACAAAGGTATAAATGACATTGTTGGGAATAATATGTTTTTTATAGTTTTGAATTCAGACTTCTTTGCAGGAGTGTAGACTATTAAAAGGCTGATGTAGAAGTTAGAAAACTAATATTTAAAATATATGAAAAAACAATATCTGCAATTCCATGATCTTGACGAGCAGAAGACGGCATTTACTTAGTAGGGCAGAGAGTAAGCATAAGGTAGGAGCTTGTGGAGTAAGCAACCAGGCCTCTGCAGTTTTGGCAGGTAATGAACTCCCATTTGTTGCTTTCTCAGTAAGGAATATAAAAATAACAAATACAAAAATAAGTCAAATAAAAATTTTAAGTATATTTTAATAACAGTGATTTGTGAACTTAATTTCCAATTCATTGTCACGAGTTGGTAGTAACTACGGTACTCTATCGACGTAATGCTTATATATGTATATATATATATATATATATATATATAAATATATATATATATATATATATATATATATATAGTACAGAGGAGCATATAGTATATATATATATATATATATATATATAAAAGAAGTACGGTTGATAGAATACTCAATAATTTTAACGCAATTTTATATTTCGTTCTCGTAAACTTTACTCCTTTTAAAAACATGTATTGACAAAAACACACCCTTTGTATATTTATAAAATTTTAAAAATATAATGGTTATCTTACCCAACATTTTAAACAGGGGGCAACTGTGTAGCTAAGACGTGCCAAACCAATTTGTCAGTATCATTCAGCGTGCCACATAGTAGGAAATTTTGAAATCCTTCGATTCTTACGGTAATATTTGCAGATTTAAAGAATAGAGGGTAAATAATTTAGATTTACAGTTTTATTTTATATTAATTATGGATCAATAAAATACATTTATTAACAAAAATAAACAATATAAAATGTTACTATTTCTTCAACAAAGATAAAAAATTAAAATGTATGTTTCCAACATATTTACTTAAATAAGAAATATACAAAGTGAAATATAAATGATTCCCTTCATTACAGATAAATAAAAAATTGTAATGCGAATTAACTCTTCACGACTCTTCTTTCCTATCGCAAAACCTGGGTATAATGCATGACACGATTCTGAGCATTCAGTTGTTAAACAATTTCTTTGCGGAGTCAAAATATTTTTCATATTAGGAAAGAATATTTACTTTCATATGCCAAATCACATAAGTGGAAAGCAGAGTACATGCAATTTTCTTTTCAACAATTAAATCCCTAGCAATAACACGATCTTCAATTATTTACAAAAATAGCTGTAAAATTTATCCTTAGAATTATCTTTCAGATTATTTTGTAGTTCCATAAATGTCCATAACTCAGAAGATGTTTGTCAAATAAGGTCTATTATCAACTTCCATCCACTCAAGAATTGACAAATTTGTAGAGTAGTGCTGCTTGCCTTCTAAGAATTGTACCACGTGCCAAAGGTCCATAGATTGCCGACACGTTTTAAATGTTCTTATTAACTAACCATTTCCTATTCAAACACAATTTATATGATAAAAAGGGTTTCAATTTGTTCATTTTGTAGGGAATTGTATTAGATTCAACCATAAGCAATTTTGTGTTTCAAATAAAATTACGTTGTTTCGATCCCCTTAGAGCAAAAAATGAAAGGAATTTGACATAATTATAGTGTTTCTCTAAAAGGGGAAACGTTTACTTTCAAAATACACTGCGTAAAGTGGTTTTAGGTGTACGGTTATATTCAATTTTTATTCCTAAAATAAATTTTGATATTTTGGTTTTTCGTTAAGTTTTGAAGTTATTTCTTCAAATATACTTCTCCATTACATTTCTTTCAAACTTGCTATTTTCTTTGCGGCCACGGTAGCCTGATGGTCATGGTTATGAACTCGTGTCCAATGTTCGAGCCATGGTACCACAAAACGTTTAGAGTTGAAGAGGAGCTTGATGCACGTTAAACACGTTGAGTTCAAAAGTCCTCACGTTGGTGATGTGGAAGTTTGAAGGGAGTTATCAGCTCAGGTACCGTCCTCGTCACTTAACCGCGGTTCAAAATTACGTAGTCACCGTCAGTAGCCCCCGTGTTGACTTAGAATGCAATATAAACCCTTGACGTGTGCACTTGAGTTAATTCGAGTACGCTAAACTGTTTTAAATATGCACATTAGATATAATTCAAACGAGGTCGCATTTTATGCTGCTGTATTCACCTACCAAATATCAGCGAGCGCCGTCTGCATTCGTGATATTTGACTCGTTGTTTCTTATATTTACGATTTAGTCGTTAAACATCAAAAACTCGTTTTCAATGTAAAGACTGTAATGTTGGACTGTGTGCAGTGCCGTGTTTCGAAAAATATCACACTGTGACATTTCCCTGTAAACGACATGTATGTGTCTTTCCTTTATACTTCTTTGATATTTTTTGCTATTTATACTGTTAAAAATATTTTTTATAAAGGTTTTTTGTAACTAATTGTAAATTGAATAAAACCCTTTTCTTACAATTATATGTATTTGAGGATGAAATCTGATTTACTTTTATTCAGAAATTTTTAGTAAATTTCATTTTCTTTAGCCAACTTATTTCTTTAAAACATGCATATTTGTGTATTATATAATTA
>BMAU01014325.1:0-16739 GCA_019973935.1 Trichonephila clavipes | reverse complement strand
ATCCGTCCTTAGCAATTGTCCAGCAGTGTATATCATGCCGGTGGCACTTAAAAGGTTAAAATCGTATTGTAGCTATAGCGTCAAAGTATAATATCATGAATTGAATGCATTGTTTTTGTGTATGTGGGGGGGACGTGGAAAATTACGATTGAATATTGGGTCGAAAATATTGAAAGTTTGAGAAACACTGGCTTAGTTCATGACAGTCACAAGATAAATACAGTCACGTGTTCTCCATTGAATTTCAAAACTACCATTAGACTTTGTGCGTTTGTTATGCTACTTGTAAAATTTGGACCACTTTAAGTTTGGTTATTTGCAAAATGCTCAAATGTTAAAATTATTCAAAATGTTTTCCAGTTAAAAGAATTACTTTTAGTAAATTTGTGCATTTAAATCAAGTGTATTTTATTTACCAATGTGCACATTATCTCATTGTTTACAAAAGTATATTTTTAAAAAGAATCTGCAAAAAGCAGAAGTTGGCGACAGCGAAATGATTGTTTTGAAATACGTGTTTACAGTTGTTATGATTGTTACTTTCCTGAATATAGTCCATTGTTTCTGAGATTTGTCAAGGGCTGCACACAAAAGCCCAGTTGTCAATGCATCGGATCATGGCAGGCATGTCATGAGTTCGAGCCCAGTACCACTAAAGACCCACCACATAGGGGAGAAATACTCGTTAAATTTGTCGAGAGCTCAAACGTCCTCCCTTTAGTGTGGTAGCTAGGAGAAGTGGTGCCAGCTCAGGTGTCGTCCTCGCCACTTGAACCAATATTCACTCATTCTGAGACTTTTCAAAGGCCACGGTAGTTTAGTGGTCATGATAACGAACTCGTGGCCGGTGTGCCATGAGTTCAAGCCTAGTGCCGCTGAAAACCTGCTATGTAGTCGGGCTGATGCACGTTAAATATGTCGTTGCTCAAACGTCCACCCCTTGATGGGGTATGGAAGCTAAGAGTGGGCTGTCAGCTCAGGTGTCGTCCTCGTCACTTGACCATGGTTCAAGATTACGAGGCAACGTTAATATTCACTCACTCACTGAGATTTTCTATCCATTTAGTAAAAAGATCGTTATAAGAGAGGGATTGAAATGAAATAAATTGGGGCACTATAATTCCCACGAGAACGTTCAGTGATGCATTTTGCTATAGTGCACATAGCAGTTACAATGCTGAAACATTGCTTTCCTTGAAAGTTTAAACTACAGCCATCCTCAGATTTCGAAAGCAGTGAGTAGACATATGGAGCTGTATTATCCATAACAAGGCGAAGAAACGCATCTCATATTGTTAGTTCTTGTTAATGAACAGCGCCCTCTAGCGGCTTGTAAAGAAAAACGTCAGTGTATGAGTAACAATCACTCGAGGAGTTGTGTACGGAGAGAGAGAGATTAAAATATTACAGTCCACTGCGTGCGTTGAGTTAGAATTCAATTCACATATAATACTGAAAACATGCATGCATTTTCTTTATTCTATCTCCATTTTTCATATTGTTGCTTATTTTACTAATGCCACTTGATCAGCAAGGCTGGATCTAGGCCCGCGAAATTCATCATGGCAAATGGCTAAGTAACGCCTGTCGTTAGCCCGTAGCTTTGAGCACCATGCAGGTGACAGTACGATTTGGGCTCATGTTCCACCCCAAATTAGGAGGAGAGCCCTCTGTGGCTGTCAGAGAAGTCTCCCCACCTCTTTCCCCTTCCACCAACCCCACGAGAGGACTTGCGGCTCGACGGCTATTAAATTACCCCATGCCGCAGGGACTATACATTTACAAACATCCATATTCGCTTCTGGGTTTACGAAACCATCCCTACGGCACAGCAATCAGCGTCGCTAACCACTATACCGGATGGGTGACTATTGTTCATATTGATTGGTAAAATAATATATATGTAAAATAGTATACATTAATTAAGTTACATATATATATGTAAACACATAGTATATGAGTATATTAAGAAGGTTGATTTTATTTCACTTTTAATACCATTTGAGTATTTAATTGCAGTTAATACTCGCGCCATTATTAATCACTGTGGCAAGAGGCTTATTGTAACTAAAGTGTGATACGCGAACGTCGGTAGATACGTGATTTACGAATCTGTGAAAACATCGCATCAATGGTTGTACCATACTTAGTCGTCCTCGGTTCTCTACCAGAAACAAAATCTAAATTAAGCTCATATTT
Source organism: Trichonephila clavipes (assembly GCA_019973935.1). Lineage (NCBI taxonomy): Eukaryota > Metazoa > Arthropoda > Arachnida > Araneae > Nephilidae > Trichonephila > Trichonephila clavipes. The sequence goes on along the minus strand of BMAU01014325.1, from coordinate 14,540 downwards.
TAAAAACTGCACTTATCTCAACCCTTCATTTTTATCGAAATCACCGCCAATTATCAGTGGAACTACATAATACTGTTTCTTCATTAGTTTAGAATCACCTTCCGCATATGCAAAGCTTACATTCATAATTTATATATATATGTCGCAGGGAAACGATGAAATTAGGGCTTTGTCAAATCCCTAAAGGAGAGGATCAGTTCACAAGATGTTAAAATAACGTCGCTTTGAGTTCTTTTTCCTGTTTTTTTTTTTTTTTTTTTTTGTAAGTGAATTCATTAAATCCCCGAACTGTTTTATTGAAATAACTAGCTGTATGGCCCAACATCGCACGGGCTTTCTGTACTTATATAAGCGAAAGCTTCAGTAAAATATACTTTTTTCAGAAATATTTTGTGTTGCACAGAGGGCTATTGCAGTTTTAAAAATAGTATATATTTTTTCAGAATTAAAATATGCTAACCCTCATATGTGCATCGATAAAATTAACGCAAAACATGACAAATAAAATTGATAAAAGTGTCTATTTTATTTTTGTTTAAACATTTTAAATTATCCTTTTGTAAAAAAAAAAAAAAAAAAAAAAAAAATTAAAAATCATCAGTTTTATTATATTTTTCAAAAGTAATATATATGGCTAATTATATTTTGTTTATTATTTTCATAAACAACACTGGATGCCACTAAGAAATGGAACATGAAGCGTTCCTCCATCCCTTATCGAGATTGTCGATGTGGCCTGGAAGTGGATGAGCCTGTCCCTGATGAAAAGAATCCACCTGATTGGTTGTTCGTTCGTAACAAGGAGGCGTGGGTTACTGGATCCATGTTGGTCGTCTCGTCTCTTCGGTTTCAAGGGAATGTCACTGGGAGTGAGCTGAAAGAGGTCAAGAATACTACTCTGTGTGGGGATTCCAAAAAGGAATTGAGGTTAAAAGAAGTTACAAAAAAAGAAAAAAAATTAAAAGATAATTTAGCAAAATACACATAGTTACTCTCCATATGGAGAGTGACTAAATTAATTGTTAGGGGGATTTATATATAAGAGTCTAGATATTCTCTAGGTCTTTTGATGTCTGAAAAGCTCTGGAATGTAGTTATTTAGCATTTTAACGTTTTCATTATCAATGTTAGGCAGATTATTGCTGTAAGAAATAGCCAGTTTTGAATGTAATTTTTAAAGGGGAGAACTTTAATATCTTCATAAATTTTAGAATTTTTTGCATATATATTAGCTTTAATATTATTTTCATATGCATGTAAAATGAATTTCATATTCAATAAATATTTTTATAAGTGGTATGTAAATGAAAAAAAATATAATACAAAATTATATTATGTTCAGTAAAACAATGAAAAAATATTTTGAAATTAAAATTACTTTTGTAACTTTAGAGAATGCTTGAAGTATCATAAAAGGCACAGAAAATAAGGATGGCAATTAATAATGAGCTATAATATATGTGGACATTGCTTTTATTTATTTTTTAACTTGTAGTGGATGACAGTGGGTAATATACAGTTTTTTCAAACATAAATTCATTTATTAAATTAAAAAATGGCAACAAACAAAACTAATAGTCCAACAACATATACAGAAAGAAAAACCGTTCGTTGTGTCCATGCAGAGCAATGAATAAAATTTAAACTTTTTGCAAACATAATATATTTTAAAGAGGTAGAGCCATTGCAGAGCAGTGTATCTAAGTAAAAATATTTTTTAATGAGTAAGACTTCTCATTGCAATTTCGCTTCACAGAAAAGAATTATTTCATAAAAACGCGTATTTGAATATAAGAGATAAAATTAACTTGTTAAAAAGGTAAATAGAAATGAAAGGATGAAAATATAAATAAAAACTATAACAGAAAAGTAATAACAGTAGTATGTTTCTGTTATATGTGAACTATAAGTGAAATAATCTGAAATAGATAAACCAAAAGAAAAAATTATGTCATAAACTATTTCCTTAAAATATTAACATAAATAACATACATTAGGAAGCCTTCAACTGTAAAAAATAAAATTAGTACAAACTAAAATTGGAAAAAATAGATAAAATAAGCCTACGTTGTAATAAAGCATTAAATTAAATTTTTACTAGCATTAAATTAATATCACATGAGGAATGGAAGTAATACTATCTAACACCTATATTACATTTAATATAAAATTCAGATGTAATACAATAGTGAAAAAATTAAATTAGTAAGGACTAAAATAAACTACCTAAAACAGACCTACGTTGAAAAAAAACCATAATGAACCTAATGAGATAAATAATAAACCCTGTTGATAAAAAATTAATTTTTTAAACAATACTTGTTTGCAAAATTTTAGTTAAAAAAATATTCGTTATTCTGTTGCAAAGAACAAACAAATGAGGAAATACAATGATAATTAATTATAGTGATAATTGAAATATATATATATATATATATATATATATATATATATATATATATCATATATATGAACAGTATATATACAAAGTATATGATCTTCATAAAACTAAATGAAGAACATATTATCAGAAAAAAAGTTAAACTGTGATGCATAAGACGTAAAATCACATCAACACTGAATTTTAAAGAAATTCAAAGAGAAATATGGAAAAATTGTATCAAGCTGCATCTTTCTTCCTCAAAAACTTTTGGATCACAAATGGTATAAATATATTTATATATTTGAAGAATGTTAAAAGCAAAATTGATGCAAGATGTCATGCGACAAAAAATCTGATCAACACTGATCAGCATCTGATGTTTTCCTATAATGATGAGAACATAGTATTTGCTGACGAAGTAAGAAAAGCAATAATCTTTCTTTTCCAACCAAAGAAATGTCATAGAAATGCACGTATGTAAAATCTTTAAAAATCTATATGAAGAACAGATTGTACGAAGGAAAGTTAAACCATGATGCAGCACGAAAAAAGTGCATTATTTCTGAATTTTAAAGTGCAAAAGAAAATTATTTTGCTGAGCATTTAATCCTATTCATAGTTTCTGTGAAGATCTTGATGAATGAACTTAACTATCTTTCCAGGAGAACAATAGATGAGTACTTATCGGTTTAAAAACTATGAGGTCAAAAAAGCAACAATGCTAAAATCTGGTTAATAACAATTGTTGACATAAGTTGAAGGTAGTTTTTTTTTTCAAATATTGCCAAACCGTTAATAGCAAATACCTTATTTTAGTTTCTGTTTACAAAAAGCTTAACAAATCATTTTTTGGCTTAAAAACTAACTTTTGAGTCACAGTATCACATAATTGAAGGTAAAATAAGCAAGAAAAGTACAGCTCAGAAAATAAACATATTTAAAAATGTGCGACACTAAAATAGAAATTATAGCATTAATTTAAACTAAAAGGTTATCTAAAACAGAAAAATTAAGCCCTAATTTTGATGAAATTACCACAACCAGAGAGAGTAGAGTAGAGAGAGAGAGAGGAGAGTGCTGAACAAACAAACACTCCAGGAAATTCCTAAATATAAAAAAATTTAACATGAATAAATACGAAGTAACCTAGCATATAGTAGAAATTATAACATTCATTCAAACCGAAAAGCAACATGTAGAAATCTGGTTAATAACAATTGTTCACATAAATGGAAGGAAGTTTCTTACAAATATTGCCAAATCGTTAATAGCAATTAGTTTAATTTAGTACTATTTTCTTCTTGTTATACTGCTAGCTAGGATTTTCTACTTTATTGTTACAGTAAGCGGGATTTAGAATTTGTCGTTGAACAAAGAAAAGCAATAAAGTTTTTTCTAACAGAAAGGAACTTTGTGTAACAGATTATTTTTTTTTTAACATAAGAATAAAAGCAGGTATAAGAAGTGAAGATTGTCTAAAAAATCCACTGATCTTTGCATCGAAGAATAAGTAATTATTATCAGAACTTGCGTATTAGCGTCACCACAGCCAAATTGAAGCCATTTTCCACCAAAATCTGACCAATTTGTAATTTATACGTAATATGTTAGAATTTTTGTGGTTTTGGTATCAAGGTTTAAATACTAAAATAAATAAAATTCAGTTTTTTGCAAGCATCATATAATTTAAAGACGGTAGAGCCATTGCAGAACAGTGTACCCAAAATTTAAAAATTATTTTTTAATGAGTGTTCACATTGAAACTTCGCTACGCTGAGAAAATAATGCTTTGATAAAAACATATATTTGAATGTATGAGAAAATTAATATGCTAAAAGGTAAGAAATAGAAATGAAAGAAATGAAAATATAAATAAAAATTATAACAGAAAAGTAATATGTTTCTGCTATGGGAAATGACACACCTTATGAACTTAAAGGGTTGTAATTCTATATAGAACTATATTATTTTTTCTATACCTTGGAATAATGACTTCAAAACATGAGAGTATTGTATATGTACATTTCAGGTTTCTTCATAAAAAAGAGGGTGTGATATACGGCGAACATAACAAACATTAAAAAATGCAGCTCAAAAGTATAGGTGAGCATTATATTGTAACGTCTCAACATCACTAGTGATGACATATTTGGTCTTTTTCAGTAGATTTATTTCCCAAACACACAGGACATTTCACAGACATACAAAAATATGTACAATATTTACACTTTTGTAGAAATCATTAGCGTTCCGATTATTGACATTTGCAGAGAGGTCATTCCTTACGCTCGCTGATGGAGCTAAATACAGTCTCTCCAACTGCCAACTGCCAACTCTTCAACTGTCTACAAAAGCCAACTGCCGATATCCACCCGTGAGCGTAGTGTGGATATCGGCAGTTGGTCTTACCTCTCGACGAAGGCAGTTGGAATCTGTGAGCTCCCCCGTAACGCAGTGTGGGAATATCTGCGAGTCGGCTTTACCTCTCGACGAGAGACTGTATTTAGCTCCATCAGCGAGCGTAAAGGGAATGACCTCTCTGCAAATGTCAATAATCGGATCGCTAATGATTTCTACAAAAAGTGTAAATATTGTACATATTTTTGTATGCTCTGTAAACTGTCCTGTGTGTTTTTCTAAATCTACCAAAGACCAAATAAGTGTCAATACTTAGATGCTTGGGACGTACAGTCTATATAAATGGAGGTTTCGCACCGAGATAATTGACAAGAGAAAGGTATGTGTTCTCCACATTTATTCATTCCAGGCCAGAAAATATAAAATATAATTTAGTTACCTATTGTTTATGTGAGTTCGGGAATCATTACCATAGGCACATCAATGCATAATATTCCTAAACACTCAGAGTGTTGTTGAATATAACGAGAAATTTTCGTTTTTGTGTGTGTTTTCATGTAAAGTGTTACATTTTATCATGTCATTTTAAATGGTAAAGCTTTTAACAAAAAAAAAGCTTATTTAGATGCAATACGTCTATTAACGGAAATTGATGCTTGTGTGAAAAAAAACCTACAACCTATCTCGCAGTGCGAGGTGAAAGTAACGTATTATTTTAATTTGTGTGTTTCATATCCCAATATTACTAAAGTTTTTTATACTTGTTGTGTCCTTACTGTCAGTCAATTAAAAATGAACGAGTTTTATTTTTATTCTTAATCTGCTTGATTTTGTAAAAATTAAGAGGGTTATTTATATATATCTGATATTTATTTTATTTGTAATATTCATTAATACCTTATTGAATTCTTGTTGTTAGTTTGAGTATTTTTGTTGTGTGTATTCTGTATTAACTGTGTTTTCACTGCTAAATTATTAATTGCTTAAAGATTAAATTTTTTCTGGAAAAATATGGCGTTTTAGGGAAAAGGAAAGAAAAAGATTTAGTCCTTGTCGTGACAGAGTTGGGGGGAGCAGTTTCAGAAGACATGAAAGTGATAGGATTAAAACAAATAATCGTGGGTAGTAAAAATTTTGAGGAGGAATTCGTAAAAAATTTGCAAGAAACTGTTGTGAATGAAAAAAGGATGGAAGTAAAAATTTGGAGAGGCAAACATTAGCGTGGGAAGTCCAGTTAGAAAAGGAGACACGGGAGAGAGAATTTCAGCTAGAATGCCTTAGAGTAAAGCGGGACACTTTTGTTACTAAATCTGTAGGTGAAACAGCATTTAATCAAAATTTTCAGAAACTAATGCCGAAATTTAATTTAAAAAATGATGATATAAGTCTATTCTTAGAACTTTTCGAGAGGTAAGCTAGAGTTCTACAATTGTTTAAGGATCAGAGTATAGGTGACATATTTCATTGGAGTCCTTCCGGTTGAGGTAAACAATATAATCGCTAGGGAGCCTGAGGAACAGGCGAGTGATTACGAACATATTAAAGAAGTGTTGCTTAAAAAGTTTACATTAAGCGCGGAGAAGTTTCAACAACTTCTAGTTAAGACACACAAAAATTCGGAGGCTACGGGGTACGATTTCTACCACTACCTTAAGACACTTTTAGATGGGTGGCTAAAAATAGAAACTTTTGGACAGTTGAGGGATCTAATGTTGGTTGATCAAATTAAAAGGCGTGCCCCAAAGGAATTTAAGGAACATTTCCTAGATGAATGGGTGACCATTACTTCGCCAAAAAATTTGGTAGGAAAAATTGAGGAAGTTGAAGATGCAAAAAAAAAAAAAAAACGATTGGAAGGAAATTGAAACTGGTAGATCATAAATTGAGAACAGCAGAGATAGACAAATAGGTGATAATCATTCCAATGGTAAAATTTTTAAAGGAAATAAAACTTTTCAGGGCACACATTTTGGAAATCATAGCGATGCACGTAATTCAGGGAAAACCCAGAGTTGAATTTCGATAAGAGAAAAGGCTCCAATGCTACGAATGTGTGGATCTTTCAACCACTTACGTCCACAATGCCCTAACTTGAAAACTAAGAAAGTAGAGTTGTGTCGAATAGGTGTGAAGTCGGCCTTTACCTCTCGACGAGAACAGTTGGAATCTGTGAGCTCCACCCGTGAGTGCAGTGTGGATATCTGCAGTCGGCTTTTACCTCTCGATGAGAGACTGTATTTAGCTCCATCAGCGAGCGTAAGGAATGATCTCTCTGCAAATGTCAGTAATCGGATCGCTAATGATTTCTACAAAAGTGTAAATATTGTACATATTTTTGTATGTCTGTGAACTGTCCTGTGTGTCTTGTAAATAAATCTACCAAAGACCAAATAAGTGTCATCACTTAGATGCTTGGGACGTTACAATATGCTGGATTTTACGGTAATCTGATATTTTTCTTTGCGTGGTTTTTTTAGTATCAGCAAATTGTTGAATATCGTCCATTTTGTTATTGATTTCACCATTGGAATGCGAGTCTAAATAACTGCGCATATTTTTAATGATGTTCAACAGTGATCAGCATTTGCTGATGAAGGAAGCAAAGCAATCATCTTTTTTTTTCAACCAAAGAAAATGTCATGGAAATGTACATGCATAAAATCTTTAAAAATCTATATTAAGAACAGATTGTAAAAAGGAAAGTTAAACCATAATGCCACAAGACAAAAATTGCATTAACTTCTTCGTGACGGGTGGTGCAAATATCCATTTTACAAAGATGCTGTGGTAAACCGGGCGATGCAAATATGACTTTTCAGCTGGAATGACTTTTAATGACCACTAGATGGCACCCTATGTCCATTATATTAAAGTCGAACGTAGCTAGAGTAACCTGACCTTCAGTTAGTTTATATTCTGCCTGGATTTGATATTTTGCACATCAGCTGAGTTGGGGGATGGGGTAATCGAAATGTAAACAAATAGCTTGTAAAATTTCCACTTCATATAAAACATTCGCGTTTCTAATAACTCTTCCAATGCTTTTTATTTTTTATTTTTCTTAACAGTGTGGAGTGTTTTAGAGTTTTAGTGTCAGTCTGTTAATGTCAGTTCTGTCAGTTTTTGTTGCTTTCGAATATATTTCGCGCACTTTTCTTATTTCAAAAAACCTTGACTTCAGATTATTATTTGATTTTTTAAACCATTTTCCAAACCTTAATATGAACAAAAGGGTGAAAAAAGCTAAAGTGTATATTCACGAACCGTGTGTAAGTAAAACAAGAAAAACATAACAAACATTTTATGCTTGCAAATCCTACAATGTAGGCCTTAGAGTTTCTCCATGCTTCTAGATTTTCCACACTGTCTTCCTTTTAATTTTGCTATTTCTTTTTGTAAATAATCTTTGTCATAATTTTTTAATTAATTTGATAGCTTATTAATATGTTTCGTCAATGAAAATTTTGAGAAAAATTGAATGATAATTTATATAATTTCATATAAATTAAAGGAAAAACGTTATTACATTCTAGTTTCAACGTAACAGACAACTTATGTAGTAATCTAAAAGGGTACCAAAAATTACGATGTTAGGACTGAAATTTTACTATTTATGCTTTTTGTTCTCAAGTTATGCTTAGCGACGAAAACGCCCCGTCCTGCAGTGCAAGCCTTTACGCATTCACCCCGTCCCTAGCGAGCGTCTCGTAGAAAATCGCCCCATCCTGAAGAGGTTAACTCTGAATTTTAAAGTGCAAAAGAAAATTAGATGTAATTCAATACTAAAAAAATTAATTAGTAGGAACTAAAATTAAAATTCACCTAAAACGGATAAAACAGGTCCTCGTTGAAATAGTCCAGAACCAACAACAGTACTGAATGAAACAAATAATAAACCGTGTTGCTCAAAAATTAATTGAGACAATACTTTTTTGCAATATTTCTCTTAAATATTATAATTTTACTGTAAAGAGCAAATGAATGAGTACATACAATGATAAATAACTATAATGATAAGTGAATATATATATATATATATCATATATGGACAGCATAACATAAAATATGCATATGATCTCCAAGAAACTATGTGAGGAACAGATTGTCAAAAGCAACATTAAACCATAATGGCATGAGACGCGTAAAATCACTTCAACTCTGAATTTTAAAGAAATCCACAGGAAATATGAGAAAATCTTTTCAAGGGGCATCTCTTTTCTGTACAAACATTTTTTTGATCACAATACAATTCTGGGCCATACAGCTAATTATAATATTAATTTAAATTAAAAGGTTATCTAAAACAGAAAAAGTAAGCCCTATTTTCGATAAAATTGCCATAAACAGTTTTGAACAACAAAAAACAACATATAACCAAAAATCTCCAACATTTAAAATTCAAAAGAAATAAAATAAATATAAAAGTAACCTTATACACATAGTAGAAATTATAACATTAATTCAAACCAAACAGCTATATTAAATAGATCAATTAAGGTCTGATTTTAATGAAACTACTGTAAGCAGCTCAAAAGAAAAAGAGTCAAGAAATCGTATATGTAAATAGAAATTCTAACTTAAATCACACCACTGACAGTTTGTTAATCCCAATTAGATTGAATTGAGTGTCATTTTCTTTTTACATTTTTCTTTCTTGTTACAATGGAAAAACATGGAATTTGCCATTAAAGGAAAAGCGTACTTACGTATTGGCATCACCGCAGCAAAATTTGCACCTTGATATCAAAACAGATTCTATGTGTTTTATATGAAAAAAAAGTTACATTTTGTTTTTTTTAATGAAAGAAAGTGTTATTACTTACATTTTATCGCACCAATGCCAACATTCAAAATAACTCTACAACTCTGATTTTCCATGTGTTGTACGCGCGAAATTGTGGCTATCAGATGGTATGAAAATATCTTTAAAAGTAGCCAGAGAGAGAGACAGTAATTAAGTTAGGCCTTGCAAAAAGGGTAGTTGTTCTATTACACAATCAACATGTAGTACTATAAACCACAATAATATATCAGAAATAATCAAGCACAAAAATAAAAGATACACAAATTTAATGAGCATTAAAATAAAAAAACAGCTTTGTAGAAAACAGATTCTATTATTATCTAAAATCACAGCTTTTTTTTAAAAACAAAATATACTGATTTAATATGAAACTGTATCCCGAACACACACACATACAAAACATTGAGCAAACTTTGGTAACGCCCATGTGGCAAAAACTTATAATATTTTCATTTCTGAAAGTCCCATTAGCATTAATGAATTAAACAAGTTTCATTACTTTTGTTTGAAATTCCGGAAAAGGGTAAAATAGGCTTAATAAAGAAAACCCAATTCACTTCGGTCGACATCGCTAAATCAACTGTAAACAAAAGCGTATTACCAAACTAAAAAAAAAAATTTAGAAAAAAAGCACTTTTTATAGGACAATTTTTAGAAAAACAATTGCAATTCTGACACAAAGGGTAAAAGACGACTAAATACAACCAAATGAATATATTTATAATAAAATATGAAGCAATTATAAAAAAAACAGTTTGAACCATTAATTTTTTACGAACTTATTCAGGAGTTACGTATCGGCAGTTCGTAGAAAAATAGCTAAAAAATTGAATTTTAAAATCTAAAGCGAACTTCAAAAAAAACTTTTCGTAGTGCATAGCATTATGACCATTTGTATTTATGTGCAAAGTTTTACGCTTCCGGGTTACTGTTTGGCCGGAATAAATGAAACACACACAAACACACGTGTTTAAAAAGTTTGCATAATATGTCAGTAACGTAATTTTCAAATGTACTTTACCGAGATATTTTTAAGAAAACTAAAAGTTTTACGAAGGATAGTAAATTTTAAGAGATAAATTTTTCAATGAGTTTCAGAATTCTATTTTATGCTTCATTATATCTTAAGATAACATACAAAAATGACATTTAAATGTATTGCAAATAATTTATATTATAAGCTTTACTTATATAAAATAATGCTAATGGAGTAAGAGCCATTAAATTTTTCACAAATATTAAGGAAATGTTTGTTTTCTTAACGGATGTAATAAATAAACTTATAGAATTAAAGATATGTATTTATAATGAAACAAAAATAAATTTTTCACACACATTTTTTTTTTTTTTTTTTACTCAGCCAATTTGGTGATTTGCATTCGTTATAGTCAACCTGTTCTTCAAAGGTGGTTGATTGATTGATTGAATATTAACGTCGCACTGTTCAGCTACACGAGGGCTTTTGGTGACGGACCACGTAATTTTGAACCATGGTCAAGTGACGTGGACGACACCTGAGCTGGCACCACTCTCTCTCTAACTACCACACCACACCAACGGGGAGAACGTTTCAGCTCGCGACAGATTTAACGTGCATCGCTGCCCTACACGGCGGGTCTTTAGTGGTACTGGGCTCCGAACCGTGACAAAGCAAGCCACGGTCCGATACCTATACCACTCGGCTACCGCGGCCACTCTTCAAAGGTGGAATGGAGTATGAGCCATTACTCGAAAGTTTGTTGGCTCGAAAATCTGTTTTGACGCAAATTGATTGATTGATTGAATATTAACGTCGGACTGTTTAGCTACACAAGGGCTTTTGGCGACGGACCGCGTAATTTTGAACCATGGTCAAGTGACGTGGATGACACCTGAGCTGGCACCCCCTCTCCTAACTACCACACCCACACCAACGGGAGGACGTTTCAGCTCACGACAGATTTAGCTTGCATCGCTGCCCTACACGGCGGTTCTTCAGTGAGTACTGGGCTCGAACCCGTGACAAGGCAAGCCACGGTCTCATACCCTTTTTGACGCCAAGCCCTTCACTTAAAATAAACTTACGTTTAAATTCAAATTTTTAATTTATTTTTTTTTTTTTTGATGGCTTAATTTTTAAGTGAAAATTTCTTTTCTTTTACTGCGTAAGTGAATTCTTGTAAAAAGCAATTTTATTTTAGCAATAATCTTTTATAACATTTTTTTCGTTACAATTTTTGATTTATGTATTTTTTTTATAGGAAGAGGCACTGGTCCTCCACGTAAGCGCCTTTTATATTTTTTCAATAACTGAATTAAATTAGTTTAATATACATTTCTGTTTTGTTTATATTTTATTTGATTATTCCGAACCAATTTTTTTGGTTTAGATTCAATTCTGTGGTTCGTTTTTCAGTTAAAAAATATCTGATTTAGGTTTAAGGCCGTGTCACGTTTATTATTCTTTTTTTCATTTTAAACCTTTATACGTATACATTTGGTACTTCCGTACTGTTTCGATTTTCAGATTTAAAGTTGTCTCATTTATTTTCCAGGTTACGAAATTTCTGATAACTTAAATGATGCTTTCAAAAATTTCACATTCTTAATTTTAAAAATGATGACCTAATTAAATCTAAAACCTGAAACAATACACAAAAAATCAACTGTGAACATGAGAAAAGAACAAACGTTACGCTGCCGTAAGCCGAATCAGAAATTACAATACGAATACCATTGTGACTACACAAAAAAAAAAAAAAAATTTAAGGCTTAAAAAGAAATGACAAAATTAGATCAATACGCGAAACAAAAATGTGTATCAAACTAATTTGATTTAGTTATTGAAATAATAATAAGTAGACTTAGAGCTTGAAGAGCGACGCATCTTCCAACTGTAATAGTGTTTTAAAATTAACTCTATTACAAATACTTAAAATACATAAATCAAAAAAATTTAACTCAAAAGAAAATGATGCAGCAGATTATAATACTTGAAAAAAAAATGTTACATCTAAAAGCTGGTAATTGAAATTTTCGAGTGCTAATATAATACGCTTTATAATATTGTTTATGAGTCCGTTTCAATTTAAGTAGAGGTGCTAATTTAAATTGTTCAATGTCTGCGATAGCTTCTTCTATTCTTTCACGAGTCCACAAGGTTTTGCTTTATCACGGCGTTTGTTCAAAAACATTCTGATAGTTTCATTAAATTGTTCTCCAGAAAACGAAATCGGTCAGAGTTGGATTTTCTCTATATCTGAACATATTTTCTACTGTAGGCAAGGCTGGATCTACGTATGGGCTAAATGGGCTGCACCCCAGGGCCCTGAGTTCTAGGGGCCCCCATTCCCTGTCGAAAATAAAAAAAAGAAAAAAATATGCTTACATTCAAAATAGTAATAAAATAATAACCAGTAAAAAATACAAATCAAAAATAAAATACCCGAAATACTATATAAAATTTACACTGGTGTGCAAAATTAAGGACGAAGTCGAAAAATTAGCATATCAGCCTGAATGAAGAGGCAGAGCGGACAGAAAGACCAATCAGGAGATTAAGTAAGGTGATGTACGGCAGCACATGCGCAGATATGCAGGTAGACGTAATGGGGAGTGTCTGAGTAGCATAAAGCATGTTGTCGGTGTAAGATCAGTATTTCTGGCAAAAGAGATTGCACGCCGTATAGCAGTTAAAATCACACCGAGTTGCTGCCTCAGCGAGAAATGGCGAATAATCAATCTGTTAGACGACATCTGGATGCTTTACCAGGTCGAATCATTGGGAAGTTGGAGGAAGGCCGCAGTGTGACAAGTGTGGCTGCAGAGTTCGGAATTGCTCACAGCATTGTTTCACGACTTTGGAGACAATTTCAAACTACAGGAACAGCTATCCGGGGGTTCAGTAGTGGTCGTCCACGAGGAACCACACCCGCAGATGACCGGTACATTGTCTTACAGGCCAGAAGAAACAGGCGGCAGACAGCGGGAGAAATCGCTAGACACACGACACAGGCGACTGGACGACCGATATCGCGTTTTACCGTGGCCAGGAAGACTGCACGGTGGTGGTCTGTTTGCACGACGCCCTGTACGGTGTGAACCTTTAACGCCTGCCCATCGGAGAAGGCGTTCTCTGTGGTGCCGGGAACACCGGAATTGGAGATACAATGAATGGGGACGAGTACTCTTTACAGATGAGCAGATTCAGTTTGAGTAGCGATTCTCATCGCATACTCATCTGGAGAGAGCGAGGAAGCCGCAATCATCCCTCGAACATCATTGAAAGGGACAGGTATGGTGGTCGCGGTGTTCTCGTTTGGGGAGGCATCATGCTTGGTAGTCGTACAGACCTTCACATCTTCGACGCAGGTTCAGTCCAACGGGACCCGTTATTGTAACGAGATTCTTCTTCCATATGTGCGTCTTTTTAGAGCGCTATGGGTCTGCAGTTCCTTTTCATGGACGACAATGCACCATGTCATCGCACAGTAGCTGCCGAACAGCTCTTAGAGAGTGAGGATATTGAACGTATGGATTGGCCGGCATGATCTCCGGATCTCAATCCCATCGAGCATGTATGGGATTTTCTAGGCGGACGCTTGGCAGCTCGTACCTTACCACCAGTAACGATTCAGGAGCTTCGATTGGCACTGCAAGACGAATGGGCAGCAATGCCCCAACAACTCACTGGCTTACCCTCATTCTCAGCATGGGCAGACGCTGTGAAACCTGCCTAGCAGTCAGGGAGATCATATCCCTACTAAAGACCGGATGTTTCTTGCTGGACACCCATCACAGGGATGTTTCGGCCTTCAGTCGCATTGCGTTCCATGCTATTTTTTCAATCAAGCTTCTTTTTATCCCTCTGATTTCTCTTTTAGTAAGTGTTACTTACATATTACACATGTCATACACATGTGTGGGGATCTTGAAAATTATTAAATGTGTTGATTTGGAAAGCTTTTGTACAAAGTTATATTGAAAAAACCGTCTCGTCGCTTAATTTTTGCACAC
>BMAU01014323.1:112500-117987 GCA_019973935.1 Trichonephila clavipes | reverse complement strand
TTAATGAGAGAGTGTTCCATCTACAAAATAATCAGTGGCTTTGTTCAAAAAAGTATTTGTGCATGCAATGATGTCATTACTGTACACCCACACTCCTAGGTCATTTAATGTACTTTACTATGTCTTAAAATGTAATCTCAGCTGAATAATTTGAAAAATACCATTTTCTGATTTTAAACTTTGCTCCCCTACCAGGATTTGCTCTTATAACAGAATCTCTTATGAAAATTTGGTATCATTTTTCGAATGAAATTACTCTGCTTCTGTGAAATTTCGCTTTCTAATAGTAATTAACAACGAAAATATTAACAATAGCAATCACTACCGTTAAAATATTTGAAATGTTTACAAAATTAATTCTTAAATGTTTGAAAAATGTATTATTTAAAGTTCAAATGAATATGAAAATAATTTACGATGAAAATTAAAGTTCCAAAATCAACTATACATTATCATGGAACTCCTTTCAAGCATTAATTATTTTAAATAGCGTTTCTCATTTGAATAAACAATGTATCAATGCAGAATCTCTATAACTGGAATTCAGGATCGTAAATTGGTAGTTAAATGCTTCCAAAGCTTTTTTCGTTCTGGAAAGGTTAATTTATTATACCTTAAAATTAAAGTACATATGTTGTACGTCCTATTGTTAAACATATCAATTTGGCTTTAATTAAGAAACATAATTTCTATCTAGATGTTTGTAAGCAATTATGATGGTGAAAATTGAGAATACTGATAAGATGTGTTTAGTTTAAGTCACGCAATACAGTAATAGAAGATTACAATCATAATATTATATTTAAATATATATTTCCCCCAAGGAAAGTGGGATATAACAGGTTGTAGAATTTAGTTTCCAAAAATGTATGTAAAAAGCAAAGATATTGGGTGAAAAACTAATGTAATTAAACATGCATCACGCAGTTATTGAAAAAATTCAGTGTTTGTATTTTATTGTCCTTTTAATTGTATCGTTATTATGTCAATACAAATTATTTCAATAATTTTTAAAATTGAAAGAGTTTATAAGAAAAAGAGTTAATTAGATTTGAATATCGATGGTTTCTTTAGAATAAAAAAATCTTATTTTTAAAAAAAAACTACAAAACACATTTCTTTGAGTTAAATGATAAACTGTATTTTGAAATTATACAGGCTTTCAGTAAATTTTATACTTCTTTGTGAAGATTCTTAAAAACTTCAGAAATATTATAACAGAAATTAGACAAGTGTAGTAAACTTATACACCTTCATGTTCAAAAATTAAGGCAATAAGTATATTCAGTTGAGTTCCTCAAAACATACAGAATGAAAGCTAAAACTAATGTTTCAACCAAAGTGTAGATTATTTAAGAGTATTCTTATTTGTTTTCTTATGTATGAATTAAGAGTCAAATGCTTTGAAAACTGAAATCCTAATTTCCATGCTTCGTTCATTCGTATGTATAATTGGCTATTGTGATTTTTTGTTTCAAATTCAAAAGTAAACACAAAAATTAAGCAACCAACCAATTTTTATAATGATATGAAGTGCCAAATCACTTGGAGCGTTGACGTACTTCAGTCGTAATGCTAGGTACTAGAATGTATCACCCAGTGTTATGTGTTTGTACGAAGACATTTTAAAAATACAAGTTTCTGGCTAAGGTTTACCATCATCCATTACGAAATTTATTGAAGTCCCTATTTATCCATTACAGAAAAATGTACAAGTATGCAAAATCTTTTGAACAATCGTCTCACAAATTTCATGAAGCAACATGAGACCAAGTTTAAAAAGATTACTACTTGAAGAAAGTTACAGGATAGAATTTTGTATACATGATCTGCTGTCTTTGTCCTGTTTTCTTCTGCGCACAGAAAAGCCTTTTTAGTAGAATGAAAACAGCATGGAACAAAAATCCCGGGTAGACCATTCTATTAGCTGATGAGCTCAAATATAGTCTAAATATTGCTTTGTGATGTACCTTACTCTGGACGGAATATAGAATTCAATACCTTTCCCCTGATATGGGAAATGAAAACTGGTATAGCTGAAAGAGTTGAAACATAGTAATATAGTATAAACTGGTATAGTTGAAAGGTCAACACAAGCATTATGTTGAATTCGCTCACAGACCTCTATGTCTTTGAGTGATATATTATTATCGCTTTGAAGTAAAAGGGATAAGATCTTGAATTCTTATTTTCGTTTCTTTTTATGCTGCAGTTGGCCTTAATTTCATTTTCTGGAGAACAATACACATTCACTTAATCTTTTTTTGTCCAATGCATTTATAGGAAGTAAATCGTATTCGCCGGATACATAAAGTCAGATCTACAAACTTGAACCTCACAATATTTTTTATGATCTTTGGAAGGAAATGACTACTCATCTTTCTCATCCAAGAACCTATAAGGACCTGTCCATGGGTTAAATTAATTGTCTCATTTACAACATGAATTCAATGGTTGTGTAGCTATTGATCCTATATAAACTCATGTCCATAAATTAAGGATAATTCAGAATCACACAGAAATTTTCCCTGTAGAATTATCACACACATCTTGAAGAAGAATATGCAAATTACAGGAAAGCAGCAGATGGCGCGGATAGTACGTCACGATGACGAGAGTGTAAGATAAGGGTATATAAGGAATGGTGGCAAAGAAGTAAAATTGTTCACAAGTGCTTTAAAAGCCTTTCAGTGCAATAACTGCATAACTATGACACAAACGAAGCATTTGGATGAATTTTTATGTGGCAGAATTATTGGACGACTGGAATGTGAATGCACTCAGCTGTAAGTATCCGAGGAACTTGAAACGGCCCAGAGTGTCATCTCCAGGCTTTGGCTACGATTTCAAGATGATGGTAATGTGAGTAGATGTTCCAGCACAGGTCACTCTCGAGTTACAACGCCGAATGACGACCGGTATATTTGACAGTTACTGCCAAAAGAAACAGACGGATCACAGCATCAGACCTGGCTCGTCAGCTCTCTTCAGCTACCAGTACGACAGTTTCAAGGCAGACCGTGTACAGACGCTTAGGGCACAATGGTCTATATACTCGTAGGCCTTTCAGATGTGTTCCACTTACCGCAACTCACTGTCGCCTGCGATTAACCTGGAGTAGAGAGCATGCATTGTGGACACCACAACAGTAGTTTTGTGTGATATTTTCTGACGAGTCCAGGTTTAATTTACAGTCTGATTCTCGCCGGACTTTAATGTGGAGAGCTCCAGGTACCCGTTACCACCAAAAAGAAACCATTGAACGACACCTTTACCTTGGTTTGCAGGATGGCTCGTTTAGAGAAAATTATACTTGGTTCTAGAACTGACCTGCATGTTCAGAGTGTAACGATGACAGGCAATATCTATCGGGATGTCATTCTGGAACAACATGTAGGTTTGTTTTGGGGCACCATGGGTGCTGAATTTCTGTGTATGGATGACAACGCCCGTCCTCACAGTGCAAACGTTATAGACGAATGCCTTCTATCGGGGGATATCACCCGTATGGATTGGTAAAGCATACTCACCGGACTTGAATCCAATAGAGCATGTGTGGGATATGCTTGACCGACGAACTGCAGCCCGTCAACCCCCTTCCACCTGTCTACCGGAACATCGGAGGGCATTTCTTGATGAGTGGTGTAATATTCCCGATGGTCGATTGATAATTTGATACTCAGCATGCCTAGGAGTTGTAAGGCCTACATTCAATCGTCCGGGAGACATACTCCGTATTACCGTTATACAAACCATGTTATACTGTTTTTGTAAATAGTTTCTTTTTTAAATTTGCTCCTGGGAGTAAAAATTGCAATTTTTATTACTTATGTCAAACATATAGCATCTGTTTTGCTCTTTACCTTTTATTTAATAAATAGACTTTATAAATAAGTCAAATTTGTTTTGCTAATGTCTCTTTTTTTTCATGAACTTCATTATTCTTAATTTATGGACATGAGTGTATAAAGCTATTTTTTGTTCTATCTAGTCATCTCTCTTTAGACTTTTCTGGAGTTACGCGTTGTGCACGCATGATCAAACGTAGTTATTATAAGGTATTTTTTTATTATAACAACCTATATATGTACTTAATTTAATTAAAATCTTTGTCAGTTGATCATATTTGTAGGTAATCACCTATAACAATATAATAGTATAATATTTAAATAATTTCTTTGAATTTAAATATTATACTATTACATTAGATACGTATATAATTAAATAGAATTCAGTTACTTTAATTTGATATATATATATATATATATATATATATATATATATATATATATATATATATATAAAGGTAACAATAACAATATGATGGTGTTTGTGCTATCGTCAATCAATTACCATTAGAGAGAGAATGATATATATATTTTTTTGGTTATGATGGAATATGATAAAATGAGACAGTTACATAAGAGTGATTTGGAGGAATATAGAGGGCGCAGACAATATGAGACAGCATGCAAAAAAATTATAAATAAAATAAAAAATTAAAAAGCCTTAGCTTCTTGATCGTTGGTTAATGAGAAATTTATGAAGTTGGGAATACATGATAATGAAAACATTAAGAGATATAAAACGCGTATTATTTGGAATATTGGATTTGTAGGAAATTACTATGATGTATCGAAGTGGAGGAATTATGAATCTAAATGTAATTATTTTAAATATGACGAAACATTTGATAATAAATATCATAGTGATTCAGATAATTTAAAATTGAGATTTAGAAATTGTGGGGATAAAAGATGCAAAACCTGCCCATGATGCAACGTGAACAGAATAATGAAGAATCAGAATTTAAGTTCTGTAAAACATTCAACTGCATATATATGTTGACATGTGGTGTCTGCGGCTTTAAATATATAGGTTAAACACACATCAGGAACTATGAACCTGAGAATCAACCAACATAGATCCGACATTGGAAAAAATACATCAACAAAAAATATAGGAAAAATAGAAATACAACATTTTAATAAACATGGTTTTGAAGGTGTTGCGTTAAATATTATTAAAATTGTTCCAATTCAGATAAATAGACTATGGTATGAAAACGTTTACATCGGTATTTATAATGCTATGTATCCTTACGGATTGAATGTAATATTGAATAATAAAAATTTAATACAGGCAGTGAAACAAAATGATAAAGAATCTATTTATAATAGTAGAAATAATAGTAATAAGAGAAAAAAGGGTTGGTAAGGGTGGACGCAAAAAGAGAGAAAATAGAGATATATAGATACAGTTGAAAAGAAGTAAATAATTTATTACAAGACTTTGAGAATAGTTTTAGTGTTGGAAAAATAAAGTATTTTTTATTTGGACTTAATAAACAGGAAATAATAATTGTTTTAAATTTATTAAAACGTATTAGATTAAAAGATAATCATGGATCACACTTGGATTTATGCAAATATATTACAAATAGATTAAAAATAAAATTAGACTCTAAGGAGGTTTATAATATAGAAT
>BMAU01014323.1:0-107500 GCA_019973935.1 Trichonephila clavipes | reverse complement strand
ACTTTCTAAAAAATTTGAATTTCTTTTTTTAAAAAAAAACATCTTTCTTTTATGTTGTAGTAGTAAATATATGACAATTTATAGGGAGGGGGTTCAAGTTTTTTTAATTATTATTTAATTTTAAGGATCTTTATAAGAGAAAGCCTTGTTAATTCTAATACAATTTATCTAAAAATGTTTGTAATTCGTTTGCAACTAAAGTATATGAATAGGCTTTGCACACTATATACACACGCACTCACGCGTATAAATAATTCTTTAAAAATAAGAATACATTAAGCCGGTCAGTTTCCAAGTTTTCTAGAGCAAAAAAAATAATAAGTATAACAAAGGATTAGCGAATAACAGGCGATCTATCAATATCAAATATGTAAGAAAACACATGAAATCACTTTACTTAATGATAAATATTTTATGCAGAAAGTAGGTTTCCTAATTTTCCTAGATGAACTTTGAAGCATTTAATCAATGTTTGCTAACTTGTAAGGATCTGATTGACACAGGAACATTATAATATTCTTACTCAAACAAGTTTTATCAAGTAATTTTATGTTCGGAAAACATTGACCCTGATTGATTAAGCATCATTTTTATGAATGCTCAAATTTATTTTTGAACTACTTTCATAAAAGTGTTTAATTAAATTGCGAAATTTGTTCTTTATGCATAAACTCTTGATATTTTACATACTTTGTGCGTAGTAAATTTCAAAGGTAATCTTTTATCATTGATTAACTTCTTCTGAGAATAGAATACTGGGTTTATGTCATGATAAGTAAAACGTTGCATATATTCATCCTATTTTTATTTTTATAATTCATATGGCAATCGTTGTATTAAGTTTTAAAGTAATTGTTAAAAAAAATTTACAAAGAAATAAATGTAAATTTTACAACTAAAGTAGTCACAGTAAGGAATTGCTATTGATGAACTGAAGTACAATTTTAACAAGAAAATACATCATTACAAACATAAATTACTTAGATTTTCTTACTCTACGCTCATTTTTTAATAAAGTAGTATTTCACATAAATTATATATCAATATTACTTTGATATGAAAGAACGGAGTATTAGAAATTTTAATAAAGAAAATTAAGACAGTTATTAAAAAGGCAACAATGTTTTTGAAATTAATCTAGTAGTGGTTTATATTTAATTTATTTTAATTTAAAATTGCCCTTAGAGAGCTTATTTTTAGGAAATTAGTTAAAATGAATTCTTATAAGAAGCATTTCTCTTTTCCAATATAGATTTTGTATATGATATTTAGAATTAATACTACATTTTACGCACAATTGAAATAGCGGGATATTTCAATTAGGAGTAAGCCTGAAAGGAATTATTAGAAAATGTAAAACTAGTGTAAATATTTATTATCGATTGTCATAAGAATTAAATTCGATTTTCAAACAGAAAAAAACAAGATGTTTGAAGTAGGTACACTGTTAAATTAAGGTGATATGATACAGTTATATTTTTCATTAAATTAATTAAAAGTTAAAAGTTTAGCTAAAAAAACTTTACATCATAATCGGTTTGCCAACCATCTAGAACTGGTGCACCAATATGTCCGACCATTTTTGTAATTAACTTTATATCTTTATTTTATTCATTATGAACTCATACTTGCATTTGAATGAAATAAAATGGTGAAAAAAAGGACTACTGTTTTCCCTGAACATCATAAAAAAACGTCAGATGAATCATTAAAATAAATAAATTATTAAGCATGAAACAAAAATATAATATATAAAAATAAACTTTGAATCTACCACGAATTTTTATTTTTAAGATTGAATTACGATTTGCAAGTTACATTAAATACAATTATTTATTTTTGTGAATATATTCAGAATTATTTTACGAATAAATTTTACGGACACACGTGTCAGAAGATCAAATTGAACAAAATGGGTAGATAGAAAACATGCAAAATTAATTTCCATTAATAATAAATGTGTTAAGAGTAATAAAATTTTCCGAATGGTTAAATAGTACTTAGCTGAAAAATTTTTTTGTGATAATACGCCTAAAAGTTTCTTAAGAAAGTTTAACTTTAGTTATAACTTTAATTTCAACATAATGTTACTTTAATAAAATTTTGTAAAAATAGTTCAATAATGAAATTTATTTTTAATAAAATATATTGTTATCGTAAATGTGTGTGTGTGTTTTCTTGGATTCATATTAATGAGCAAAAGTATGACTTCATAAAAAGCCGTAATTTTGTTAATCCAGATTTATAATTTTACTTGACTTAGACAAGAATTGCATGCATCTTTAAAAAAAATATATTTTAAAGAAAATTATTTATTATTCAACTTGATTTTTTATTTAAAACATGTAGTTGTTAATTATTTATAAAATGAAATAATTGATCACGCATGCGTGCGATGTATCTGTTATATCCTAAAATCAAGCCTAAAATAATGTGTTGTTGCAAAAAAAAAAACTTGTAAATTTAAATTTTTTTGCATCGATTCCCATAAAAATAAACTCCCTCTTTCTTAAATTTATTTTGAATTTCTCCTTCATTTCTTAATATTTTACCACTGATAAACCTCTACGCATGTATTAAAAATATTTTGATTATTTACTTCTAAAAACTTTTAATCAATTAATATAAATTTTGACTTCTGAAGTATTCCTATTTGTATTGGTAATTTTTATTTTCGGATTTTCTCTTATTTTATGTAAAAATTTTTCAAAAACAATGAATACTTTTTAATAACATTTTAACAGTTCTACTTTTAAATTGATATTTTTCCACAGTAAAAAAAAACAACAACATTTTCTGAATTAATACGGCACGAATTCCCAAAAGGAAACTTGCATCTTAATATATATTATGCAAATATTTAATCCACAAAAGATTTATAAATTTTGAAAAAAAAGGAAAGGTTAGATTTCACGAAATTTTTTATTCTTACTGAAACATGATATTGACAGTTTCCCTTATGTTAACTGTGCTTTGAGTTACCTACGTAAATTTTTTCGTAAGAAATGGGAAATAACGTTAGTATTTATTTTACTAGTGTTACCTTGAAGACCGAAATTAAAAATAACTAGTGGAATAGTGAAAAGAAATTATTAGTTTTTGAACTTGGGAATACACATACAATATTAATAAGTATCATTCAACATATATGGAGATAGCTACTGCACTTGCAAATGACCGATGAACCTCGAGGTGTTTTTAATTCACACGTTTTATGGCTTTATTTTATTTTATTTTTAGAAGTACCTTTTGAAATGACATCTTATTCACCAGATTAAAAACATTCCTCAAAAACATATATATAAACGAATAAGAATAAAACAGGACCCCCAATATATATATATATATATATATATATATATATATATATATATATATATATATATATATATATATATATATATATATATATATATATGTCAGAGAGGAGGTTCAGTAACTGAGTTCTTTAGCCTTCCAGTATCTATCATAGACTTTTGGTGACTTCTGGTCATGCTTAGAGATGTTTTTTATCCATTACTTGATCACTTTTGCATAGGGCACATATTTGGAAGAAAACATTCCGTATTTGTTCAAATAACCAGCAAAACACTCATGATCGGTTTCAAGCCTAAAGTCAGCTTTATAAACTGCGTGCCTTCTTGAAAACTATATCAAAAAACTCTTTACATGATGCAAAGTGGTTCAAAGATTTCCACTCTGAAGCATAGTGGGATCACGAAAACCGCATCTAACATATATTTTAGTAGATTTTAAATATTTAGCAAGATGCGGCCAATACTATTATTTTACTATCGTAAAAAAGTTTCAGATTTCTCTTATTTTAGAATAATTATAGCAGATTTTTAAAGTTTTTATCGATGGGGATATGATAGAATCAGGCACACACTTTGAGTTTTTTTATCTAATAATTAAAACATTACATTTCATGCTCATAAATGGTATTGCCGGTGGAACAAATGTGCATAGTTTAATTATATTAATGCTCATTTGTGCTGAATATAAAGAATTATTTCGCTAAGTAAGTACTTGCTCAGAAATTTTCGTTTCAGAGCATTAAGAGTCTATCTAAGAATTATGAGATCCATAGAAATTTATTTCAAAATAAATGATGTCTTAACAGAAGTCGTTATAGAGCTTTGTGTTACTGGTACATATAATCTGTGATCGATGTTAAAGTTGCATATTACATTCATAACAATACTCATTTAATAGTATGTTATATTTATGTTATATTCCATATTCTGGACTGCTTAAATAATCTATATGTAATTAGTATCGTGCAACGCTTTCAAGATATAGCTAAAAGATTCCAATAATTAATTTAATTTTTCACATGAGAATAATTCCAATCGGAAAATATTCAAATACATCTTCACGTGATCATATGTGGCAGCGGTAGCTTAGTGGTAACGGAGTCATAAGTTTGAGCCTGGTCCTGCTGAAGACCCACCGTGCAGAGGGGGTAGATACCAGTTAAATATCTCGAGGATTAAACGACCTCCCGTTGTTGTGGAAGCTAAAAGAGGCGAGTAACAGCTTAGGTGTAGTCCTTGTCAATTGACCATGGTTTAAAATTACGAGGACCGTCGCCAAAGACCCTTCATTAACTGAGCAGTGCGATGTTAATATTCACTCTCTCACTCATTCAAGTGATTAGATTTTTTTTGAAAAAAATCATTGTTATGAGCTAATAAAATAGAGATGCTTAGCTTTTCAAATTAAAGTAAATTACAATGCATTCAACTTTTCGTAAAATATTCACAGCACTAAATTTGTCTCAAAAAGGGAAACTCACTAATTCACACAGTGATTATGACCAATACTAAGTATTAAAAAAGATTTGAATATTGAAAGAGAATTAAAACATTATATATAAAAATGGTATATTTTAGAAGAATACTTTTTTAAACATAATATAAATATTTTGAACACAAAGAAACATATTGAAAATCCAAGTAAGAATTTTGAAACACAGTGTATAAAATGTGTTAAATATTAAAGTCAAATATTTGTTTATAATTGCAAATATTTTGATTATAGATAAATCAAGATAAAGCTCATAATCTCATTCTTTTGCAGTAAATCAGATGATGCCCTTTTGTAATTTTAAAATCAAGGAAAAACACTAACATCCGATTCCGTACTAAAAAGCATAATTGAGATTAATACATATTTCAGATTTTAATAAATAAAATTATTCATATACATCAATTGTTAAATGGTATTTAAAAAGAAAAAAATAAGATTAATTATAAACATATATAATCGAAGTAACCGAAGATTAAAAGTAAAATACGTTATTTTTTGTTATAATTAGTTAACAACTTCTCATCATTCTCTTATTTTAAACCATTTATATCTTTATTTACTACTTTACTGCATATACCTTTCAAAAATTATGGAAATTTGTTTTATCAATAATATTTTATTTGAAATTTAATGAGATAAATTTTAAATTGCATCGTAATGTGCTAGTAGCTGCACGTAAAAAAAACAACTTTACTTGAATATTCAAACTATTACGTAATGATATCATTTACATTCTAATGGAACACATTTATATTCTAAAAGTGTACGTAAAAATCGATAGTGATATTCTTATAAATTAGCTTATTTGATTTAAAATTTTGCGAGAATATTAGGTAAAATATTTTATGCTTAAACTTTTATTTTTAAGCATGAGTAAAAAATATCAATATGTTATTGGTTCATATGATGTACAATACATATATGGTAAAAGAAAGAAAAAAACTAAATTCGTCTTTGCATTTGATCATTACATGGTTTTATATAATACATTTTTTGCAACATATAATATAATAACTGTATTTGTTACGCATTACACATCAATACAAACTAAACTCAGTGGTGAAACAGCCTTCAGGGTTCAAGGCCTTCTTTGTCCATCAGTTTTCATGACGTTAGACACTGAGGTGTATGAGTAGATGTTCTGATCAGGGGGTCAGTCAAGTCCCCAGTGCTTGGCTCCTAAGCACGCTAAGTACTCATTTGTAGACCCACTGAAGGTATGAATGGCTCAGTAGACCTTGCCCAGCTTAGAACTTGAACCATGGAAGCGCTATAAGCTACCACATAGCCACTGATCTTCATAAATCAATGTATTTTACTATAATTTTTTTATGAAATTCATTAAACCCTAACTCTTAAAAGTTAATTTTGTTTATAATCATTGCATTCAATTAAAAAAGTATTTTAAGTAGAGTTTAAATTTTGAATAAATTTTATTAGCTATCGGAACGTATCAACTGATTTTATTATGTTTTTGTAAATTAAACTTTAATTTTTTAATTAAAAACTTAAATCTTTGATTTAGTTTGCAGCAACTTTTTTTCTTTTAAAAAAATGTATTCCATATTTTAACGGTAATAGTAAGAAAAAAAAGGAGATTCTTCCTGTGTATCACGAGAATTTTCAGGCTAATTTCAAGCTCGAGAAGTTTTCTCAAACAGAATTTCGTTACTTAAGTGCTGGTTAAACAAATTCATATTGAAGTGTTTTCTCATTTCTTTTTTTTTCGAAAAAGAAATATTTTTTATTTGAAGTTTTCTTCTTTAATGACTTATACACATTGTATGTACATTGTAATATTTATTAAATGTCTGAGAAATAAAATTTTAAGTTTAGAATTTTTTTATTCCGAAAGTGTGATTGTTGTACAAGAAAAAAATATGTGTAGTGCGAAGAATTTTAAACAAAAAAAAGTTATCTATCTTTTAATACACAGGTAGTATCTATATCTATATATCCAAAAAATGTATAAGTACTTGGATGAAGAAAAACGAATATATTATCATAAATATTACAGTGAAAACAATGCCATATTCACAATATGTGTTGAAACTGTTATCCACCTTCTTCAAAACTTTTTTGAGCATGATGTCGAACATTGTTAGTGACATCATTCGGTGTAACTATGGGAATTGTGTGACAAACCATTGTTCAATTTCATGGAGCAGTTTGTCTAATGTGCGCTGTTTCTTGCTGCACACCACGTTCTTATGTTAACCCCATAAGTAGTAGATAATACATCACATGGGGAAAATATTGCATCATTTTTAACCTGCTATTCACGAAACTGAGTTCTTCAGTCTGGGTCGTCCTCGTTTAGTGAGTGTAACTAATTGTATGCGCACTTTCCATTTTGCTCTTTGCAAAGTACGACCTACGCTAGCTTTAATCACGCTTGTTTCACGTGCAAAATGCAATGTAAATTTGTGTGGTGACCGAGTAAATGAATCTAACACTCCAACAGAAGATGATTTACTTGTTGATGTGTGTGGCTGGCCTGATGGTTCCTTATGCATATATTTTTTGTTTCATCAGTTTCAAACTAATAACGAGGGTCAGCAATGCTCAAGCGTGTTAAGAGTTGTTAGGCACATATTTGCCTCCAATGTCGTTGCACTTTACTGATATTCTGGAACATAAAATACCATTTCAAAATGCTTTTTCACTGTTCGAAAGTCAGACGTACTTGCGCCGTGGTCTCAATTTCCATACTAAAACACTAACACCAGCTGCAGCTGAACTATTGTTGAACACGTCGAAACATTAATATCAAATATTAACACCAACTCTTACAACTTAATATTTTGCCAATGCGATCTCAAACATATATCGCATAAATAAATTACCCAGTCTTCCAGTTTGTATACATTTTTGATCACCCGCGTATATACATATATATATATATATATATATATATATATATATATATATATATATATATATATATATATATATATATATATATATATATATATATATATATTTATATATACACTGCTGGACAATTGCTAAGGACGAATCACAAATTGATGTAGCATAAAATTAAGCGAGACATGAGGCATAGTAGGATAAAATATAGTTGTCACACTGTTCAGACATTAGAATAAAGACTATTTATTGTTCTGGAAAGTACAAAAGCTGTGAAACATCTGAAAGAAAAAAAATGTTCATTTGATTTGCGTACGGAGAAATGGAACAATGTATCTAAAAGTCAGCAGGCACCTTAAAGAAAGGTGTCAGTACGGGATATGTCCACCGTGGAGTGTGATGCAACATTCCACACGTCGTACCATACTTTGCACAACATTATCCAGCAGCTGTTGAGGCAATTTATCCCATTCCTCTGTGAGTGCACGGATGAGGGTGTTCTTGTTTGTCGGAGGATAGTTTCGACCAGCAACTTGCCTCCCCAAAGCAACCCACATATTTTCCATGGGGTTTAGATCTGGAGAACGCGCTGGCCATACGAGACGTTGAATACTCTCGTTGTCTAGACAATCCTGAACAACGAGTGTTCAATGACATGTTGCGTTGTCGTCCATAAAAACAAATTTATCACCGACAGCACCACGGAAAAGACGAATATGAGGAAGTAGAACTTCATCAATGTATCGTTGGTCCGTCATAGTCCCATTCGCAACCATGTGTAGGCGCGTGCGGCCATTGATCATGATGCCAGCCCACACCATGATACTGCATGTCGGATATCGGTCCTTTTCCTGGATATTTTCTGGACGATAAGCAGTACCCCTCTCGCACCAGATTAGTTGGCGTCTACAATCCGATGACAGACTGAACCTACTCTCATCTGAGAATAGTACGCATGCCCAGTCCTGTTCAGTCCAATTGTGATGCTCACGACACCATTGCAAACGGGCAGTACGGTGCTATCTGGTCAATGAGACACACACAACAGGTCTGCGTGCGTATAGTCCTCCTCCCCTCAAACGTCTGGCAACAGTTTTTCGGGAGATCTGCTTTCCTGAGGCAGCAAGAAACTGATTTGCCACCTGCTGAGCTGTGGTGCGCCTGTTCCTTTTTGCTGATAGAATGATATATCTGCCTTCTGCAGGCGTCGTACTTCTAACACGACCTCCCCCGTGCCGTCTACTACACATTCTATTAGTTTTAATTGACTTCCACCGCCGTGAAACAACGCTGTGAGCGATGTCGAACTCACTGGCAACATCTGTTATTTTTCGCCCTTCTTCGATCTTTCCAATAATTCGGCCACGCATAAAATCATTTATGTGATGTCGGGAAGACATGGCAAAAATTTTAAGTTCGTCTATTAAATCTTTCATGTAAAACTTTGACTAGAAACAACAACTGTCCACACGCGTCAAAACCTTTAAAGCTCTTATAAACGCTATCACGTGATGAACAGACGTGGAAAAAAAAATTTGCTTACTCATACTTCTTACTAATATCCCGCACTTATTCTAATTTTCCACATTTTGCTTCCTTTAATTTTGTGGTTGCTATGGATGATAGTGTTATCCGTCCTTAGCAATTGTCCAGCAGTGTATATATATATATATATTATATATATATATATATATATATATATATTATATATATATTATATATATATATATTTATATATATTATATATATATTTATATATATATTTATATATATTATATATATATATTATATATATATATATATATATATATATATATATATTATATATATATTATATATATATATATTTATATATATTATATATATATTTATATATATATTTATATATATTATATATATATTATATATATATATATATATATATATATATATATATATATATATATATATATATATATTATATATATATATTTATATTCCGGGTGGGCAAAAAGTCCGTAAAAATTTTAAAAGTTCATAAAATCCGGAGAAATGAACGAAAAAAAAACTATTTGCAGGATCAGCATTAGTATGTCACGGGATTTTTTTTAAGCTAGGAAAAAAATAATTCGAAAATCATCCGGTAGGTGGCGCTGATGTACGCAAATGAAAGAAACAATGCATAAATAATGAACAGAAAACTTTCAAAACTTTATTACACCAGAATATGTTCCACATGACCACCACCACAGGGGAGAAGACATTCTAGACGAGTGACAAATCCAGTAACGGCAGAGTGCAACATGTCCGGATGTATGGAGGATACTTCTCTGCGGATCGCATCTTTCAGTTCCGGCAGACTTGATGGACCGGATAGATACACGCGAGATTTCAAATATTCCCACAACCAGAAGTCTGCCGGTGTTAAATCTGGAGACCGAGGAGGCCATGGGTACCTGCAGCGCCTGCTAACGATTCTGTCTTCTCCGAACGTCTGTATCAGGAATGTCTTAACCGGGTTCGCAGTGTGACTGGTTGCCTCATCCTACATGAATGTGACATTCGAAATCTGACTATGTTGAATTAAACATGGCACGACAGTCTCCCGCAGAAGCGTTGGATAACGATGAGCATTTACCGTTTCCGTTATCCATCCATTTACTGGGCACTGCGTTTCAAAGAAGAAGGGTCCTATGATAAATGAACCGTGAAACCGCACCATGCTGTCACTTTTGGGGAATGCAAGGGCTTCTGTGTGTACTTACGTGGATTAGAGGTCGCTCAAATGCGACAGTTATGGTTGTTAATGTCACCATGAAGCGAGAAATGAGCTTCATCTGTCCACAAGATGTTAAAAACCCAAGTGGGATCCTGTTCCATTTTAGAGAAGGCCCACTTCGCAAATGCTTCCCTCTGTGCGGTATCTGCTGGCAAAAGTTCATGGCACGATTGCAATTTGTATGGATACAGCTGGAGGAGTCGACGAAGAATATTGCGGACAGATGATGGTGGTAAGCCCAATCGTCTGGCAGCTTCACGAGCACTGCTGGTCCCTGAAGCTGTTTCGGACGCAATCGCTTCCATTTCGACAGCAATGCAGGGTGCACGTGCTTTTTTCAAGCATGGTCGTCCGGCTTGTGCTCTATCCTCCAACTTTCCAGTTTCCTCAAAACGTTTAACAAGCTTTAAGAGACCTGCAGGTGTTAAAGGGCCTTTTCCACTCTTCACATTTTTCTGAACTCGGAATTTACGCAAGGCAATGGTCGCTGATTCCTCGTTCATGTAAAATAATTTCACCAACAAAGCTTTATCCGGCGTACTGAGCATCCTTGTTCACATTCACTGTTTGTAATGGTGAAATGAATGTGGATTCATTGAGAGCAAAGGTTTTTATAACCGTCTAATTTGAATATTTGCACCACAGACGCTTGCAACAGCGCCACCTACCGGATGATTTTCGAATTTTTTTTCTAGCATAAAAAAATCCCGTGACATACTAATTTTGATCCTGCAAACAGTTTTTTTTTCGTTCATTTCTCCGGATTTTATGAATTTTTAAAGTTTTTACGGACTTTTTGGCCACCCGGTATATATTATATAAATATATTTATATATATATATCATATATATATATATTTATACATGTTATATATATATATATATATATTTATATATATATATATTATATATATATATATTTATATATATATTATATATATATATATTTATATATATTATATATATATATATATATATATATATATATATATATATATATATATATATATATTATATATATACACGCAACACGACGTGGCATGGATTCGATTAATGCCTGAAGCAGTGCTGGAGGTAATTGATACCATGAGTCCTGTAGGGATGTCCATAAATCAGTAGGAATAAGAGGGGGTAGATATTTCTTCTGAACAGCCCGTTTTAAGGCATCTCAGATATGTTCAACAATGTTCATGTCTGGGCATTTTGGAGGCCACCGGAAGTGTTTAAATTCAGAAGATGGCTTCTGGAAACAATATCTAATAATTCTGGACGTGTGGGATAGCGCATTGTCCAGCTAAAATTCCTCAAGTCCATCGGAATGCATAATGGACATGAATGGGGCAGGTGAGCAGATAGGATAGTTACGTACCTGTCACTTGTCAGAGTCGTATCTAGACCTATCAGAAGTCCCATATCATGCCCACTGAATAGCCCCCCCCATACCATTACAGAATTTCCACCAGCTTAAACAGTCCTTTGTTGACATGTAAATTCCATGGATTCACGAGGTTCTCTCGAAACGCGTACACGTCCATCAGCTCGTTTCAACTGGAAACGAGACTGGTCCGACCAGTCTACGTGTTTCTAGTCATTAACAGTCCAATGTCGGTGTTGACGGACCTAGACGAGGCTTGAAACTTTGTGTCGTGCAGTCAAGAAGGGTACACGAGTAGACCATAGGCTCCGAAAGCCAATATCTATGATGTTTCGTTAAATGGTTTGCACGTTGACGCCGATGGCCCAAGATTTAAATCTGCAGCAATTTAAGAAATGGTTGCACGTCTTTTACGCTTAAAGATTCTTATCAGTCGTCATTGGTACGGTTCTTGCATGTTCTTTTTGCGGCCACAGCGATGTCGTAGATTTCATGTTTTACCATGTTCCCGATATTCACAGTACACTCGTGAAACGGACGGATGTGAAAATCCAAATTTCATCGCTACATCGGAGAAACTATCTCCCACCTCTCGAGCGCCCACTATAACACTCCGTTCAAATTCACTTACATCTTGATAACCAGCCATTGTAGAAGCAGTAACCTATCTAACAACTGCGCCAGACACTCGTTGTGTTATATAGGCTTTGCTGACCACAGCGCCGTTATCTGATTGGTTCCATATCTCTTTATTTGCATACGCATGCCTGCACCATTTTTTTGTTTCTTCAATGTGTATATATGCATATATAAGTATATATATTAAAATTATTTTTAATTATTAGTGATTCAATGTGAATGTTATTTGAAATTTAGTAAAGTTTATCTTTTTTTCACAGATACGCTGTGGTATCTTGAAAAATATGTAAAATGATCTTTTTGAAAATAAAATTAATATAATTCATTTTTGCACATTTATCAAATAATCCTTTTTCTGGTGTTAAAAATTATAGTTTTTTCATTAAAAAACGTTATTTAATACTCAATTATCTTCATAAAACCTTTGGAGAGAAACTGCTAGTCCCATTATTCGTTTAGACATTTGCAGTAATATAGTTTACTTTCGGAAGGCTACAAATAAAAAGCTTGTGCGTTCTGAAATGAATTTTGTCATTTTTTTTGCATATAACTCTTGTATTATACCACACACAAAGTGTAAATTTTTACGCTCTTTTTTATTTGTTACTTCTTTATTTTCGATTTGTTCACTATTTATTTTAGTGTTATACTGAATTTTGAAAGAATCTCCCTCTTTTTTAATTAATGTGTTCTCTGCTTTCTGATTGGTTAAAAAATCGTAAAAGGAAAATTAACTATAAATATAAAGGGAAAAAATATTTTGATTAGAATAGGTAATTATACTAAAATTAATATAAAACTATGCAAAATGATATGTTTGCAATTATTTCCCAAACTAAATGTAAAGTTACTTCTAAAAGTTTACGAGAACAATGTGTAATTTAGGAATTATTAGGATCTTAGTGTATTTTTTCGCATATTGTTTTGAGATACATATAAGAGTACATATCATTCAATTCCTACTTATTAAAATCCATCATTTTAACACACTATTTCTCTCTCCAAATAAAAGCATAATATGTAATTCATTTTTATATTATAACAAATGTTCTTTCTTTCAAGTTTATTTATTTAAAACTGTTTACTATGATAAACTTTGTAAAGGAATATTCAGAGTCACAAAAACACAATACTGCTTTCTCATTTTAATAGTATTAAATAGGAATTTTCTGAAAAAAATATTTCCATAAATAAAATGCATTTTGCTGGGTAAGAAAATGCTATCCGATCTGTATATTTTGTTTGATGTTGCGGAAAATACGAAATAGATGAATAAATATAGATCACCAAATATTTCCAGCGTAGGAAAGCAAAACCATCGCTCCTAGGTTTTCCCCTTGTTTTCTTTTCTTTCTGAATAAAGATATTCTTCGCTCTTCTACATAAGAAAAGTATCACATCCCATGGATATCTTTCTCTTGCGTCTTTCTGGAATTAGATAGCTTTCGGGCAAGCCTCTGCGCATGCGTTTGCTGTATGACGGCAGATCCAACAGGTGGTCGATCGAAACTTCGATTCCCTCAAGATGCTGGAATAGAACAGTTATGTTGGAAGAGCTAACGAGATCTGAATTAATAAAGGAAGTCTTTCTATTTACATCGGAGTTGCAATTTATTCGAAAAGTTTTCCGGAGAAGTGGGCGTAATTCTACTCCCTGCGGATGATTAATATTCAAAAACAAATGACTGTCTTTGTTAAGACCATTAAAATGAATACATTTCCTCTTTATTCTAACAGCTAAATTCAACTTTCATTATAAATCAGAAAACTTACTAAAATATTCTTCGTAGTCGCAGATCGCGATTAAGAAACATGTAAAATCTTAGCTACTCAATTCGCTTTTATTAAAAGAATGTCTCAGTTCGCTATTTTGCATCGAATGAATTTTAAATAATAATCTGGAAGGGTCGATTCTAGCCATTTCAAAATTAATTAAATGATCGAGGATTCTTAGAACAAGCTTATTCTCTCAAATTATTGCTTTTAGATGATTATGAATGCGTATGCTGTTCACTTTGCGCTAAAATAAAATCTCAGTGTCAGATTTGTTACCGATGCAAACTGTACTATATATTATATAGAAAGGAAGAAAGATATAAAGCATTAATAAATTTAAATAAGTTAAACCTTTTCAAGCTTCTGGTAAAGTTAAGTAACTAATATATTTTTAGCTGTTAAGGTAAGAAAAATGATTGAATTTCAATATTGATTCTATAAGAATGTTATGTAAATATGCTGTAATGGTATAACACATTTTTTAACAGTATAAACATAAACATTTTAATTTGAATGCTACCGTCATATAATACAATTGAAAAAAAAGTTAAGATGGATGAAAAATAAACAGAATAATATCTGAATAGCCTAAATATATACTCACATTTTATTTTATCTTCGTTTACCAAAAGAAACAATAAATATAATCGTTAAAGATATGCGGTGAGTAAATGAAGGACTTCACTTGCGTTGCTGTTCATTATCCCCCCCCCCTGATTGACGGTAACATCAGATCGGAACCGACGAATTTCATCGTGGAAAAGGGGGGGATGCATTACGTCTGTCGCTCGGTCGCAGCTCTTGAGCAACTTACAGCTGCACCTGACAGTGCAATTTTGCTTCGTTTCACCCCAATTTGGGGGGTTAACATCACGGGGGTGGTCCTGGGGTCAATCAGCCATTCGCGAGGACTTTCAACTAGCTGAATATTTAGAGTGATCACATACCTCACAGACACTCTACATTTACAAGCATCCATTACTTTACCGGGATCCGAAATCGGGCACTTCGGCGAACCAGTTAGTGACAATATTCCGTATAGGTGGCTGGACTTTGTTTCTTCCATGATTTAACTTACAGGCGGTTTAATGGAATATACAAATTGGTTATTTATTAACGCTTCATTTAAATGTAATATTAGAAAGGTTTGTAAAAGACTTCGTAATTTTGTAACGCATTCAACTAAAAAAGACAATACCTGAGCTGGCACTCCGCTCGTCAAACATTCACATCCCTCCAACAACAACAACAAAAAAGGAGCTTCGCCAAATTTGGCATGCAACTGTATCCCTCCACGATGAATATTAGAGGTTACAAGACTCACAAATTTCGAATTGACTGCTGAAATGCCGATATGGAGAATGCGACTCTGTCCATTAGACTTTTTTTTACAGAAAACATTGAATGTTAAGTATTATATATTTGACTTTGCCTGATTGTTTTTGAATAATTAAATCGGCTGTTTGTAAGTTTATAGAACTATAAATGCTTTCAATATATTTCGGCTCAGCTTTGATGCATGGGCATAATAATTGCTGAAAAAAGGAATTCTGTTTCATCATAATCATTCTTTATACTTCTTCAGCAATAAGAATCATTACTGATTCCCCAAAAAATATTAAAATATTAAAATCAAACAGTCTAATGGAATTTATCACACAAATTATTTATTAATCCTGGTGGTTTCATTATAAATATCTTTCTTGGAAATATTGCATGTTGGTGGGCAAAATTTCTTTACAAACATCATATATTATAAGTTAAATATTTTATTTTGCCCTGATTAGAAGGTTTTTAATAATTGTAAAATGATTATAAATTACTTTACTGACTAGATACATTTATTATAGATACTATAAATGTCTTAAATTATTTTATGGGTTCAAAAATATCTACTTCAATGCTTACTTTTGCATTAATCTCAACAATAGCATCTTAGTTTTGAATGTAAACCTTATAAATATTATACCATACTGAAGATGTCGGTAGATATGACGTATGTAAAATGATATAAATGAGTAACTCTGTGTTTTTGTCTAGATCATTGTGTGAGAAGCTTTCATATATTTGTATATATTTATATATTTTCAGATTCTTCATGTATTATTCAGAGTTTTTTTTCTCTAAAAAATCTGGTATAAAAATACGTACTATATGTTATATAAGTACTAACTTAATACTTTTTGAAGAAATTTAAAAACGTGTTGCAAAAGCTTCATCAAAAAGTAATTCAGAATTAATAACCAAAAGTTCAAAAAGCAAAACTATGAAATAGTATACATCTGCAAGGAACATATTTTATTTTTAAAAGCTAAGAATTTATTTATGGAAATGGGTAAAACATAACATCGGAAAATTTTACTACGTGATACTGTTACAAAATCTTTAAAAAAATATTTGGCTAGTCTAATTTTTTTTTTTAATAAAAATTCATTTGTAGTCTAATGCCAATTAATGCTACGAGAAATTAAGAATTACAATCTTCTTGATATTTTGTTGTTTCATGGCATACATTTTACTAATCAGCATAAAGCTAACGATTTAAGAAAAAAATTAAGTATGTTGACGTCATATTTTCCCTCACTAGTTTTAAAAAGGTCGGGAAGAAAGAAAACATCAAACACCGCATTTTTTTATATTAGCTACTCACTTTTCTATATAAATTAAAAAGCTCAATTAAAAAATTAACGATTGAAAAGTTTTACTGCATTTAGATTATAATTACTCAGTATCAAAACTTTTAAATTTTACGAGTTAAATGTATCATATATATATAAATATATATATATGTATATATATGTATATATATATGTATATATATATGTATATATATATATGTATATATATATTTATATATATATATATATATATATATATATATATATATATATATATATATATATATATATATATATATATATATATATATATATATAATATATATATATATATATATATATATATATAAAGTTTTAAATTTTCCTATTTATTCACGAAACTGTTAAACATTTTATTTTCCTAAATCGAGTTCAGCATATTTGTAGTTTGTTGTTTGGTGGGTGAGAGACTTCGTTCTTCTCCGAACCTTCATCTCCTTTCATGGCATTTTAAATTAAAGTAAACTATTTTCAAATTGCTCTTTTTAATAAATAATATTTAAAATTTAAATTGTAAATTATTAAAGAGGAAGAATTACTTTGATATGAATAAATTTACAAACATAAAATAAAGATAAAAATTGATGAAAAAATCTTGACTGGTGAGAGAATCTAGAATCTTTTTGTGGTGGGAGTGGGCAGAGAAATGTCTAGCCAATCAGGTTGCAGCAAAGGAGTCTGAGTTAAAGAGAGAAAATATTTAGTAGTAAAAAATTAAAATAAGTTGGTAAGTTGGTATCGAGTTTATGTGACTAGTTGACCAGAGATGTCAGCTATTTTTGCATTTAAGTTTAGGTGAGAAGCTCGATTAATCATTGAGTACTTAATGGAGAGAGTTTAAGAATAAAAGATAGATAATTTAAATAAAATATTCGGAATTAAATGATAGATATCGGAATTAACGAAAGGCAGGATCAATTAGGATTTATCTGGTTGTGCGGAGATTTAGATCAGGAGTACATTTTTTTGATGCTAGTGATCTATTTATTATCAGTGGCGTCAATTTTATTAAGAAAATTACCAGAATTTGCCCTGACAATTTGTCTAATATTGGGTATTTTACTCGTGGCTCTGAAGTCTATATTCCTCCTGAACCAGCAAGCGTTAACACTAGATTGCCCATGAAAGTCACTTTGACTGCTTTTAATTTCAATTAGAAAAACAATGGGGTATATTTTAGCATGGTTTCTTAGACTTTTTTAGAGTATATTTTTTTCTGAGTGAAGTAAATTTCATTTAATGTTAATACTTAATAATACCTTGTTATATGACTAGAAAAAATATTAAAAAAAATATTAAAAATTATAATTTTAAACAAATTTATTTACACATTAGTTATTCTTTTACAACGCAATCATTTTGACTGCTTTTAGGCAATATAAGTACATACTAACTTTCAGTCTTTCTAGTATTAAGAATTTGCATGACAATTTAATTTTGAGAATTTTCTAAGTAATTAATATGGGTCTTTGTTACAAGTCCCCACACAGGGGGCCTTGATCTATATTTAAATTTCAGCATTCGTCTTTTTTTAGATAAATATTTAGAAAACATTATGGTGCAATTTTAAAGCTGAACTGAGCTCAGTGGTGGAACAGCCCATGAGGGCAAATACCTACTGTTCCTATCTTTAGTTTACGTGATATTAGGCAGTGGGGTGCATGTACAGATATTTTGGTCAAGTGGTCAGTCCGACACGAAACCCCCAGTGTTAAATTCCCAATCAATCTTGGTACTCATTTATTGAGCCACTAAAGGGATGAAAGGCTGAGTCGACCTTACCCAGTTCGGGATTTGAACCCCAGACCTGTAGTGTAGAAGCGCGATACACTATCACTCATCCACTGGGCATTATTGTGCAATTATATATTAATGACATATTGACGAAAAATGACTATCTATGAAATTTTGTGTATAAGGGGAAATCATTATTTAGAGATGTTGTGTTTTTATAATTAATGGACATTATATTAAATTATTTTTTAAAGTATGCAATGACATACAATTTTAAAATATTCTTAAATTTTTTTTTCTGTGTAAGTACTTAAGTTGTATAACTTGAAGACACAAATTGGATAATCTTAATGCATAATGATAGTGAAATACAATTATATATAACGGAAAATGTAAAATGCAATGTCTAAGATACTTGACTAAAAAGAAGTAATGAATGCCCTTATAGTGGAACGTTTTTGATAGTATGAAAAAAAAACTTGGTACACAGTTGGTATTTTCTTAAAATATTTGTGATGATACTAAAAGCATGGCCTTTTAAAATACTTCACAATGCACAACAGCCTGAATATACGATATAAAGTATTACTATTTATGCCTCAAGTATTTACGTCCCCTATAGAAAAGTCATAAAAATCTAATGAAACATTCCGTAAATAAATAAGCCAAAGCATATTTTCTATACAGATGATTTCCCGAATCAGTAAATATCTTTTTTCAGCTTTACTTTTTTATGATTGAGCTGATGTTTACAAATTCCTGAACTGAATATTTTGTGATAAATACAGAATGAAGCAAAATATTTAAGAAATATTATAGAAAGAGAACGTGATGATGCAAATAAAAATAAGTATTTTGAAGTTCTTATGAAGTTCTTGAAGTAGAATGAAAAAAAATATATTTCTATAATCCTCCCAATTAAATTATTGAGAACGTTTCTATTTGAGATGATGTAACTAATAGAGGAGAGCCTTTTACATAAAAAGTACCTCAATATTGAAAAAGACTGAGCATTTATAAATTTCAGAATCATTTTCTAATACAATCAAATATTGAATTTAATATTTAATTGTACTTTTGCAAATCATCTGAAGGTCTTTTTAAGTTTACTTAAAAAAGAGTAAATACTTCTAAATATATATTATTTTTATTTACCCAATAAAATGTCCTATTTTTAAAATTCCAATATGGCTAAAGTGTGATGTACTTAATACATTCCCTGAGAAGAAGAAAAATCGACAAAAATAGTAAATTTAATATCACCATTCGATTTGACCACATGGTCTAATTAAACTTTAGAAAAAAAAGTGTATAACAGTGTTTTTTTTTTAAATAAAAATTATGAATTGAATAATTTCCGACTTAAATTCGTATAAATTGAGAAAATTTAAGGCTTTAAATTTCTTCCATTTGGTGAAAAACGATGCATTTTAAATTTGAAATGAAATGTGGAGATGCATAAAAAAAGGAAGAATACATTGAGAAACATTAAGCTTTTCACATTATATAAAAACAATATCTGAAAATCGTGAAGATGATTCAAAATCAAGTCTAATGGAGTACTATTGATGGAAACTATTGAGCTATCTAAAGGCATTATTTCCATATTTTGTAATTCATATTCAGAAATTGGAAGTGTAAAGTGCATGACAAGTTTGTAGTTATGAAGTAACAAAAACGAAGGGAGTCTTGAATTTAAAAAAACAATGAAAAATGCCCAGTAGTCATCAATTTTCTAAGGCATCTCCTTCATTTACCAAAATTGAACTCCAGCTGTTTTAAAATGAATTCTTCGTAATAAAATTGAATAACCAGAGTTTCTGCTTTATTGTAAGCAGATTTGAAGGAAAATTTTTATACTAAGAGAAAGCGGTACTTTTTCGTAATTTCACAACAAGCATTGTCCTTCAAATGTTCTTCAAACATTTATTCATCATCGCTTAGATATCTATTGCATTTCATTATTCTCCTAGTTAGCAGAAATTGGAAGTAGTAGGTGTTAAAAACTTAAATATTTTTTTTTTTTTTTTTCAAAAAAAAATCTTTTGAAGTAATTTGCAATTGTTTCGCAAGGGTTTCGTACATTGACAGATGTAAATAATTTTTGTCCATTTTTGTACTCGGTTTTTTAAAAATATTTTTCGAAAATACCTGTAAACTGCATTAACCTCTTTAATTATTAAAAGTTAAAAGTATGAAAGTGGGCAAACATGATGAAATATACTAGGAGCATTTTATTTAAAATTGTTTCTATTTGACTAAATCAAGAACAAAGTGTGTGTTTTTTCTGCTGAAGTCATGAGAAAAGAAAAAAATAGTTATATTAAATTTTTTCATGTTATTTTGTTGTTTAACACCTTATTATTAAGAAAACATTATATTCTTTGAGATAAACACAATTCAATAACTTTAATGTATTAAACAATTGTATACCTTAAAGTCTTCTTACCTCTGTTAGATCTGAAAGTAGGTAAAAAATTCTTCTAAGTATCCCTTTCTAAAAAAAATAATGTATTATACATTTAATTCTGTTTCGAAGAATATAAAATAATAGAATTATAGGATAATGTTTAACACCTTATTATTAAGAAAACATTATATTATTCCAGATAAACACAATTCAATAACTTTAATGTATTAAAAAATGTTTAGTTTATAGTCTTCTTACCTCTGTTAGATCTGAAAGTAGGTAAAAATTCTTCTAAGTATCCCTTTCTAATGAAAAATAATGTATAATGTATAATGTTTCGAAGAATATAAGTTAATAGAATTATAGGATAATGTTAAATAGAAATTTAAAGTGATCCCATTTAATTATATATGGAGTTTTAATGAGTTGAAAAAAACTGTACATCATTTACAAAGATAGAAAATAACTTAAATGCTCTAATTGCACAGATATAAACAATTATTTATATATACAAAGTTACGCAAACTAAATTATGAAACACTAAAATATCGTGAGATGAGACTCTATTACGCTATGTCTTGTTGAGTTATTCATATTATGGTATCACTTGATGAAAATTAATTCTTTTTAAACGAATATGTATCTTAAATATTCTGTAGAAGGAAAACGAGGTAGTTTAAAAACTTCAGAATGTATTTTTAAGTTAATAATAATATAATATGATTTTGCAACTATAGAATAACGATACACTGATATAAGTTTTTTCTTAAAAATTAAAATTCAGAAATTTAGTTTTTCAACAAAATGTATAATGTATTCTCTTTTCAAAAGTTTGACATTGAACCTTAAAAAAAAATGAAATTTTGAAAGCTATAAAATGTGTTTTCTTTCTTATCCGAAATGAGAATTTCGGAGTAACAATGAATGTAATTTAAATGAGAAGAACATTAACGATTTTGAAATATTTCCTTTTTTTACAAAAAGAATCATCTCTGCAGTTGATAGATATAAGCTCAGTAATAATCTTAGAAAGCTATAAGATTAAAAGAGGTACCACAAAGTTTTTCTCTATTCGAATGCCGTACATTGCAACACATATAAATCTTCTGAGTGCACTCATTG
This sequence comes from Trichonephila clavipes, assembly GCA_019973935.1. NCBI lineage: Eukaryota > Metazoa > Arthropoda > Arachnida > Araneae > Nephilidae > Trichonephila > Trichonephila clavipes. The sequence continues at coordinate 85,350 of BMAU01014323.1, read as the reverse complement.
ATTTTTTTCTTCCTTTTCTTTCAATCATAAAGTTAGTTGTGAATTAATGTTGAATAAAGTATTAATTTAAAGCAGAGAAATTCATATTTTTTACTACATTATCACTTAATGTTACTTTAAACATTTGTTCTTTTTTCTCGCCATCGTTATTTTTTTTTGCATTATATAAGACCATGTTTTCATATTAATATAAACTAATACGTAAATTTAACTAATAAGGCAGGAACTCTTTTTAAAATATGTTATTCATATTTTATTAAGAACTATAAAATTCCATACTTCATGATTAATAATTCCATAATATATACTTATTCATAATTAATTATACACATTTTATAGTTTTTTTTTCAGATTTACTTGAATTATTTTACTTTTAGTTATACTCTCATAATGCTTTGAGATTAATACGTGATTCATAAAAGTTTATAAAAATGGAGAGTTGAAATTTTATTTAGTTTTTAATTTTAATCAAATACTTCTTTTAGTTAAACAATTCATAAACCTTCTGATATTAAAATTATTGAACTATCTGTTTATATCTGAGTTTTAATAAATTAAAAAGAACTATATATGTAAAAAGGAGTACTATAATATAAAAAATAATTTGCTGAATATTAACTATTATTAAACAACTGTAAATATTACCAAAAATTATTAAGTATAACAATTTGAAACGTAATTTGAAGTGTTCAAATTGAGTTTTGTTGCTGATAATAGTGCTAAACATTCAGTATTTGGCCTCATTTTGAGTAATAATTAATGAAAATATAAACGTCTTTTGTACGATTTGCAGTTATTCATTTGAATCCAAGTGGGTAATTTTAATTCCCCGAAAAGTGCTCAAATCTCGCATTCGAAAGGTTTTTGTGTATTTTCCTTCTAGAAAGCATTGTTTAAATATTCTTATATAAAAGACACGTACTTTTGCAACTGCTTGTCATCAGTCGGTATTAAAATATTTTAATCCATCTTTTGCATAGATAAAATACAAAAACAAAAGCCTTTAAAGGGTTTCAAAAAAGAGATTTTCTTTTGTATAATTAATCCGAAGTTAATCTATATGAGAACAAAGGGGATTATAGTTGTAGTTTACAGAATAAGTGTTCTTCTAATCTCCAGATTACACATTTCAAGCCTCTTAAAAGAATGTTTGATCTGAAAGGATTTATCATTTTTAGTCATATACTCTTTTGAACTGAAAAATGCAATCGTCATTATTCTGTTGCGCTTCTGTGGTGCTATGTTAATTCTACAAATCGAATTTATTTAGATGCAAAATGTCATTTTATAAAAATGTGACTGAAAAAAAAGTGAAAAAATGTTTCATAAAAATGTGACTCATAAAAATGAAGTACTCTTCTCTTTTAAATGCAAACGATTTCCACTGCTTCGTACATTAATAAATAAATAAAAATAGTAATGCTATATCAGCATAAAAACTGAAAGGCACATTTTTGAATTTGGAAATATACACTAGATTCACAAGTACACTATTTCATTCAAAATCTATTGAATTAAGAAGCATAAAAATAAACAAAACGCCAAGATATCTGTAAGAATTTGGAAACATTTTCAACTAAAATAATGTTATTATGCCGACAGTAGACTGTGTAAAATCGAACATCCCTGTTAAGAAAGCTTTGAAAGCATTCTAAAGTAAGGAAAGAAAAAAGAATTATATGTTGTTATGGATGAAATTCATGGTAGACAGATCAAATGATATAAGAAGACGTGCCCAAATAAAATCCTAAACATATTTTGACTTAAAATGGATTTATATAAAAGAAAATGACACTCAAAGATAAGAAAAAAATGACACATCAACTGGTCAGCGCTCCTTAGACATGAGTCTGATGTATATTGAATAAAATATGATCATATATTCAATAAATCATTAAAGTTAGGTACATCTTATGTAAATACTGCATTTTTATATAAAAAAGTTGCCTAACCTATTTTTAAGCTAATATAAATAAGCTTAGTATAGAAATGTATGTGTATAACTTAAACAAATGTCAATGTACCCAATGAACGAAAAATTAACAACAAAATATAGTGAAAATCCTTTTAAACGAAACTGAAGAGACTGAACTATTTTTAGTGTGTTAAAAGAATATCGTGTTAAAGGCTCATGCAATAAAAATTATGTATATTCAACAAAATTGAGTTTATTAGAGTACATTTTGTTTACATAGATATATATATATATACATGCATATATTTAAAAAATCCTAGAAGCAAAAAAAAATCACAAGAACTTAAGGAAATTGAAAAAAATAGCAATACCAAAATCTTTACACATTTCTGTTTTCGTCTTCTGTTTTTGATCAACAGCCTTAAGAAGCTCCACCTTACATAAAAGCGAAACATCAGTTTACTTTCCACGGAGCTCTCTGCCATTGCTCTTATAATCCCCCCTAAAATTAAAATAAAAAAACGTGAATTAAACTTACTGATTTTTACTCCCATTGTGATATACTCGCCACTGAATTTCTAAGTCAACTGTAGAGAGATGAGCTGTTTTTGTAGGAAATGGAGGGTTAAAGTAGATTAGATAATCAAAACGGACTCGAGTCACAGGCTATTTTGAAGGTATTTCAAAGTCAAGTTAGTCTCCTTTCTATACAACATGAGAAACCCTCTCTCTTTCATTTTACATCACTCTTAAATCTCGCCAGATTAATTGGTATTTTTTGTATTTTTTTACTCCCAGAAGGGAAATACTTCCCGTTAAGCGATTTTCGTTTTGTGAAAAGAAGAAAAAAATGCTTGAAAGTACATATTAATTTGTCGGGACCTTTGTATTGTTCCTTATTATCTGATACTTCGTCTTGAGCGTTTTTACGTAAAACTTATTTCTCTGTGCTTTTAGAAATTATCGTTTAATATATAATGTGGGATCTCTTACACATTGGCTTAGTAACTCGTGAGTACAAACATTAATACGCTGATTTACCATGGATTTTGAAAAAGCATTTATTTCTGATAGTACTTTTAGACACTTTGTAATGTCCTAATTCTTCTTTTTCTTTCTCCTTTTAAGAAATTCAACTTTTCTTCTGTTCGGATAATATTATGATTTTTTTCAATTAACTTTCAGGGTTGAATAAAAATAATACTTATTTAACAGTATTTACCTTTTTTTACGACTTTGATATCAACTTTTCAATCTTTCCTTCGATAAAACAGTAATCAGTGATCTTTAAATATTTTAAATATCTTTTAATTCAATATATTTTTAGCAAGAAATGTGTTTTTGTAACAAATTGTAAAAAAAATAAATTAGACATAGATGTATTTCCTCGGTATAATGTAACACAAGAAATATGATTTTTAAATTTTTAATTAAATAAAACTTTCTTGTGCTTTTCAATAAATAATTACAAGCTATAAGTATTATTTATTTTTCCTTCACAGCAAACTGAAAACAAACAGAAAATACATATCGATATAATACTCATAATATTGTGCACAAGGGATAGGTTTTTATTAATACTGAACTCGCGTTTTGGTAACCATGGACACGGACTACCAACTGCCGTGTGTTAACGGATTAAATTGTATATATTTATGTTTACATATTGACTATTTAGATAAATAAATAAACGTGTATTTATAGAACTTAATTTTTATTAATCGTGCATCCAGCATATAAACAGAACGTTTTTTCATATTAGTCATGATCGAAAATATACTCCTCACCTTGTATTTCTGTTACGCTCTTGTGTCAGAGTACATGTTTTCTGACCATTATCTGCCGACAGTTTCTTGTAAAAATTTGCGGTATCCCAACTCAGATATTTAACAACTCAGATGATTATTGACAACAGTAAATTACGCTTTGAGAAACTTAGTGCAACCTTTTGAAATGTGTATGTTCTTGAGAGAGAGTCAAAGTGTTTAAAAAACAGCACCGATATTGCCCTCATATTTGCCACATCATTTAAGGATTTATAAAAAACTTTGATTATTATACAACATTTTTTAGCAATCTGCCTTTGTATTAGTTATTGTAGTTAGTTAGGTATTGCCCTGGTATTGTAGCTATGATCATACAAAGTCAGACATATTTTACATTCACGAAGTTAACTACTATTATTACAACAGTTCTTACCAAGAAATATATGTAAGATTAATACTGCATCAAAATCTCAACTTAATAATAAGTAGAAATATTACATTTATTGCAAATATAGTAATGTAATATGTAGAAAATGAATTCCTTTGTATTGTTATTCCAAATCATGATTCGTGTTTCGTAAAAAAAATGCAATTTTAATAATTTTTATGCTGCACCTTTTTCATACATGACTGATGTTTGAAACAAGGCTTTTATAAGACCACCGAGGTCAATGAAGAAGAGTCTCTCAAAATTGGATAAAAAGCAGTTTTTAAAAATATAATTCTTCGTACAAATAAATGATAAAGTGAAACTTAAAGTATTTTTAGACCTTTTTGTTTTCTTTTTTACCTGGTATAAATTTATTTTATTTCTCATAATTGATTTTCACGTATCCAATCTTAATTCCTCTCTTAGAGATAAAAATTTTAAAGCCATTTTGAGGAGCATTATTAGATTCTATTCAAATTTCAAAATAATACTTCGATTACTTGCATAAAATTAACCAATTAAATGAAATTTTCCACTAGCCCGTTGAAGAAAAATTAAATTGTACTCTTAATACTATTTTATTCTAACTGAAAAATATTGAAAATAAATGTATTACATTTTATGTTTATGCATTATTAAGTATTTTAACTTTATCTATAATCTCACTATCATCAATAATCTCACTTGTAAAAATGCACACTATTTAAGAAATTTTATGCTTTTTTTCAGATTTTTTTCTCCTGCTATACTGAAATGTAAGGATACATGTGTAGCATGTAGGATCATTGATGCAATATATACTATTAACCCCTTAAGCAATCAATTGTTTCACTCAAAATGTTTCAAAAAAGCTAATTTTTTATTGCTTATCACTAAACACTATATTAGTATTCTCCACTTCAACACAAATTGGCAATATGAAACACATTTCAGTACCATATACAAACTACACCAATTTTCAAAAAACAAGCAATAAATAACACACCATAAAATTTAAAATTTCGCCAAACGCCAAATTAAAGATAGAAAGAAAATATCATTGCACGTATAGCGTACGGACAAACCAATTAAGGAGTTAAAAGTGGTTTTGATTTGAATGTTTGGAAAAAAAGAACAGGAAGGATTAGAAAAGTTCGTATGATAAAGAATTTAATTAATTGTTTTGGAGGGGGAGTATAATATTTGAGAGAGAAACATTAGAATAATTGCAGATTCTAAGGTAAAAATTAAAATAAGTATTCGTTATCAATGGATTTCAGAAAAAAAAAACTACCCTTAGAATCTAGAATCTTTTCTTGAACTTTAAGAGGAAGTTTTTGAATAAATATACATGGATTCATAGATTTTACTAGAATGTGTCAATCTAATATAAACTCAAATATATCCCCTAGTAGTCATATTTTTTAATTCACAATTATTATTATTCTAAGAATACTCGCAATATTCTCATTAATTTATGTCAGATTAAGCCATTCTTAACATAAAATTAGAGCCAATATTTAAAGTTAATATTTTCTTTGGAAAAATATATTTCATGGGGACTTTTAAAGCAGTTATAAAATTCCAAAGTGTCAAGGATGCCTATAACTTGACTACCAATATTCAAAAGTAAAAAAATGCTTAGTTAAATTTCAATTAACGAATGAATGGCTTTTGAAAGCGTTAAATATCAATATAATATTCAGCGCAACACTCTAGAATTTTAAAATGAATTTTTCCGTTAAATACAGATTTTACAAAGATAAAAATAAATATAATTAAAAAAAGAATACATATCTTAAAACAAGTTTTACTGGCGTGTAAAAATTCACACATTATTTCATTTCGTTTAAAGTTAAATCCATTTCGAAGAGATAGACACTGGCCTTGTATTGTGCAAACACTATCATGCAAATATATGTTCAAATATTTACAACTTTTCGAGTCAAGCATTTGGTTTAATTCAAGTAAGATAATTGAGTGCAATTCATTACGCCAATGTATTATATATATGTGTGTGTACTTGTGTTATTGTGTGTATAAAATTAAATATGCATATTATACATCTCTCTATATAAAAACGTTTTTCATTATTATGAGAAAAATAATGGCAGCGTTCAAGATAACTCGCCAAATTGGCAGCCCCAGTTATTTATGTGCCCGTTATTGGCAGCCAGTTGCTTCCTTTTATATTTTGCCCCATTAAGGATTTGAAAGTACATTATTGTAAGCTTTCACAGAAAATTATAGCAAGGATTGCCTTGATTGGAATCGTTGCGTGAGAAGAAAGCTGTTGTCTCATACGAAGACTTATTTACAATCAATAGAAATAAGCACTTAACTCTTCAGGAAGCTACAAGATCTCTGCAGGTTTATCAAAATTTTAAGACTTTATCAATAAAGTGTTGAACGATGCAACTTCAGTGATGAACTTAACTGAAGATGAGCGCCAAAAACGAATTTTGTGGAAAAAAGAACAAAAAAAAAACTACAGAATACATGTAAACTACAGTTTTACGATTTGACCAATTAGCATGAACATTTGTATAACTTGTATAATGAGGGATGGTGTGCCCCCTAGAATATATATCTAGTCAAAATTCTCTATTAAAAATAGATGAATAATGAATAATCAAAACTGAGAACTGAATACCAGACATTAGATTGTAGAAAGGATACATGAGAAATTAAAAATAATGGTGCTTAAAACATAAAAATATGGATGCTACAGTATAATAAACATTGCTGATATAGGACAACTTTATATATGAAGTAATTTATATAAAAGTGGGGGTGAACCTGTTTTTTGGCCAGCCGACCATCCCCTTTCTGTTAATAACACTGAGCAAAAAATTTTTGAAAATAATGAATAGAATATCTAATTCCATTACAAGAAAAAGGTAACTTACCTAAAAATTGCATTCCAAAATGCAGATCCCGTGCTAAATCTGAGTACAATAAATAAGCTATTGCTAGATTCTGGACACAAACGCATATTCAAAGCATGGGAATGGCTCAATAGTAGCACTTAGCAAAAGTATGAAAAGAATAAAAAAAAGAAGTGTATATGAATACAAACTACAAGTACTTTAGAGACTCTAGGATTATATATAAATTTAAAATAATTTTTTGATATATATATATATATATATATATATAATTTATAAAATTTAATTAATTAACATACACGCTGAATACATATTTTAGATTAAGATTTTGAAATGCTTTTAATTATGTTATATTTAATGTTTGAATCTCCGTTTATTTTGCTTTTACATATTTAGTGCTTTGCTAAACACTTGGCTACATATTTTTATTAATTTAAAAAAAATATTAGTTATACTTGAGACATGCAGTACATATACATCAATTATTATACTCTTTTCTCTTTTTCATTTATAAAATGCCCATAATCATGTGGTTTTGTTTTAAGCACTTTTAATATTCGTAATATGGTTGACAGGGTTGATCTAATGATTTTTAGTAACTCCATATTTCTAAATTTACACATGACGGTTTTTGGTGAGGGATCACAAAATTTGTAACCAAGGTGAAGTGTCGAAGATAACTTCTGAGCTAAAAATCTTCTCTAACACCATATCTAAGTGAGATCTTTGAGTTAAGACATATTTAACCGCATCAGCCCCTCTACACGGTGCATTTTAAGTAGCACCAGAATTCAATTCTATGACTTAGCAAAAAAAAAAAAATCCGCTAGTACCACTTGGCTATCGTGGCTACACTAAAAACAAAGAAACTCTTCATACTTTTTGTCCTATTCTTATGTATTGTATAAAATTTTTAAATAAAACGTAGCATCTAACAAACACTAATATCAATACTTGGTCATTTTAATAATATTATGTATTTAAAATTTATAAGGTTGTACATATTAGTATTAAGTGTATTAAAGTCTACTAGTGTATGCAGTAAATATATTGCCTCGTGAATGTGGATTTATAAAATTGCATAACTAGTTATGAAAAGAAATTTTAATTTACATATCTTTATTTTGAATGGAGAACCTTTTAGTATCTGACATGACGTAAAGCCCACATTTAATACCAAAACATTAATAAAGTAAGAGAAAAACATCATAGTTTCTCTAAAAAAAAACGAAATATTTTCATAAACATCGAACAGTGCCAGGATTGTAAAACAATTTCAATAGCATGACATTGACTTCTTTCGCTTTTACCTTAGCTTTTAAAATGCTAATATTTCTCTAAGATGGGTTTTTAAAAATACGTTCATAGAAAAGACGATCATAAAATAGAAATGCATGTCATTAGTCTAAGTGGTTTGCGAAAGTCGTTTTTTCTCTCAGGACATAAAAATTCCTTATATACTTCTATGTAATGTATACAAATGTGTGATGATAACACAGTATCAAGTTTAATATAATACACTTTAGTTTTCTAGAAAAGCTTATTTCTATGAATAACTGATTTAGTGAATGATTCAGTTGTATAAAGGTTTTTCCCCAAAGAATTGTATAATAATTATTTTTCCCTTTTCACAATTTTTCTAAGAATATTTGCATAATGTAAAAAATGTAACATGTTTTTGTGTTGTATGTGTAACATACTGATAGTATAAGTTCGTAACTTATTATCTTTCTTGCCGAAAAGGTATTGTGGCTGGAAAGATGGTTTTCTTTGGTAAAGAGATAATGCTGTTTCAATAATGCTTCAGTAATATGAGGTAGCAGCGGTAACCTAGAGGTCATGGTAATTGACTTGTGGTAGGGATGGCGATCTGAGATCAATTAATCGAAAAATTGATTTCTCGGGTAAAAAAAAAATCGATTTTTAAATCGATATGTAGCACTGAATCGATTCAGTGAATCGATATTTTATCCTAAAAATCTGCATTCGGTATTTTTCCGTTTTGGTAAAAACCATGAAGTTGGTAAAAACAATAAAAAAATGAAGAATTTAAGCACTATTTATCGTAGGCAGTTGGTCACCTGAAGTAAGATCCTATACTTGACTGGCAGGAACAAAAACCAATTTATCATCACATTCACTCAATAGACATGATGTATATGAGTATCGTGGGATCATCTGTTCCTTGTGAGTGCCTTTTTGTGATTGCCAGCCACATCATAAGCGATGAGTGGAACCATTTGGATTCCAGAAGACTTGAGAAACTGTTGTTTTTAAAATGTTTAGATATTAAGCATTTTGAACTATAAGCCAGTGTTTCTCAAACTGTGGGGCGCGAGGATATCGAAAATAAAAGATTTAAAAAATAATTAGTTTACTGGAATGAATTAAAACAAAATACTTTCAGACATAATAAAAAATGCACTTTTACTCTGATATAATTTATAGGCGCGCGCGCGATATTAAGTCAGCAAAAATAAAAACTTCTTCAATACCTAATTAGCTATCTTTGATCCTGTAGCCAAACAAAAAAACTTTTATTTGATTTGCTGTAATCCCATGATGAGAGATTTTTTTTATTACGCTTCCTTTTTAATCCTAACATACTACTCATTCAGTGAAAAAACAGATCCCGGACCCAGAATTGAAAAAAATTAGGAACATAAAAAATTCATCACTGTCATTATTTTTGAAATACTGCACATTTTCGCTGTAATCTGTTTGACCTTCTAAGTTATTGGTACAGTTAGTTATAACCCCTCTCTTATGTGTTCTCTGTTGCGCTTTTTTCCATGCAAAAGAGTTTTATGATATTTGGAAAACCACGGAGAGAGCACACACACTCACAAGCACATGAAGGATTACTTGGCCAAGACATATTTTTATAAATATTCTCAACATATAAAGCATAACGAAAAACTTTCACACAATGTTTTTAGCTGTAACATACATATTATCATAATGAATATATTTTTACCCGGAAGTGGTCGCGCGGGACACACAGATTACGAAATCGTTAATTCTGGCAAAACTGTTTATTTATTACCAAAGAAAAATTGAAAAGTCCTTGAAAGTAGGTAAGTAAACTTTCTCTTAATTAAATTATTCACTGGAATCATGATTTGTATCGTGTACAATAAAATAATTATAAAAAAAAAAGGATTGGGGTGACTCAATAACCCCGACCATATCGAGTGCGCACCTGCTCCCGGGTTAAAACATGTTGAAGTCTTTTCGTTTTAAATATTAAAAATAATACAATTATTCTTCATCGATATTTTATATTATTGATCATTATTTAACATCAGTGGCGCACACAAGGGGGAGTTTGAACCCCTCCCCCCAAAGCCCTTGATTTTTTTCAGATTGATTATAATTCTAAGTTTATAGTACGCAAAATTTAATTAAGTATTTGTTATTAATGATTAATTTTATTAATTAATGCTAATTATTTATTCAAGAATTAGTTTTTTACTCTGTTTCGTTCCCGAAAATCGACAAAATCAAAAGGAACCTGATACAAGATTGGTGAACTTTCGACCCCGGACCCCTCCTTGAAAAAATTCCTGTGTGCGCTACTATTTAACATCAATTATAAATGCTAATTCTGTGAGGCTTAAAATTACAATTCGCTTAAAACTAATTATAATTTGAGCAACCATTTAAAAAAAATCATTTTACGTTTTTGTAAATATTGTCGAGCACTTGGCTTTGCTTCCCTTACAATTCAGCTATTATATCAATAATGTTTTATTTTCTTATAAATGAACTCGTGCAAAGAGCGGACACTTCAGCCGGTATACTTTTTATTTATCAGTGCTGCACAGAATATTTTATAACTAATTAATTAATACTAAATTAAGAACAAGTTTAATAAGTATTAATGACGTCCATGAGCTTGTCTTGGAAAGCAAAGTTTTTATAAGGAATGCTTATGATTTGAAATTGACCCTCTGAGTTCTCTTTCTATATTTAGCAGATATCTATATTTTGTCTTCTAAGCAGCTACCGCATTTTGCAATATGTTCAATTTAAAAGTTAAAAAAAGGAAAAATAACATAATAATTATTCTATTATTTTATTTATTTATTTATTTTGCTTAAAAGTAGCATACAAAATTTAATACTTATGTTACTAATTTGTATGGTTTATAATTAAGATCGCCTATAGCGTGAAAGTGCATTATTATTGCATTCAGTACATTATTAATGTATAAGGGGGGCGCGAAAAAAATTGTGATCGAAAAGGGGGGCACCAGTATTGAAAGTTTGAGAAGCACTGCTATAAGCTATATAATCTATTTTCTAAATTTTTTAATGTAACAAATACATTTAGAAAATATAAATGTCTTCTTTTATACCTGATACTTTGATATGGTAATAAAAATAATTGTACTGTCGAATTCCCTGAACTAAAAAAATCCCCTGACTTTACTGATAAGAGATCGTTTTTTTATGGTATCTTTCTTGCTTTTCATAAAATGGATTTATATTCAAATTATAAATGCAGGCTTAAAAAAAATCGATTTTTTAGAAATCGATCTTTAAGCCCTCGGTTTTTTTGTGAATCGATTCATCAGGTAACGATTGGAATCGATTTAAAAATCGATCTTTTTCGGAAAGAACCATCATCCATAACTTGTGGCTGGTGTGTCAGGAATTTGAGGCCCAGAATTACTGCATACTCACCGTTAGAGTGGGATTTGAACGTTAAATCATTCAAATATCTAAGTCCACCCGTCTGCATGGCATGGAAGTTCGAAGAAGGAGTACCAATTCAGGTCCTCTCCTAAGCGGGATTCTAAATTATGAGTTTGATGTTTTATCGTGCGACAATAATAAACACTCACTCACTCAGTAAAGTGAGCTTTTTAACAGAATTGGTTACAAAAATAGATACCCCGAGACACACACACACACACAGATCTATAAGATTCTAGTATGATTTTTCGATAATTCAAAAAGCTTTTATATGTAATGAATTCCCACCATATGTAAGGATGATGCAACGGAGCAACTTGAGGGTGTCATAATATGAGAGGGACTTAGATTTTTAGTCGCTTCTTGCAATATATTAACTGTATATTTGTATTACTGTGTTTTGTATTTCTGTGAGTTTTAAATTGTGCTGTCATGAATTTATACGTATGTTAATTGCTTCCCGTAAAAAGTAAATTTGTTGTACTTACCAGACCATTTAAGAAGTAAATTTTGATTTTCTTCTGAAGAACCTTCTTCAATTGCATTGAACTTCATTTAATCTGAAATTCATTTAACCACGTAGTAATACTTAATAACGGAAACTTTTATTGCATATTAAAAATGAATGGCGTAAAATTCCTGAAGAAATAATATTAACCATGTATTACTTAATAGACAAAAGCATTACAAAAATATTTCTAGAAAATAAAGCTTACAGATAATCGCAGTGAACTATCATGGAAAATGTCCTTCTGAGCTTATAGAAATTCAAAACATACATAATCACGTAAGTCACTTTTGCAGGCATTTCAGCATCGACATTCTAACTCGTCTCATATTTATAATGCATAAGGTGATTTAAAATTCTCATTTGCTGTGCTGTTCAATACGGATAATACTACTCTTTTAACGTTGCTTAACCATATTTTGATGATTCTTCTGTAAGCTGTAAAATTTTATGACTTAAGCTGGAATGGACTAAAGGTTGTAGAGAATGAGTAGTTTCAGAGAAAGATAAAATCAATATCCCATAATATAAGCAAAAATTTCAATTCAGAAAAATATTAGAGTATGGGGTATCTAATTAATGTGCAAAGCTAAGAACATATAAATACATAAATAATACCTCTTAAACATAATGTTTGATATTAATAATTTATACTAGCTACCACACACACATACACACACAAAGTACACACTATCATCACTTTTCATTAAAAACAAAACATGAATAAATTATGATTATTTTTTTACTACATCCGCAAATTCTTCCTTCGAACATACGGTGCCCATCAGACCATTCATAAAAAGAAATGCACGGAAATAAATTATGTACTGGGATGCAAATCTAAAATTCAATGAGTTTAATGAATGTTATTTCGAATTTCAAGAAAAAATGTCGATAATTTAGTAATCACATAAGACCTTTTATCTATTGTATTGTTATTAAATTAAAAAAAAATGATGTTTATTTTGTAAAATTCTATGAGAAAACAAACAATATCGGTAACGTTAATTATTGCTTTTTTAAGAATAAGTACAATATATATACTTTTTAAGCAAAATAATTCATTGATTTAATAGAATTACATTTTAAAATGGTTAAAATTACGTTTTTTAAGGAAATATTTCTAAAAATGAAATTTTTAATTAAAAAATTTGATTATAATTAATAGAATTCAATTTGTTTTCTTCGAAAACATATACATACGTATTTTTAGCAGGTGCCAGTTTTTTGTAAATAACCTGTATCAGTTTTTTCATATATAATGGGCTTTTAATTCTGCTGTACTGAAAAATTTTCTTAGGTGTTATAAAAAATTCGCAGTGTATAAGGGTTTATGCTCGTTAACCCTATAACAGGATGGTTATTTCTAGTAAATGTACCTTAACATATTTTTTGGAATTGAGAGGGATTTAAAAAAAGAAACTCAATTAGCTTATGAGATAAATATAATTTAGTTTTTAACATAATTTTTTTTGTAGGTAAGTATGTTTATCACTGCCCAATGAAGGTTGTTAAAGAAGCACAAGAAAATTAATGTTTTTTATTTGTTTTTGTTATACATTTATAAAATATATTTTGTAAATACTACGAACTGGAAATAAAATAGTATATTATAGCTTTCTTTTATTATTAGACGAAAAAAATTACCATACAATTATCCATGAAATTTTGGAAACATTGAAATACACAAAACGGAACAACGTAAGTTGTATACACATGTCATGTTCTTCTTTGATGAGTCTTAGTAGAGTAGAAGCTACAGTGCCTCTATGTATTCCCTAAAACCGGAACATAGTTTTCAGCCTTAAGGTATCCGACTACGTTCGGAACCGTGATTTTGCAAAAGCGTGTAAATGGATAATTTTCACGATATTTAGTGTCACTTAGATTAGAATACACGTATAAAATTGTTTTAAGGGCATTTTGACAAAACAGTTATTTAAATACAATATTTTGGCAAAAAATTAACTTAGAATAATCTTTCTTTTTCAAAATGTTCTCCTTTTGTGAAAAATGCTTCTATTATAATAATATTTCGCCTGTATATAGCTCAGACCTCTCTACAGAGGCTAAACTAGAATTTTTGAAAAATTCCCATTTTTTCTAGAGTTACCACTAACTGAAACAATTATTAGCGTTTTTTTCTTAAAACGGCTCCCCTCTGTTGTCGTAAAAAAAAACACGGATAAACCCATTTCTACATTATATATTTCAAAAATTCTAGTTGAGCCTCTGTACATAAGTTTGAGCTATTTACAGGCAAAAATATTATTATAAAGAAGCCTTTTTCACAAAAGGAGAACAATTTGAAAAAAAGATTATTCTAAGTTAATTTGTTACCAAAATATTGTATTTAAATCATTTTTTTTGTCAAAAATGTCCTTAAAAAATTTTATGCATGTATTCTAATCTGAGCGACACTAAATATCATGAAAATTATCCATTAATGCGCTTTTTTAAAATCACGGTTCCGAACGTAGTCGGATAGCTTAATCAATCTCACTTCGTCATTCACCTTTTTTTTTTATTGCCTTTTATTTTTACGGGTTGCCGGAAAACACGGGGGAAAAGAAACCTTTCGTTTCTGAAATGAAAATCCTAAAATCATTTGGCAAGATAGCAGAAGACGAAAGGCTAGTTAATCTGGAGAACCCAAATCCCTTCTTCATAATTTCCAAAAAATAAAGAATTGGCTATTGGAATATCAATGAAGAAAAAGAGTTATTAATCCCGTTATTGTGTGAGAGGAGGGCAACAGGATGTGTAAGTTTTGATACTTTTTTTTAATTTTCTGAAGTTAGTAATAGATAGCGGCACACAAATGAAAAGTGATAAAGCAGACATTTAAAGACTATAATGCAATAGGGGATAAGTTACTATGACCTTAGAAAGGGTTAAATTTGTCGAAGCTCAAAATCTTCACATTTGTGTGGTGGGGAGCTTTTGGAAGATTTGGGGATACCATTTCAAGTGCCTTATTCATCACTTGATGCGGTTTAAAATTTCGAAGATGTCATCCATAGCTTTCGAGTTGTGCAGAAGTGCTACGCTCGTAAGCAATCCACCAGATTACAATGATAAAAATGTGTTTTGTAATAAGGCTAGTCGTATTTTTCATGATTGAAATATCATCTTACAAGAGAAATATTTTAATTAGGTACAGAAAATGTGCAATTTATATTGAACATCACAGGAATTAAAGTTATGCGTTCTTACACTTTAATGCAACACATTACTTTTCTAATTAAAAAAATATACACTGTATAGCATTCATATGAATTACCATGAGAATTAATTTATCAAACACTTTGGGTTATAAAATAAAATTTATTCAGACCGCGCTTTCTATGGATAACTTTAAATTTTAACTTAAGCTATAAAAATCTTACGACGTCTTGTATTTAAATAAGCTCATGCAGTATCTTATATTCTTATTAGAGATAAATCAAATGTCTGAAAGCAATTTTTAGACTTGTAGGCCTAAATTGGATTGTATTTATTAAAATTTGTTTTACAAGGTAAATCCCTGCTAAGAAAGCAAAAATATTTAGATTTCGCTCATAAACTGAGAAATTTTCTTCGACTTTTAATAACGTGAATACTTCACTAAGCAGTTCCGTTATAGTAAAAATTCACTCTCTCCGATAAAATGAATGTAGAAATAAACTTTACAAAATGCTTTAACTTGTGATAGAGAACTCTTACTTTTTATCTAAATAATACATTTCCTGGTTTTATACACGATTTGATATTGTATTTATGCTCTATTTTTTGTTTTAAGGTTTAATAATTACTTTTTGCACATTTATGAAATACGAGATTTAGAAAAATTGATTTCGCTTTAAAATTTTTATTCTAGAAAATTTTTTTTAACGTTTAAATGAATTAATATAGAACAGTATCAGATTTAAATTGAAACAGAAATAATAAAGAAGAAAAAAAATGAAAATAAAACAGAAGTTGAAAAGGGAGAAATTAAAAATCATGATAACGCAATTAAAAGTCGCAAGTTATAAATGCAAGGAAACCAAAGAAAAGTTTTTGTTTCAAGGAAAAATAATATTAATACAATTATAAACAACTGATATCCATTTTTATAGGCGTTTGAAATGATATGAAAATTAATATTTAATTTTAACTACAATTTTATTTTTCTCTAAGCAATTTGGATGGTGATTGTCTTCTATTCGATCCACTGTAAGAAGAAAAAACGAACAAAGTTTCAAATACAAAAAAAATGCTCGTAGATGCATATTTAAAGTTAATAAATTAAAAGTAAAAAAACTTGTTTAAAAACAAGCTTTTATTTAAATGCTCTGAAATGAATAAAATAAACTTTTCTTTTAAAATTTTTTTTGCTATCACCTTACACAATCATTACACAATTTATGATATAAAAGCTTGTTGTGAGATTTAAGTAATCGTACTTACTAAGTTTCAAAATTTTAAAAATTAAATCATTTAGATCAAGTTATTTATTTAGCTTGTTTATTTACACAGGTTAATCTCGCGACAAGCTTTTACATGATAAATTGTGTAATGACGTTATAAGGTGATAGCAAAAAAGGTTAAAAGCTTGTTTTTAAAAATGTTTTTTTTTTTACTTTTAATTTATTTTTTAACTTTTATTTATCACTGGGTAAGTTTCTCTCTAAAAATTGTTGTAAGTTTTGCCTGTTAATATTGATTTTTTCCCGCCTGGCCACGTTTTATATTAAACATTTCAGACATTGTAAAAGCCAAAACAAAAAATAGACAAATAAAAGCTTATATTTTTAAATATACAAGTTTTTTCTGGTAAACTATGCAAATTTAATTTATTAACTTCTTTTCAGAGCATTTAAATAAAAAAGCTTGTTTTTAAAAATGTTTTTTTTTTTTATAATTTTGGTCGAATTTATTTTTTATGGTAGTTGCTTTTATTTATGTACCGTCGGGTAAGTTTCTCTATCTGTTCGTCTCATTCAACGCATCATTGTTGTAAGGTCGTTTGCCTGTTAATATTGAGCAGGCTAGCTCAATTTGGAGTACTTAATCTTTTTGTTGATGACCCGCCTGGCCACCGGCCAGCGGTACATTTATGATAGATATTAAACTTGGGACGCTTTAACAACAGCTCGCAGGATAATGCCATTTATCAACAGGATAATGCTCGTCCAACTGCGCGACTCTCCCATGGGGGCGTAAACACACTGTAAAACCAAAACAAAAATAGACAAAGTAAAATTATCCAAAATATTAAAATTATATATTTTTTTCTTTTACTATAATATATTTATTTTTTCTTTTACAATAATATATTAAAAAACGAAAAACATAATAAAAATTTTTAACTCCGTAATTGTAAGCCAATTTTTTCAATCCTTGTGCAGAATTTGGATAATACTCTTCTACAAATGAAAAAAAAAAGCTTTGTGAGATTATCTTTAAAAATAATGAAGTTGTAGAATGTTTTATTAAAATTTTTGAGTATTTTTTGAAAAGCTTTCGTCATTTTATTTTTTAAGGGACTGATTCTAAAAGAGAAACACCAGAACTTCCTTAGTGCCTAATATCGATTCATTAACACGAAAAAAACAAAAAAGAAATTCATACGGAATGATTTAGAAATAATTTTCATGAAAACGCATCGATTTTGTCTCATTTTAGAAAAAAAATGTAAAAAATAAAATTTATCATAATTTTTTAAAAAAGATTTATACCGTATCGTGGTAAAATAAATGATCTTTCCGATTATGAAATTATTTTGTCTCTCAGTTTGACAGAAAGAATCAGATAGTTTTTTTTATAAATGCCGAAAAATACGAACTTCTTTAAGCTCAATCCGATAAGCTGATCAGCGGAATAAAAAGCTAATAGGGGTAAAATATTTTTAAATTAATATATTTTTAACTAGTTGAGATATTAGAATATAAATAATCAAAACATGCATTGTCATCCAAACTAAACGTGTATAGAAAATTTCAGCTCCGTTGATGGCCCCAGCTTCAAAATTGGGTTGCAAGACCCCCACCAGAACAAATTACTTTAATTAATTACTTTTTAACTAATAGTGATATCGAAATATAACTGGGCAAAACATGCATTGTCATCGAAAACTAAACGTGTATACAAATTTTCAGCTCAATCGGTTGAAGACATCAGCTTCAAAATTTCGCGTTGCAAGATTCCCCTCGAACATTTTACATTGCAAAATAATAAAAAGTTTGTAAAAAACAAAGAACGTGGAAGATTAAATTTGACTAAGAGGTATAATTTTCAAAGGAAAATTAAAGTGATTTAAAGTAAATTTAAAAACTGCGAGCTCTCGGGAAACGAACCAGGAGCAATTCATTAGAAATCAGCTTCTCTAACCACTACGCCACGAGGGATCGTAGAAAAAGTAAAGTAAGCTTCTAACATGGGTAAAATTTTTTTAATCAATATCTTTTTAACTAATTGCGATATTAGAATATAAATAATCAAAATATGCATTGCCATCCAAATTAAACGTGTATACAAAATTTCAGCTCAATCGGTTGAAGGCATCAGCTTCAAAATTGAGTTGCAAGATTCCACCCGAACAAATTACTTTAATTAATTACTTTTTAACTAATAGAGATATCGGAATATAAAAGCTCAAAATATGCATTGTCATCCACACTAAACGTGTATACAAAATTTTAACTCAGTCGGTTAAAGGCATCAGCTTCAAAATTGAGTTGCAAGATTTCACCCGAACAAATTACTTTAATTAATTACTTTTTAACTAATAGCGATATTGGAATATAAAAGGTCAAAATATGCATTGTCATCCACACTAAACGTGCATACAAAATTTTAGCTCAGTCGGTTGAAGGCATCAGCTTCAAAATTGAGTTGCAAGATTCCACCCGAACAAATTACTTTAATTAATTACTTTTTAACTATTAGCGATATCGCAGTATAAAAGGTCAAAATATGCATTGTCATCCACACTAAACGTGTATATAAAAATTTAGTTCAGTCGGTTGAAGGCATCAGCTTCAAAACTCCGTTGCAAGATTCCCCCCGAACATTTTACACTGCAAGTTAATAAAAAGCTTGTAAAAATATATTATGAGATATCTACAAGAAGAGAGAGAGAAGTATGAAAGATTTAAATTTTATTCCTTTAAAAAGATAATAAATGATATTTAATGCAGATATTTTTCAATATATATCTAATTTAAATGTTTGAAATATTTTATACTAGATGTAAAAGAATATTTGAGACTATAAGAATAAACTGTGTGTGTGGTTAAAAGCTCTCTAAAGTAACACTGCATTTAATATTTATAAGGACATTATGAATTTAAATTTAGATTTGAACTTAAGGGAATTTTAGAGAAACAATATGCAGATCTAGAACTGATCTTTTAAATTATTCCCTTTTGAAATTGAAAACTTGTAGTTTGTGAAAAACGGAACTTAATAAGAGTAATTTAATCCATTTTTCAGAGCGTTTTAAAATATATATAATACATTCAAATAGATTTACTTATTAATGATGCTTGCCTTTTTTTTCCAGAATTTTCCACCCGAGTCAAACGAGATATCAGTTCCTCCTGGAGTCAGGAAACCGTACACGAGTAGAATGAAGGAAATTATTCTGGTGCTGTTTTGATTGGTACAAGCAGTAGGCAAGATGAAACGATTATTGCTTGGCTTCGCAGTGGTCACACTCGAGCTCAACGACATGTGGCAGGTCTTAAAGTTTATCCTCCTTGTCCGAATTACAATGAGAGCCAAACCACTCCTGCCCACATCTTGGTTTGTCTTAGTTGCAATAAGAGCGTAAAAGGTATATGTTCGAGAAAAAATTCATTTTCCGACGGTATTGTGTAAATTAGTTCCTTTTGGCCGAAAATAATAATCGTCATTTCAAGTTTAAGCACTATTTACTTTCTACTTAATACACTACAAAGAAGGTCTTGATCTGATTATGTGCTCTTTTTGAAAATTTTTATTTTAGAATATAGTGATTTTTTAAGGGATAGAAAGAGAGAAATAACGGTTGTTGTAGTATTGTCCTTCATAAAATGAAGGAAGGAGAGTTACCAGAGTCTGAAACAGATTGGATTTCTAGATGTACGCCTGTCGTTGGCCATAGCCTTGATCACGATAAGAAATAACACAGTGCAATTTTTTCTTAGCTCGGTTCTACATCAATTTAGAGAGAGATCACCCTGGGGTATTAGGGTAATTCCGCTTCTCTACCTTTTCCACCAACCTTACGAGAGGACTTGCGGCTCGATGGCTATTTAGAGTACCCCCATGTCGTAAAGGCATTATACATTTGCAAGCATCCATTTCTTCTCTGGGATTTGAACCCAGTCCCTACGGAGCAGCAGTCAGCGTCGCTAGCTACTGTACTGGATGGGCGACAGAAATAACAGTTGCACAACGTATAATACAACACTCTACGTTAAACCTAATTGTTATTTTAGTGCAATGTTCGTAGAGTTTTATTATCTAAGTCTTAATTTTTTGATATTTTCTCTCTTAGTGTAGAGGTTTCATCATTTTTTTAAATTTGTGATTTAATTTGACATGCAAATTAATATATATATAATGTACATATTTTTTAATTTTATTATATTTTGTATTTTAATATATTTGAAGTCTTAAGATCAATAATACCCTACAAAGTATTTGCAAAGTTTTAAGCAATGGTAACTTAAAATCACATCGTATTCGATTATATATTAAGAAATATTTCTTATATCAATCAAGAATCATTTGAGTTAATGATTTTTATCGATATAAGATAGGATAAGAACGATAATCAAAAGTCATTTGTTTCCTTAATACTCATGATTTATATTAATCCTTACTAAGACAATACACACCATGGTGAATCATTATTACTGTCTTTGATAATAATACCGATCATAAATCAAATTAAAGGGAAGGTGATCTTTCTTGATGAAAATCTAATTCCCTTTCTAGGAGCTCATATATGACTCTCAATTATTACTGAACCACGCCATTTTCATTAATTGGGATAAAAATTTCGTTATAAGCCAAATTTGATCCCAAATTAGCTTTCCACTCCAATTTTAATGATAATCTTTTTGAATTAGTATTGGCTTATATAGTGTAGTTTTAATACTACGGTAAATCAAATTCACAAATGAACTATTTTTGAATAAAAGCACATGAACTTTATTAAGTGTGGCACGCTTTAACACATACACACAAATTTACACATATAGACATAGTGGGATTTAATCCCGTGTATATGGAATTATGGGACAGGTGATATTTTAAATAGGTAAATAATAAATGAGAAAAACCATCCGCACATTTCTTATGCATTCTGTAGCAATAAATCTTAGGGGCTGCGGCAGCCCAGTGGTTAAGGTATCCAACCATGGCAGGCATGTCATGAGTTCGATCCCAGTACCACTAAAGACCCGCCGTGTAGGGCAGCGATGCACGTTAAATCTGTCGAGAGCTGAAACGTCCTCCCGTTGGTGTGGTGTGGTAGTTAGGAGAGGGGGGTGCCAGCTCAGGTGTCATCCACGTCACTTGACCATGGTTCAAAATTACGTGGTCCGTCGCCAAAAGCCCTCGTGTAGCTGAACAGTGCGACGTTAATATTCACTCACTCACTCACTCACGCAATAAATCTTACTGAATTTGTCATATATATTAACAAGCGTTCCTATATTTACTTAAAAATTTTGGTTGTTACCAATATGCGGATGCTTTGATATAAACAAAAAATATATAGTATTTAAATTAATTTAATAGTTATAGAAAAATTTATTTATCTTCGGTGCCTATCCCGTAAGTTTCCCCTGAGTATTAATATTTCACCTGTAATAAACAACTTGTTTTGATGCGAAAGATCTATATAAATTCTTTGGTCGTCTGAATTTAATTTTTCTATAGGTTTATTTATTTTTAAGAGAGTTCAAATAAATTGAAATATGACTGTAATTCCAATATAGTAAAATAAATATGCAATCAACTGACTAATTTTACATGCATTCTGACATTTGAAAGAAATATTAGCACTAATATCTATTAAATGTTATGGCTAATCTTTTGTCACTTACTTTGGTGGAAGTCATCAAATAGATATTTCCTTACAAAGTTATTGCTCTCATACTAAACGCGAGATCGATGAAAATCTCTTCTCAGCAAATTAATGTCTATATTTTGTACAATTGAATCACAAATCATAATCAAAAATGTATTTAATAAACAAATTGTAAAACGGCATTAACCAATAATTCATACGTAAAGAATTTTGCAAGTAAAATTGGAAATATTTATAAGAAAGAAAGTAACAGATCAATCTTCTTTAATATATTAATAAATTAATTCTTCTAAATATGTAGATTTGTTCTTATATTATAATCCGATCTTATTAAAACTTTAATAATACTTAAGAATATTTAAATATAAAACACAATGAAATATATATAATTTTAATGGTTATAAACCAAATATGGTAAGACTAACTCCTGTCTGAAATAAAAAAATTATATGATATTTAGTTAAATATTAATTAGAGAAGATATTTAGATCCAAATGACTTTCCGTGTCTATTTACTAAAAAGTTATTTTTCTTAAAAAATTCTTTATAATAATTTTAACTGTTTTATTTAAACTCAACTTCATCGTTATTACGGTAAATGATAGTTAATATGGCATGCTTGAAAATTACAGAAGTTTTCATAACAGTCCGGTTATATTTGAAAAAGAACATTTAAATGTAAAGCAGTTAGAAATAATAATCCATACTGAAAGGAAAAATTATAACTAAAAAGATAATTTTTGATATTTGCCGATATACTTAACTAATACGAACACAAATAACAGCAGAAAAAATTTATTAAAATTTTATCATCAATATTATCCTACTAGCAAGTATTGTAACTGCTGAAATCCATTGCTACAAATTACAATAGTCTACATCAGTGGTTAAAGAGTAATTTTTGAAAATTTGTTTTTAAATAGAAAACTATTCGAATATTATTCTTAATATACTAGAAATACTATATATATATATAGATACACACACACACACACACACATATATATATATATATATATATATATATATATATATATATATATATATATATATATACCTTGGAAAAAAGCACTCTTTATATATATATATAAAGAGTGCTTTTTTCCAAGGTATAGAAGTTTAAATTGGCATTACTTTCCAAGATGGCGACCGATTTAACAGCTGTCAAAGTGATTTATTCTCAGTTTGGTTTGGCAATTCATCAAAACGATCATCAAGCAAGGCGTAGATTCATCGAATGGGCCCAAAACGAGATTGCCGTTGTTCCCGATTTTCAAAAGCGAATTTTGTTTAGCGATGAAGCGCACTTCTGGTTGAATGGCTACGTCAACAAACAAAACTGCCGCATTTGGAGTGAAGCTAATCCACAAGTGTATGTCGAAACACCGTTACATCCATAAAAACTGACTGTTTGGTGTGCTTTATGGGCTGGTGGAATCATTGGTCCGTACTTCTTCAAAAACGATGAAGGCCACAACGTTACAGTCAATGGTGATCGGTATAGAGCCATGATTAATAACTTTTTCATTCCTGAATTGAACAATCATGATGTCCAGGAGCTGTGATTCCAACAAGACGGCGAAACATGTCACACAGCTCGTGCCACAATCGATTTATTTTAAGACACGTTTGGTGACCGCCTCATTTCGCGTTTTGGACCTGTGAATTGGCCTCCAAGATCTTGTGATTTAACACCACTAGACTATTTTCTGTGGGGCTATGTAAAGTCATTGGTCTATGCGGATAAGTCACAAACGCTTGACCATTTGGAAGACAACATTCGCCGTGTTAATACCGTATACGGCCACAAATGTTGGAAAAAGTCATCGAAAATTGGGCGTCCAGATTGGACTACATCCGAGCCAGCCGTGACAGTCCTATGCCAGAAATCTTATTTAAAATGTAATGCCACAAGTTTATCTTTCGAATAAAAAAAATCATGTCAATCGAATAATACATCGTTGTTTTATTGCAATTTAAAATTCTATACCTCTAAAAAAACACCCTTTATAATAGCAATGCTTTTCTTAAAACTTAAATTAATTTTGTGAATAATAAATTTAAATCAATGATAATAAAATAAATGCATTCATAACTAACGTGTACTTTCAAGAAGATTCTTAAAATATTTGCCTTATAATTAGTTTATGTATTAAAATTTTCCACTCTATGCGTATTTAGATATTTCAGAAATGATAAGCAAAAAGAAACTCATTTAATAAACAAATGAAAGCTTTCAAATTTACAAAAGGAATTTAAATATTACCTTAATCACTCCATTAAGCGAAAACATTCTTTACGGGGGGGAGGGGGACAATCAAAAAGAGATCAATGTGAACAACAAAAAGAAAAAAGTGCAAAGTTTTCTTGGAGAAAAAAAAAAGAGGAAGAAAAATTCTTCGTACGCAAGAACACTTTTTTTATCTTTAAAGAAATGCAAAATTATAATAAAAAAATGAAACCATTTTATTCGCAAAGGTATCTTCACCATTAAATATGCTTCATAAAAAAGTACATCTAATATTCCCGTTTCATATCAAAGATGGACGCAGAGGAAAGAAAAAAAAAGTTGAAGGAATATAGATTAGACGTAAGATCTTTACTCTTATTTCTACTCATCTCCAATCGCGAACAAGGTGGAGGAATGCTATCATTCTTTACAAAGAACCAATTTTTTTTAAGCTACTAATGACATCAGTGACTTCAGTTAGGGTTTTACTGCCCAGATTCTTTTAAGAAATGTATTTCTCCTTTGGGAGCATACGATGCATTCCTTAGTAAATGGTTTTCAACGAGAAACTTTCCTCTACGACAATTTGCTTTTAGTGAATTTATATTTAAAAGCAATATGTTAACTAAAGAACATTTATATGAGATGTGTTCTAGTTTTAAACATCAGTGCTTCTCAAACTTTCAATATTTGCGACCCAATTCTTATATTTTTTATCATGAACCCATACAATAACAATGTATTGCATGTAATAACAAAATGTTTTGATGCTGAAACTACAATACGACCTTAAATATAATTCACATTAATTATCGAAATAAGAATTAAATTTTGTATATGTTGCTTTTAAGTAAAATATATTTTAAGAAAGTTATTTTAAGTAAAAGGTATTTTAAGTAAAATGTATTTTAAAAAAGTTATTTTAAGTAAAATATATTTTAAGAAAGTTATTTTAAGTAAAAGGTATTTTAAGTAAAATGTATTTTAAGAAAGTTATTTTAAGTAAAAGCTATTTTAAGGGGTCACTTCACGAAAATCGATGAACAAATCGATTTTTCAATTTTGATTGAAACATAAAATTTCATTCTTTTTCTTTCTAATGCAGTTTAAATTTTTGCTCTAGCTGAATTAGAAGTATTTTTTTAATATTTTTTAAAAAGTTGTTTACATCTGTCAAAAACCGCTGATTGCCACGCCCTCTTAAATCAAAAACAAAAGACACATGCTACTTTTCAGCCTTATCAAATGGTTTAAATTGATTAAAAAAGAATTTATTTCGATAAACAACTCATCCAGGAAAGAAGTGAAGTGAATAGTTGTAGATGTTTGTTTACTTACAGCCTATTTTTTACCTCCTTAAATGCAACGGATTTCTGCTATCATGCAAGTGTTTTACATCAAAAACATTAATAAAATTTTACAAAACGTTTTTAAACTCGGTGAAGTAATAAAAATGTTATATAAAAAAACAAAAAGAGTTTGAAAGAAATGTACAAAAACCCAAACTTTTATGGATTTAAATGTTGATAAGCAGACAATTTCAACATAAATAAATCAGCTTTAAAATCTAAGTTAGGTAAGTTTAATAAAGAGTATGTTTCTTTTTTAGATCCATTTGAATGTTTCTGTGAAATTCCTGACATTGTACTGTTCTTTTGTGCTTTGAAAAACAACATTAATTACATAAAATTATTGTAAAAACTAAGGTATTCACATAATTTTGGTCGCCAAATCTAGGGTTTGGCTAGAAAATTGCTAATATGTTGTGACTTTTGTGGTCTTATTCAAACATTTCTTAATACCAGGTTTACTAAAACAGTAGTTGATCAAAAAGATACAAAATTATATGAAGTGAACACAATAGAATTTTATATGCTATGAGGTCTATTTAAAAGAAGCAGTTGCAAAAATATTTTGCGGTGTTATGCATTTGTCACTTACACATAGTGGTTTTACGATTCCATGCATACATTAAATAATGCGACAGAGAAAGTAACCAAAGTGTCTATGGCTTTAGCTGCTGCCGAAACAATATTTAATAATGGATAACCAAATGTACCAGTGGCTATCAATGGTACCTGGCTAAAAAGAAGCTATATATTTCTAAATGGTTGTTTTGGGCAGTTAGTTTGGACACTGGGAAAGTTGTTGATGCTAAAATATTATCGCAGAAATGTTTATGTAATTTTAACAGCGATGTACATAGCAATGAGTGTTCGGCAAGTTACATTGAAAATAGTAGGGAATGGAAATTGAAGAGGTGCACTTTTTTGTATCTCTCATCGCTCGCAGACATTACACAATTTACGATATACACAATATTTGGACTATATGGGAACTCTAAAGCATACAAAGCAGTTTTAGAATCTAAAGATATGTCAATATTGAACAATTAGAATGTGTTGATAATGTTGAGAAAATGATGAGGACATGACTTAGGGCCTTAAAATCAAAATTAAAAGACAAAGCTTGAAGACAAAAAAATCTCTAGGATGCCGTAATGGCTTGACAGATGAAATAAATAAATTGCAAATTTACTATGTTTTTGGCTGTTCAAAACAACTCGGGAAAATTTGTCAGCCATAAGGCAAGCTATATGGACTATAATTTTTTGATAAAATGTTCACAGATTTGAATCTACGACACGGTTTATGCCCCATGGATGTGACTTGTGGTGTAGATAATATGTCCATACTGAAAGGTTACACATACACACACAAGCATAAACACGACTTACCTATTGCAATTAGGAATTGCATAAACAAAGTATTTAGAGATCACTAATCTTGAACATTTATCTGGATGCTTGCTTGATAAAACTCAAAATATTAGTGAAAAGCGGAAATAATTTTTGGTCTATAATTCCAAAAACTGTATTTGTGCAATTGGGACCTTCAAAAACTATAGTACATGAAGCTATATACTTTTATAATCAAGGCTTCATTACCAAATTAAAGTTTTAGATGTATTAAACATTCAACCCCTGAATTTTTACAATGTCGAGCATTGCAAAAAAGTAGATCATCCGTTTATTAGGTAAGCAGAATAATCATTTTTACAATGAACCAAAGAAGCTTAGAATTAAAAACAAACAATTAAAATGTAGGCAAGAAGATGATCTTGCAGATGACACTAGCAATCAAGTTATAGTTCTGGTATGCATTAGTTAATAGTTAGTTTTTACTTTAAATCACTATTTCTCAAAAGTGTAAATTTCAACACAAAAGGAACATTTTTTGAAAAAACTACTTATTTTACAGCCTTGAAACTTTGCACATATGTTAACACTATACAAATAAATATTTTAATGAGAGATTTTTTGTCAAAAAAAATTATTCAAAAATATTTATGGATTAAAATGTACAAGAATTTTCATCGTTTTAAAAATTTTGACGTGTTACTCCACATATGATTTTTTTTAAAAAAAACTAATTAAAATTTTAAAAAATGCTCCCATTAAAATAATAAAAACAATACAATGAATACACACAAAAAAATTCATGACTGTGCAACCAGCCAATTTTTAAAAAATGTTCCTTAAACTTGGTCATTTTTAACATTACGGAGATAGGGAAAATGCTGCGTGAAGTGACCCCCTTAAGAAAGTTATTTTAAGTAAAATATAGTTTATGAAAGTTATTTTAAGTAAAATATATTTTATGAAAGTTATTTTAAGTAAAATATATTTTATGGAAGTTATTTTAATTAATATGATAAGTATTATGTTGTTAGGATTGATAAATTAAGTATAAAATTCATTACACAATACTGATACATTTATAAGTATTTTATATCATGTCAGCGTAGATGTGAATTTTATTTTTTGTCAGAATTTTTATTATGTGTTTTCCTCTCCTTAAATATTTTTTTCTAAAAAAATCTTTTTTTCCCTATTTTTTAATAAAACTATGCCCCCAATGTAGGGTTATCATGCCTTCCCTAGGTGACGCGCCTCACAGTTTGAGAAACTCTGATACCTGATATTACTTTCAAAAATTATTTACTTGAACTTAAGCAAATATTTTTCTTATAAAAGCGTCGCAACACTGATCAAGAAGGATGTTCTAATCATTTTTGTATACAGTGTTTGTAAAATCATTATTTATACAAACTAAGCCAATAGTTCAAAGCAGATTAATGAAAGTTCTAAGTAAATAATATAATCTGTTTTAAAATTCAAGAATAAAATTTTAAAATAGATTATATTAATCAACACATCTTTCACATTCCTTTTAACTCTAGGATCGTGATGCTTCAACATTTCACAAATTTAAACAACAAGTCAGTCTGTCCAGTTAAAAAAAATATACAAGATTAGAATATTTTAAGTAAAATACTTATAAAAATTTCCTGATTTATTATGTATCACATTAAATTTAGAAAAATGTAGCATAATATGGTATAATGCATATGAAATGACAAATAATTACCTTAGAGAAGTTTATTAAAAGTCATTTTAATCTGAGTGTAAAAACAAACTCCACTTTTATACTCTAAACAATCTGCTGTATTGTAATTTGTGAGTAATAGTTAAAACATTATTTCTTGAACTCTTACCTTTATAACCAAATCTTAGTTATTTAAGTGTTTGGTGTTCATTCACAAACGGATTTTTTTTATTTTTTATATAAATTTAGTTTAGCTTGGTAATATATATTTTTGTAGCTCTGTATTCTTTGAAACAAACTGAATAGAATATGGATTTTTTTTCATGAAGAATATTTGTGTAAAAGTAAATTTTTTCCACATTTCTTTTTAATAATAACATGCTATTTTTTGTAAGACTGTATTTGGATTATTCCGTAATATTTTTCATTTTGTCTTATATCTTACTCGACGAATTGTGCTATTTTTATCAAACTAGTTTGATTGCCACCGCTGCCAATTTTAATCACTATTATGTTTAGCCTATAAATTTCGATTATCATTTTTATAGCCATTTTATTCACATACATTCATTTCACTAGATTAATGATTTCGTAATTATAATGCGTTGTTAATGTTATGAAGTCAATTACTTACTTTAAACTAGAATATATCTACAATGTCTTATGCGTGTTTCCACGAAATTGCTTCCATTTTCAAGAAAGGGAAAATAAATGCTTTTATATGGCAGTCACTTTTGATATTACATTAAATAATAATACAGCTTTCAACAGACCATATAAATTGCGTAAAACTCTTACACTGTGTCTCATGAGATATATATAAATTATTATACAATGGTCTCCCGTGTATAATTTACTTTTTCGAAGTAATGCTGGCTTATTTGTGTATGTATTTGAACTTCAGTGACCTTTCCAATCACCATTATACTAAACATGTCTGGTATAAAAATATATGTTTCTGGAATTGGAGATATAACTTCCAGGAGTTAATAAAGTTCAAAAAATTGAATTTGTCATGTTAGCTTTTATAAGCAATGGATTGAAACAGGAAAACAAATGAGTAGAAATTAAGTATATATTTTAAAACCAATAATTTTTTTGATGTAAATTAATTAAAACAGAGATAAATTTATCATGGCTGACATTATAATATGTATTAACTGTTTCAAAATATATCATAGAATATTAAGTTAAAATTGAAAAAGTTTTGGTAAAAATAAAATAACAAGTGTACACATTTTCCAAGCAAATATTTTGAGTATGATATTTTTAGAGTAAGAATTACTAAGAAGTGAGAGGCAATTAATGCGTACAATGAAAACGATCTTTCATACATTTTACGTAAAGCCTAGAGTACAGAAAAGTAATAATTTTTATATTCAATGGAAACGAGTCACACTCATATAAAGATAAAATTTTCAAAATATCAATTCATTAAAATAGATATTATACAAAGTTATGAATGTGTTAAAGAAAAACCTCCAAAGTTATATAACATGAATATAGCTGCATATTTTATTCTATCTGAAGGTATCTGAACATCAATTTTTCCTGCAAAATTGTTAAACTCGTTGGTAAAAAAATGATTTATGGGGAAAAATGATAAAAAGCTTTAAAAAGCACAGCAAGTTTCCAAAAACTGAACATTGTTTAATAAAAAAAAATCAAGGATATTCGATGTCTTGTAATGTTGCACTACTTTCCAGTGAATCTTGAACTTGCATTTTAAAAGAATAATGCCTGTCTACTCCTCACGCGTATTACTACTGTTTGTCTTTGTGCTACTCAAACAATTATTTGGCCAGAGAGATCACACGTTCTCACTCAATGCATCAAATTTGTGTTGCTGAGCTGTAGAATGACCATCTTTATATGACGCAGCTTTAATTTACTAGTTGAAACTTGTATATGAAGAAATTTAGTGTGAAGACATCCAATTTCTAGCCGAGTCAATCAGATAATAGTTTGCACTAAAGTGTGTTCAAAGCATTACTAATATGATTATTGTTATTATTTCTACTAGAAGCTGTATCATCTCAATGAAAACATTGAAGTCATATGGTATTGTTAACATTATGTTTTTAATACATGCATATCCCTTCTGCTATTTTTCATCCCTTTCGGAAATCTTATTTGGGCATTTTTTTCTATGTCATGTTTAAGTTTTCCATGCTATGTAACATAATATAACATGTGTATGCTATGTTAAAAGGGAAATGAAACGATATGATTTTCTTTGTGTTAGTTCTTTATTGTGAGGTGGACTGAATGCCCTTTTTTATTTTGGGATTATGAAGATTTAGATGTTTTTAAATTGATTTTTTATGCTTTTAAACATATGAATTATTTATATTCATAACTTTTATTCTACATTTTATTTTAGGTTAGTAATGAGAATAAATGAAGTGGAAGATTAATGCAAAGTAACTTGCCAAAGTAAAAAAAAGTTTAGCTTTGCCTAATAGTTTGTTTTTGTACGAATAAAAATAGGCTTTTCTTACTGTATCGTTTCTTCTATTCGTAAATTCAAGTATATTGCACAAAATTCTACAAGATGCATTTTAACAAAACCAAGAAAATTTTCTTTTAAAAATGTATTATACTTCCTTATAAACGTTACGTAAAAGCAATCTTTGTAAGAACCGTTAATTTTGTTGTAATGATTGTGAGATAATAACATAGTGAAAGAAATAAGTTAAAACAGAAAACATATTTCCATTAAACATTTTATGTGAGCTTTAGCAACTTAATACACAAATCTATTTATTTTAAAATTCCTTTTGAAAAGTTACCCAGATAAAAGAAATTAAATGAAAAATTAACATTGGTATTAAGATATTCATTGTACAAGTTGCTTAAAAAATAATCTAACAATTCATTGCTCATATAAAAATAAATATAATACTATTCATCGTATATATGTATTATGATATTCATTAAACCAAAGTCAAATTTTATACCTATCATACTTTAGAATATGCGCTTACACCGCAAGACATAGTATTATTCAGTTAAATCTTTCTTGAATATTCTTATAAAGATTCATCACAAATCTCATTATTCTTAAATATTCATAAAAGAAGGGATAAAAAGT
Organism: Trichonephila clavipes; assembly: GCA_019973935.1. Classification (NCBI taxonomy): domain Eukaryota; kingdom Metazoa; phylum Arthropoda; class Arachnida; order Araneae; family Nephilidae; genus Trichonephila; species Trichonephila clavipes. The sequence goes on along the minus strand of BMAU01014323.1, from coordinate 53,404 downwards.
TTATCCGGATTTCTTTCTAAGGAAAGACACGACGCCAATGCCAGCACAGGAATCAAATCCGACCGGAGTAGAAAAGGATGCACCGTTTAAGGGATGGAGAGAAATCCCTAATTCTCTCCTCTTTCTCCCTCTTAAAATCCCCATCCTCGTCTTGATACTCCAGTAGATACTCGGAGGATCCGAGAGAGGAAGGATGTTTCTCCCACATATTGATGAGGGGGCTAGCATGAGGCAGACCAACGGTGCTTCATGAAGTGTGACCGCAGCCTTTAATTTATCTGGACGATGCTTATGATTATGATGAAGGGAATGTAGCTGTTTTGACAAGTAATAGATATGACTTTCGACGTGGATGTGGTGTTGATGTTTATCGTGTATTTGTGGAGTGCCATCGGCCACGTGGGCACATTGCCGGCATCCCTTAAGATAGGTGGGTAGAATTTTTTATTATATATTCTGGGGGAATTTTTATTTAAAAAAGCTACTCCATTATATTTATCATGGATTTACATACCAGATCAGAAAACTGATTTGATAACATATGAATATTGTGTATATAATGAAAAAACCATAAGAGTATTGTATAATAATTGAAGAATTATTGTGTTTTAGGCTGTGGAATGCAATATTGTTTGATATTTGTGTACAATTGTTTATTCAATTAATTTATTTGGATTCGAAAAAAAAAACATTTGTTCTCAAATGAAAGATAATCCTTATCTTATAAAATATTTTAGTAATTCAAAGTACTTAGCTTGTTTTTCTTTTCCTAGAAATCTAATTACAGTAAACAGACTTAAAATGTTTCATGACCATTAAAGTAAACAAACATTAGATAAAATTAATTAAGTGCATTTGAAAATGGAATGTTGACTCTAACTTGAAATGCTGTTGAAAGAAACGTAAAAAAAAACACCTCGGAATTATTTTAAGATTATTTAATACAGACCTTTGCTTATGTAAAAAGAGATACGTGCACAGTTGATGAAAGCAGTTAAATGCTTAAAAATTATGCTTTTCCTAATATCCCCAAACTCAGTTTCCTTTTGAAATGGATTATTGTGAAAGTAGTTTTAATCTCGAAATTTTGATAAATCAAAGAGTTTGCATTTAAATATATTAAACGGTTCCAAGTTAAAGAGTAAATATTTTCTTGAATTATTTCTGGTTTAGAACTGTTTGAAATATCATTCTTTTAGGAGATAATTTATTATTATTTTTTAATTATATATATATATATATATATATATATATTTCTAGTTCACAATCACGCTGCGATTAGTTGAACTGAAGTATTGAAATTGAGTATTTTCAAATTCAAAGAAAATGATTTAAAAACTAAGCTAATGTTAAAATATTCACCAATAACATTAAAAGAAAAATATGTACAGTTTAATTGAATAGTAAGCTAAAACAATGCGAAAGAAAGTAAAAGTTTTAGAGCATGCAAAAAAGCAATTTTTGGTGAATTTTAAATATAAAAAATAGATTCTAGGGAAATTTTTCTACTGAATCATTATCAATTTAATAAACAGTTGGAATGTAAGTGACAAAAAAGAACATATAATTGAGATAATAAAGAAATTTTAAGATTAATATTTTTAATTGCAGAATTATATTTTTATATTTGATGACATTTTTTATTGTATTTAGCAGCCTCAGAAAAAAACGAGGTATAATAATCTTCTCAATATATAATCCAATTAATATAATTATATTACAATTGAAATAATACTTCTTTTTTATGAAATAGTTTTCTATATTTATAAATATCAATTTATTTTAATTATTTTGACAATTTTAAATATAACTAAAAATAAATTTTTGAGATACCTGTGTACGTTTGATTATGTATATATCCAAATTTGCTTTTGTTTAGGGTTTTGAAACATATTGCAAAATTTATGCATTAATTTAAACCTTATTTTAAGAAAATAAAGAATTCAAAATGGAGAACATACAATGGCGTTTATAATTACAATGCACTTTAAATAAATGTGGCCTCGAGAGGAAAAATAATTTTTTATTGAGTATTTGAATTTTTTTTCCGCATAGTTTGAACAACAGTTTAATTTTCTACTTTTTTCATGCAAAATGTTCTATTCAAGTTATCCAGCTCTAAGTATGCTACAAAATGAAAAAATTACGATGATGTAAATTACATTTGTCATAAGCATTATAATTGAGAATTAGATAACTGTGGTTGGGGATTACTAATCAGTAATAATTCTAAGCATCCCATTTGCCCATTTTTATAGTATTTAAAGTACCAATACTTTTTGATTAAACACACACGCACACACAAAGAATTGAAAATTCCAATAATTTTTATGGATTTTATTTAGTTTTTTGTTACACGATATTGGAATCATTCTTCAAAGTTCAGTTCATTCTCCGATTTTCAATATTTCTTTCCATTTTTTTGGTTGACTTCTTCTGAAATAAGAAAGTTATTAGGAAAGTCGAATTTTATTTTAAAAGTAATAGATGGAATGAGATCTGTGATTCATGCATCATATTTTTTAAAGTAATTTACTCTGTGGTCATTTTTTAAATCCGATTTATGAGAAAGAATTAATACATATCTTTTAAATTCTGAAAGATACTAAATCTTACAAATTTAGATGTCGATTTAACCTATTGCAATTTAATAGGAATTACACGAAAGAGTATTGAAACTATAGTTTTCTTGTGAGCCTTCTATGACGATTGCTCATTATTGATTAGCAATATCACAAAATCAGAATAAATGAAAAACAAGAGAAATACGAAAAAAAAATGATTAGTTTTAGTTAGAAATTTAAAGTTATATAGTTTAAAAATATTCAAATATTTTCTTAACAAGCTAAATATTTTTTTTTTGTTTTTTTAGACATTTTATTTACTTAAGGCGATTCTGAATTGATTATGAAAACAAAATATGTGATAAGCAAAGAGTACACTTGAACAATTTATTTCAGTTCGTATACATGCTCTAAAACTAAATCTGCTATAAATATTTCTAAGGATATCATAAAATTAAAATAAAAGATGTATATGTTTTTGAAAATGTAATTAATCTATTATGTTAAAATCATTCGTGTTATTTTTTGTTATTTTTTACATGTAATTCTTAGTTAAGCCATTTGAATGCATACATTTTTTTAAGAATAATTTGAGCATGGTATTGTTTTAACGTGTAAATGTATGAATTATTAGTCATTGAAATGGTTTTAAAGTTTCAACTACTGTGGTTATTCTATTGTAAAAAAAAATCCGATATTGTAAACTTTTTCGGAATGCTTACGCCTTTTCAAATCAATGTAAATTCAAAAGTGTACTTTTTGTAATAGTCCAAATCTTTCCTCAATAAGTATCTATATTCGGTTTGATTGGCATTCTGAACACACTACTAGCATACATGAGTTACTCAATTTACTTACTAGCTCCAGGATTAGAATTTCATTTTTATAACTAAATTTCATATAGATGAAAACAATATAGTTAAATAAATAAATTATTAACCTATATGTATGCTATGCATACACTCTGTGGAAAGGTAAATTTTTTTAAATATTTGCTCAGAGAGGAATTCTTCCTCTCCGTGATCTAAAAGTTCTTTTTCGGAATTAATTGTGCAAAAGAACATTACACACGGCAAGGTGATTTATCTATGTGAACAAGCATTAACATTTTAACAAAATATGAAGTTGCACAGCGTATTTATTAATATTTTAACATTTTTGAGTTAAAACTACTACTAATTTCGTTTAATTTTATGCATATATTTATCATTTCCTGTTGTTCTCAAAAATGTAACTGATACTGAGCTGCTTTCTGCTTCATATCTATCTATCTATCTATCTATCTATCTATCTATCTATCTATCTATCTATCTATCTATCTATCTATCTATCTATCTATCTATCTATCTATCTATCTATCTATCTATCTATCTATCTATCTATCTATCTATCTATCTATCTATCTATCTATCTATCTATCTATATATCTATCTATATATATATATCAATTTTAAATTTCACATGGATAGGAAATTGAATATCAAACCTACATATCGTAGAAAATTATTAAAACTTCTGTTATGAAGAGGTTACACATAAAAAAATAATTTTATTTGAGATTCAAAATAATTATAAGAAAATAGATGAGTTTTTGACGCATACAATAATCATAATTTTATTAAAATGTGCTCAAATAACTTTTACATACGTTTTAACAATTATTATTTTATCATTAAAATAATTTTTATTCTTTTGAGCTAAGACGCGAGCATTAAAAATTATATATAATTTGTCTATTAAACTTAAGATTATTTTCTTCTCTAATATCTCTTTATCAACAGACTTTTGTTTTACTTCGAACTTTACGTGATACCATTCTGAAGAATTTATTTCTATCTTCCGAATTTTCTGTAGAGTTCTCTACTTCAAATATAGTCGAATAAATTATATTTGAGCTATGTACTGTATAGTTACATTTGGAATATTCACCACATAATTACTATTAATCCTCTGCCCGGAGCATCCGTTTGTAAGACTGGGATGATTTGCTTTGATCCCTGTAGATAACGCTGTAGTTTGGGGTGGGCTGCCTTGACATCTTCAGTTGGACTCCACCCAGTGAGAGGATCACATGGTGGTACTTGGTGATTTTTTCCAATTCCCGAAATGTGCGATTTTTTTTGTCTATCACCGTCAATCAGACAGATATTCTTATAGTTTTTTCGTCTTTGGTATTATTAATTTAGATGAATTTTACATGAATATAAATAATTTATACTAAGTTTTTATAAAAATACTAGTCACAATTCTCTTGATTAAAATATATTAATATAGTGTGCCTCATAAAGACTTAAATATTAAAAATACTACTCAATTTCATGAGCGATAAGGAAAGGTAATAAAGATCAAATAACATTTGTGTACTCGTCTGTCATATGTATGTTTCTAAGAGCGGCAAAAAATGATGTTCCGGTCAGCGGTTTAAGTAAAAAGCGTTTTAAGATATTTTTTTTCAATAACGTGTTCAGGACAATGATCACATACATGTGATCATGCGTTTCTCCCTCCAGGGTCCACGGTATCATATATGTGATTGCGCTTTCCCTTCTCTGAGGCACATGATCACACCGGTGTGATCAGATTTTGGAACGTTTTTATATTAATTTTTAAAAGGCACTAATTGGCGGTTAAAGACCCTTTTTCAAATAATGTTTAAAAAACATTTGAACTTTAATAAGAGAGTCTCTTTCAGAATTTTTTTAATTAGATCCCTGATATGTATGGATGTAAACAACCGCCCATGCTTAGATTTTTCGGGAGAATCGGGCATTTAAGGGTTTGCGATTTATTGCGCTCTAGACTTATGTTTATATTTCAACTAATTTGGAAAAAGAAGGAAATATTATTAAGTTATTGGGCATTATACATTCATAACAATAGTTACAGTATTTATTTTATTTATGTAGTTCATATTTTCATCAAAAATAATTTTAAAACTCAAAAGGTATTAAAAAAAACGGATGCTATGACTCATTTTTAACGAAAAATTATCTTTGTTCTTACTGTGACCCCTTTTTAGTTGAATAAGATTAAACGATTCTCTTCCATTGTTATCGCATTTAAAGTTGCCAGTCCATAAGAACAGAAAACATAATTACTAAAATTATACTAAGAAAGCAAAAAAAAAATGATAAGGATTAATTAAAAATAAAAAAATGATACATTAGCTGTTATTTTTAAAATATTTGTATCAGTTAAAATCACATCAGATATATTTGTCAGATAATATTTTGTAAGTTTTTCGTCTATTTCATTTTAATACTCTTGGCGAAAAGAGTACTTTTTTTTATTAAAATGAAAATATTTTCTTTAAAATTCGCAATATCATTTTTTTACATATATTGATATTATCAATTATAATAAAAATAAATTTTAGCTTAATTGATTGCATTTAAGATTATACATGAATTTTTAAATAAAACTAGGTTTAGCAGGTAAATTCGCCCGATCTTGAGCGTGCGTACCCTCTTCAAACGCGCGGGCCTGGGGAAACACTTTGTTCTCCTTTCGCCGGTCCTGAAGGGGTTAAGCCAGTGCTTCTCAAACTGTGGGGCGCGCCCCCTGGGGGGGCGGGATGACCTTACGAGGGGGGCGCGAGCATATCGAAAATAAAAGATTTAAAAAATAATTAGTTTACTGGAATGAATTAAAACAAAATGCTTTCAGACATAATAAAAAATGCACTTTTACTCTGATATAATTTATAGGCGATATTAAGCCATCTCAAAAATAAAAACTTCTTCAATACCTAATTAGCTATCTTTGATCCTATAACCAAATAAAAATTTTTTATTTGATTTGCTGTCATCCCGTGATGAGATTTTTTTAACCTAACATACTACTCTTTCAGAGAAAAACCAGATCCCGGACCCAGAATCGAAAAACTTGAAGAACATAAAAAATTCATCACTGTCATTATTTTTGAAATACTGCACATTATAGCTGTAATCTGTTTGACCTTCTAAGTTATTGGTACAGTTAGTTATGACCCCTCTCTTACGTGTTCTCTGTTGCGCTTTTTTTCATGAAAAAGAATTTTATGATATTTGGAAAACCACGGAGAGAGAGAGAGAGAGAGAGAGAGAGAGAGCACACACACACACAAGCACATGAAGGATTACTTGGCCAAGAGATATTTTTATAAATATTCTCAATGTATAAAGCTTAACGAAAAACGTTTCACACAATTTTTTAGCAGTAACATACATATTATCATAATGAATATACTTTTTACCCGGAAGTGGTCGCGCGGGACACACAGATTACGAAATCGTTAATTCTGGCAAAACTGTTTATTTATTACCAAAGAAAAATTGAAAAGTCCTTTAAAGTAGGTAAGTAAACTTTCTCTTAGCTAAATTATTCACTGGAATCATGATTTGCATCGTGTACAATAAAATAATTATATAAAAAAAAAAGGATTGGGGTGACTCAATAACCCAGACCGTACCGAGTGCGCGACTGCTCCCGGGTTAAAACATGTAGAAGTCTTTTCACTTTAAATATTAAAAATAAGACAATTATTCTTCTTCGATATTTTATATTATTGATCATTATTTAACATCAGTGGCGCACACAAGGGGGGGGGGTCCCAACCCCCCAAAGCCCTTGATTTTTTTCCGATTGATTATAATTCTAAGTTTATAGTACGCAAAATTTAGTTAAGTATTTGTTATTAATGATTAATTTTATTAGTTAATGATAATTATTTATTGAAGAATTAGTTTTTTACTGTATTTTGTTTCCGAAAATCGACAAAATCAAAAGGAACCTGATACAAGATTGGTGAACTTTCGACCCCAGACCCCCTTGAAAATTTCCTGTGTGCACTACTGTTTAACATCAATTATAAATGCTAATTCTGTGAGGCTTAAAATTACAATTCGCTTAAAACTAATTATAATTTGAGCAACGATTTAAAAAAAATCATTTTACGTTTTTGTAAACATTGTCGAGCACTTGGCTTTGCTTCCCTTACAATTCAGCTATTATATCAATAATGTTTTATTTTCTTATAAATGTGAACTGGAGCAAAAAGCGGGCACTTCAGCCGGTATACTTTTAATGTATCAGTGCTGCACAGAATATTTTATAACTAATTAATTAATACTAAATTAAGAACAAGTTTAATAAGTATTAATGACGTCCATGAGCTTGTCTTGGAAAGCAAAGTTTTTATAAGGAATGCTTATTATTAGAAATTGACCCTCTGAGTTCTTTTTCTATATTTAGCAGATATCTATATTTTGTCTTCTAAGCAGCTACTGCATTTTGTAAGATGTTGAATTTAAAAATTAGAGAAAGGAAAAATAACATAATAATTATCCTATTATTTTATTTATTTATTTATTTTGCTTAAAAGTAGTATACAAAATTTAATACTTATGTTACTAATTTGTATGGTTTATAATTAAGATCGCCTATTGTGACTTTAGCGTCAAAGTGCATTATTATTGCATTCAGTACATTATTAATGTATAAGGGGGGCGCGAAAAAAATTGTGATCGAAAAGGGGGGCGCCAGTATTGAAAGTTTGAGAAGCACTGGGTTAAGCAGTTTCCATTTTCCAAATATGTAGTCAGGTTATAAGAAATAAACACACTGATATAATATAATTAAAATTAATGAAATCTTGGTGTCTTTATTCTTGAGTTTTCATGATAGCTGATAATTAGCTCATTGTTAACAAAATGCTATTTTTATTTTTAATTCACTTTTGTTTGGCTTCACGTTTGGTCATTTTGTGTCTCGACGGTCAATTTCGTATGTAATACGAAGAAGAGAAAAAATGTGTCCTTGGAAAACAGAAAAATTGTGTAGTGTAACTTTTTTTAATTAGTTATTGATAATTTCAAAAAGTGTTAATAATTTTTTTAACGTAACGTATACAACAAACGTATATAATGTATACAACAAAAATATTCTTAAGATCATAATCAAAATATTTTTTTTCCTGAAAAAAAGGTATGCAATTAAATAATTCGCAATAAACTATTTTAAAACGGTTTATACACTTTGATGGACAAAAGAATTGCAACGCTTTTTCACGGTATGAGTGTAAGATTATTTTCCGAAAAAAAATGCCTAAATTCATTTCTAATTGGTGCGATAAATGTAGCATCAGGCAATATATATATATATATATATATATATATGTTAAATTCTAAAATTTGTTGAATTCAATTTCCAATAACTATATAAGAAATCGCATATATGACTAATAATATGGTTCAAGAAAACTAAATGTTGGTTAAATTGATTTACATTTCCGAATTTAAGGTAGAATACATTAATTTTGAATAATAATAAAAAGATTATATATATATATATATATATATATATATATATATATATATATATATATATATATATATATATATATATAGATATACAGAAAATATCGAAATAAAAATAGGTTAAAAGAAGTCGGGTAGAAAATTATTAAAATATATTTAGTGTTCATTTGTAATTAAATTCTAGGCCTGTTAATTATAAAACAGAGTATCGGTTATATACATTTTTTAAATTTTATTATTAGTTTCATGTAATCACAAATATTGAAATATATTTAATGTTTCAATTGCGAAGAATTCTGCTTTTGTATAACCTAATAGATCCTTTCCATGGTTCACAAGGACTTTTTTAAGATTTCGAGCTCATATTCAGTAACAAATACAGACCCAATCGAAAGCTAGAACAATGAGTTTTATTCTATACAAAGCAAAAAAACGAAAAAAAAACATTAAAATTTTTTTAAAATAAAATCACTAATTAATTCTACTATTTATTGAAATATGATCTTTTGATAACTAAGTATTCTACGTGAAATGCTGAGGAAAGAATTTTGTTTTATCGAAAAATAGTGGAAGCAGTATTTTCTAATACTCTTGTTCAAATGCGAAGACTTATTAATAAATTTATCTATTACAAAATATATTAGAACAATAACAATTTGCAAATATTATTGGGAATTTGATTCTTGAAAAACAAACATAATTTCAAGATATATTTAAAAATGAAATATAATTAATAACGCATATGCCTTTGAAACATGTCTTCAGTTATTCACTTGTTTTACAGATATTTTGTTATATAGGAAATAATAAGCAAAACAATGCCCATTAAGTTATGTTATTTAGTCTAAAACCTAATGTGGTTCATTCTAAGTAAATATGTTTATAACGAAAATCACTGTTTTGAAAAGAGCACTTATAATTTTCTCCTTTTTTATTTTTTCTGGAATTCGGATATCATTTCAAACTTTTAGTAGTTCCTCCAGAAGCTCAAAATATGTTGTTTTAATTAAATTTGGTTTCCGATAGCATCAATCCGTAAGCTGGAACTTCAATATTTGTTTTGTGTTCTTTTTAAGTTAATTAGCTCATAATTTTGAGGCAAAGCTATATTTCATGCTTGGAGGAAAATTCAAATTCTTCCGATTTGTTAACAGCCTAATGAGGCTTAGTATATATAGTTTTAACGTAACTTTATTGACTTATTTGATACATTGACAGAAAAATGAAAAAAAAAACTCAGACTAATTGCCTTGTCTGAAGTTAAAATTGATGCTAAATTGTATGCTTATTTTTTTAACTGTTGTTCTGAATGGTTGCAAAAATAATTTTTAAATACATATTATGTAGTCACATAATGAGTTTCATTAATAATAGAGAATCTGAAGCTTTAATTTTTCAAGACGATCATAGTTTCCAAAATTTGGTTAACAGATAATGGATGTAAGATTATATTCCTTAAAAGTCTCAGGAAAAAATATAATTATTTATAAATATTAAAATATATTAAATTATTTTTATACAATAAGTAATTGATATATGCTCTTCTAGCGTCTAAAAATACATTCTGAAATTAAAATTTCTAAAAAACAGGTATAGTTATCACTTTTTTGTAAACATGTCTTACAGTATTTATCTTTAAATTTATAAATCGGCTTGGATTTAACCTGGACTATTATAAAATGCCATAAGTTATTAAAAATTTTCTAGATGAAATTTTTGGAAAATTAAATACATTTAGTGAGACGTATTATTACACTTTTGAGGTAATAGGAAAATTTTGTTTCTCTTTCTGTGATAATCAAATATTTATATGTTTTTTTTAAAAGTATAATATATAAATTATACAATTTATACGAGTGAATAAGAATTGGTTTTTTAAGCAGCATGTGAAATTTGTAATTCGTTTGTAAAATTAAATAGTTACAAATTGCACATACAGTTTAAAAACAAAATCTGATTTATAAAGTTTATTTTTAATCAAACTTATGATATATAAATAAAAATTCTTGAAATGCTTCTGCGTGAACCTATAATTTAAAATAATTTTCCAAACTTAAAATTTAAAATACTATTATTTTTTAAATTTTTATATCTTCGTAAGAAATGTCATTAAATACTAATGATGAGAAGTATTTCTTAGAGGAAACAAATTGAATTCATTTAGTAGAACAATGTGATTGTTGAAAAAACCCGAGTCAATGAAAGAGTTAATGATATTTGGTTCTGAAAAAACTAAGGAATTGTTTTCAGTAATTTATTCTTTGAAGCAATACTATGCCATTAAAATTGATTTTAATGAATTTTTTTTTGCTAAGTGGAAATGTTTACATGTTATAAACTTAAAAAAAATGCTAAAACATTTTGAAAACTAGTTAATCAAATAATATTATATACAAGACAAAATTTAGATTTTGAGGAGTGGTTGATAAATAGAATACTTATTTTTATTTTTTTCGTATTTAATGATACTGACAGCATGTGGAATTTTCATATCTTAAAAAATTATTTTTTCTTCTCTTTTTTTAAAAAAATAATCCTTATTGTTTAATTCTTTAAAATAATTAAAACATATTAACAGCATTGCAGATAATTTAACAGCCTAAAGAATATATAATATTTAAGAATCTTTGAAGAAAATTATAAAATAATAAATTTTATTGATATATTTCTCGGTTGCAATACAAACCCAATTTATGTTTCTAAATTTGTCAAAACTGATTTTTCAAAAAAGCATTTTATCTTTCTACTATTTTATAATATTTGTACGAATATATGATTTGTTTATTTATATGCATGATGATGCTCTTGCTACTGAATAGGACAAACCGTGCTGGTTATCCAACATTTACATGTTATGCTTATCGACAAAATATATGTCATGGTTCGACAAAGATAGTGCAATTTTTAGCGTCGGTCACTGCATGTGTTCGTTAAAGATCCATATTCATGTTGCTTACTAACGTTTCTCACGATTACTGATTTCTATCAAGAATAATTTTCATTAATAGCAATTTTTATTCTGTCAAATGGGGAAATGTATAAGAATAACGCCCGTATTTTTGTTCGAGGTTTACTGGAGCTGTTCAAGTGGACCGCACGAAGAGGAATTGCATTCCCCAAATTGCATTCAAGTATTCCTTATATAACACTTTCTATTAGAGCTATAAGAGAAAATGATGTGGTTACATGCTAATCATTCCCACGCACAAGCATGGAAGATTTTAGTTGGTTTGGATGCTTTTTTTTCATGCTGTTGCGTTTTAGTTGCCAGTAACACAATATTTTTACACAACAACAATATGTTGCGAAATATTATATTTTAAAACATAAAAAGTATTTTTACGAAAGAGAAAACTCTTTAATTGCATGTGAAACAACTTTTATCTGGACTGCAATGAAACTTCCGCTTAAAAATCTTGTAACCAATTGAAAACAATATATAACTTGGGCTTTTAATTAGTTTATAAGTTAGTTACATTGTAACCTATGACAACCAATGTAAATATGTTCAATGTAATTCAAATGTAATTAGCTAATTGTTCAATCTAGAACCACTAATTATTCCATTTGATTACTTTTTGCAAGACAGAAATAGATTCATAAATCGATTCATACAATATGAAGTAAATATTTTGTAATTTTCACATTTGGATACACATGCATTTGGAATTTTTTCTACATAGCTAAAATTTTTTCTCCCATCTGCTACAAACCTTGAAATGTCCTTTACAGTAATACGTTTTGAAAAAAACCCCATCAATAGTATTAGAGAAAGGAAAAATTGAAGATATTGAAGAATATATATTAGTATTTCTAAAGATTAACACAGAAAACAATAATAGGGAAATTAAAATTTTCTAGAAACTGATTTCTCTATCTATCTATGTATAGATAGCGAGAGAGTTCGAGATTACACTAAGTCCGATGTTGCACTTGGATATTTTATAAATTTTTATTTTATAAATTCTTTAATTTTGTTTGAAAACGTTGGTATTTTAATTCCTATATTCGCCATTAATATTTTGAAATGAGATTTAGTATTATAAAAATTCATATAATTTCAATTTTTTAATTGATAGCGAAATTGTGATTGATTTATATATATTTAAATATTTTTCATTCATATGATAGGCTGCTTTGCGCCTGCATGTGTATGAATTTACTGGTATATAATATCTTAATGATTCGAATATAAATTTTAGAACCAAAAATATATAGTTAATTTTGAATTCTTAATAGAATCAGAATTTTTGCTATTAATAATATATTTTGTTTATGTTTGTTTACTTATTAATTATTGTGTTTTTTTATTATGTTGTTTGGGTTTTCAAAGTTCACTTTTCTTTTAAAATTTAATGGTTTTTCAATGCTTAATTTCTTATGTACATATTTATAAAAATAAAAATATATGTTGTCTCTGAGTCATGTGCATTTGAAGGTTTCACGAGGGTTGATTTAGCATTTAGTTTTGATACATGGATTCAACATGAATATGAATATGATAATCTCATAGAGTGTGGATTTTTAATTGATATTTGTGAGTTTATTTCTGCTTATATGGATTAGGAGAATGCAAAATAATTTTAATGGAATTTTATGTATTTTATCTCAAACATAATGATATTAAAGTTTTGTATATTTTTAAAGACTGGCGACTTGGCTTTTAATATAGATGTCATTGCTTGGTGGTACAATATGATGGTGTTTGTGCTATCGTTAATCAATTTTCATTAGATTGAGATTGATATTTTCTGTTAAGATGGAATATGATAAAATGAGACAGTTGCATAAGTGTGATTTGGGGGAAGACAAGGGACGCAGACTACACGAGACAGCATGCAAAAAATTATAAATAAAATAAAAAGAATTTAAAAAACATCCTTAGATTCTTGTTTATTGGTTAATGAGAAATTTTCAAGGTTTGGACTTTGTGATAATCGATACATTAGGAAATATAAAACACGTATTATTTCGAATACTGGTTTTGTAAGGAATTTCTATGATGTATCGAAGTGGAAGAATTATGAATCGATATGTAATTATTTCAAATATGACGAAAAATTTGATAACAGGTTTCATAGTGATTCGGATCATTTAAAATTGAAATTTAGAAAATATGAGGATTAAAGATGCAAAACCTTCCCCATGATGCAACATGAACAGAATAATGAAGAATCAGAATTTAAGTTCTCTAAAACATTCTATTGTATGTATATGTTGAGATGCGGTGCTTGTGGCTGTAAGTATGTAGGTCAAACATCAGGAACTATGAACCTAAGAATTAATCAACATAGATCAGACACTAGAAAAAAAATACATCAACAAAAAATATACGTAGGATAGAGATACAGCATTTTAATAAACATGGTTTTGAAGGCGTTGTATTGAATATTATTAAAATTGTTCCAAATAAGATAAAAATATTATGATATGAAAATATTTACATCGGTGTTTATAACGCTATGTATCCTTACGGGTTAAATGAAATATGAAACAACAAAAATTTAATCCAGGCTTTGAAACCAAATGACAAGGAGTTTATATATAATGGAAAAAAAATAGTAATAAGACTAAAAGCGTTGGAAAAGGTGGACGTAAAAAGCGAGGAAATAGAGGAAAGGGAAACAATTAAAAAATAATGAAATCAATTATTACAAGTCTTTGAGGATAATTTCAGTGTTGGACAACTAAAGTATTTATATTTGTTCTTAACAAAAATAAAATAATAATAGTTTTAAATTTATTAAAGAAGTTTTGGATTAACAGATATTCACGGATCACACTTAGTCATGGATCTATGCAAATATATTGCTAATAAATTAAAAATAAAGATAAACTCTAAGGATGCTTATAATATAAAATATTGCATTTTGCTATGTATGAAAAAGTCATATAATGGAATACATCTTTCTGAAATATTTAAGAAACACATGGATTTGTTCCCGGTGAGAAATGTGTTGATAAAACGAGCGTTTAAGAATGATAAAAAAATTTGGTAAATCAATTTTTAACTATAATAATACTAAGGAAGTGGTAGATCAAAAAGGATACAGATGCAATGATTACAGGAAATAATTGGACGAATACCATGGGCACGTAGTAACAGGCAACCTAGTAATAGTTCAAGATCAAAAATCAAGACAAATTATGTGCAAATGCACTGTTTATCAATTAATTATTTTGAATAGCAATTTAAATGTAAAAAAACAGATCTCAGTAGATATTAACAAATCTATCCTCAATTTTGCAATAAAATTTTATTTACCTACTCAGGCCTTTAAGGAATATAACATGGCTTTTATGTCATCAGGGACTTAATGAATTTTACGTTTAGAACAAAAAACGATGTTTCTTATAGAAAAAATAAAAGACCAATAGAAAACTTACAAAATCACTTTGTGATAGTCTATTATGATAAAAGTCTCAGGAAAGTATGTAATAATATGCAAATATTACTCTATAATAAGTTAATAAATGATGATATAAAATAATAATGCATATGAAGTAAGTAAATTTAGTACGAAAGAAATTAATAATAGATTATTGGTATTTTGTAAGCAATTAGATATTTCTAGCAATAAAATTAAATATCCCCATATATCTTTGACTCCTAGATTTTATAAATTCCAGTCAAATTCCGCAGTGTAACAAATGGGTTCAATACTTATATATCCAAATCGAGAAGAATTTTACAGAACATATTACAAGATACAATAGACAAATTTAAATATACTTCTATTTTAAAAAAAAACCTTGATGTAATAAAGAAGGTTGAGCAACAAGAGGTATTTTCAGTGCATGGATTGGATTTCGAAGATATATTTAACTCCATCAAAATAGAAGATATAAATGAGGTACTTTCAGGTGCATATGTGAAATATAGTTTGAATAGTTACATTAGTTTTGAAAAGTTCAATACACTAATTCGATTTGTAATACAGGAGATCTTCATTGTTTTTGATAACAAACTTTATAAACAAATCAAAGGATTGCCTCAGGGTTGGGCTTCCAGTAATAGTCTCGCTAACTTGTATTTACACCACTATGAATCAAAGTGAAGAAATGAACCATGTTGTCTCCTTATAATATACATAGGTGATTTACTTATTATAGGTCGCGACTGGGAATTAAAACCTAGCATTAATTTTTATCCGGAATTCCTAAAATTAATACAGATAAATTTTAACTCGAACAAAGTTGAATTTTTAGATTTAGATTTAAATATTATTGACAACAAATTATATAGCAATACCTATGATAAAAGGGAAGCATTTAACTTCAATGTTATAAACATACCGAACTTCAATAGTTATTTACATATATCAATATTTAGAAATATAATTTTAAATTTTTTGATGAGAAGTAATGATTTAAGTACAAACAATATTGATACATTCAAGAGCATTCAGAAATTTATATGTGGTTCCATACAGAATGATTATCCCATCAACTTCTTGAGAAAACACATAGATCAAAATTATTTCTTAAAAATATTTTTAAACTCATAAAATTGGCAAATTTGTGAAGGGTTACGATGGACTTTAGGAAATGCACAAATCCACTTTACAACATTAGGTCCTTAAAGTCAGTTTGTTAGTTGTCCAGCTGTGAAGAATATGTGAATTCCACACACAAGATACCAATATTTACATGACTACACTTTAAAATTATTTATGACCAATCAAAAAACTTTTTGTATGCAATCTGGTTTGCATCTAATACCAAATAGTTAAACTCTAATGTGAGAATATGGACCATTTGTAATGATTTGGCATTAGTGGGGGTTATGAGCAAAATATAGGAGTGGTGATTGTTGTAGGAAATATAAGAAATCGTTCAGAAATTGTGAATTGAAGTATTGATAGGATGCTCTTGGGTGAGGTTTTGATAATTTACGTTATTCATTTGTGAATATACTGGGTTTTTAATTTTAACTTTCGGATTTTAAATATTTTTTTTTTCATATACGACTATATTAAAGATGGGTGCATTATCTTTGGTGTTCGATGGTTCAATTATATTGTGCGCTTAAGTATTTTAGAGTTTTAACATTTTAATGTTATAATATCTTTCAAAATGCGATGACGAATAGTTTAATTCTTTAAGTATTAACTTTTTAAATTCTAAAATTTTAAATTTTTGAGAAGTGAATATTTCTCGACTAACTTACCAAGTTACGACAGGGGGAAGGTTGGCTGGCGCCATCAAATTAGTTTAACCCCACTTATCGGTCCTAAGTCCAAGGTTGCACTTGGATATTTTATAAGTTTTTATTTTATAAAAATTTTTAATTTGTTTGAAAACGTCGGTATTTCCCTTTCTATATTAACCATTGATATTTTGAAGTGAGATTTAGTAATATAAATTTCAATCTTTTAATTGATTGTGAAATTGTGATTGATTTATATATATATATATATTTAAAAGTTTATATATATACATGAAAGAATGTTGAATTATTGATCAAAATTTATGTTCTTCAAAATGAACGTCAAATTGTAATTGATTAATTCGTCATGAAATATGTTTCTAACTATCAATATTATTAAAATATTTACATGACAAATCTTTATTCTCTACAACTAAAAATATATACAATTGATTAAAAAATTTAATTTTTTTAATAAAAATTATGATGTGTTATTTTTCATAATAGTGAGAAAATTCTGGATGCAATGCCAATAAAGTTAAAAGGCTAAACTCAAAACTAAGCAATCTAATTATAAAACTAAATGGTTTATTTTGAAAATAAATATTAAATATTTTTATTTGTGTTTAACAATTACTAAAAAAAAATGTGGCTTTCTTATTTACATTTCTTAAGTGTCAAACCAGTTTAATTTGCTTATTCATTAGTAAAACGAATTGTACAATTTAAAATAATTATTCTACCACCGTAGAATCTTATTTCTTCAGTTATTTTACATCATTGCTTTAAAATGCGATATTAATAATTTTTTTTTCTAATCATAGAGAGGATTAAAAAAATTAAAAGAAATTATATGTCCTTATTTAAGTTTGAGGGCAGCATACACATCACAATTTTTTTATATTGTTTGGAAAATGCATTTGAGAGGTATTAAATACTATATTAATATTAGGCAAATAAAATGTATTTTTTGTTTCGAGCAAATGTTTATATCTTATTACAGGAATTTTATATAAATAATCTGTGATTTTTCATATGCATATATTTTTTTACCACATAGAATGCGATTAAAAACTATTGCACCATGGAATTTTTCATTTGTTCTTTTTTTTTCTTGCATATTATCTCATTGGTAATATGCTACAATGGAATTTTTTAATATTTACGTATATTTCCAAATTTAATGACATATTTATATCACAGGATTATTACTTTTTAATGTTTTAATCCGGCCTTTTTATTCTTTAAATTTGTTGAAAGAAGGAATTCAGAAGCAATCTGAGCAAAGAATAGCAAAAAGAAACATTAAAATATTTGAACTAAAATATAGGTGTATAATATAATTAGATGTAGTTATACGGAGTTGAGAAAGAAATACGTTTCAAGTTTGACTAAGCCTAATAAATATTGGTTAAAAATTCAATTCTGCATGAGAGAAAACAAATTGAATGAAACATAATGAACAAATAAAAATACAATTATATTGCGTTAAATTTCATGGAAATTCTTGAATACATTTCATGAGAAAAAAAGCCATTTTGTTATTTATTATAGTACAATACTATTTTATATTATTATTTCCTAGATTTTGGAAAAATACAAATGAACGTTGTAGTGAAGATTCCTTGCTAGAAATTATATAAATAAAAATGTCCCATATTAAGTACAGTAAAATCCGGCGTAAACGCGCACATTTAACGCCAAAAATAAGATCAAAATTTACGGGTGCGTGTTATAGGCCGAGTATAAAAATTATCGCTTTAAAAATGAAAGAAAAGATGAACATAAGAAAAATTAGACTTCTGCATACATAGAAATACTGTTAATTTAAAAGAAATGACATATATTATTAGAAAAGGCTGCAATTCTAGAAGAACAATATTTTTTCAAAAGCCTGATATAACACCTCGAATAAATAAATTTAAAACATAAGTAAGTGCAATACATACATTAAATGTGATGCATACATACATTGCAATTACATACGGGTAATTCAGGTTACTTAATGAGAAAAAGAGGTACGTGTTAAACGTTGAATATACATAAAAATTGAAAAAAAAATAAGCTAAAAAATATAGGTGGGCGTTAGACGGGGGTGCGTGGTACAAGCCAGATTTTACTGCAATTGAAAAATAATACATTTTTCTAAAATAACTAATGGACTGGTAATTAAATTTCAACTTCGAAAAAATTGAATCGTAAGAAAATTATTAAATATTTACTGGACGTCATAAATTAATAATAGGAATCATTATAAAATGACGCATGTTTAAAGAAAGCATCACACTTGTACAGTAATCTAAAGATTGGAACTTTAAATGTATTTTAAATGAACATACATTATTTTCAATTCCCAGATCCATGTCTTTCTAAAATTGTTATGAATAATTACGTGTTCGTTCTCCAGTAAATTAATTTCTAAGGGAAAATATATTTAAGACAAATATAATTCGAAAACAAGCTATTGAGAAACGCATCTTCTTATACTTCTTGGTAGTATGAAACATAAAATAAATTAATATAAAAACAGTAATATTGTAAAAGAAGAAGGAAATCCTTAGATAGAGAGAGAGAGATTAATAAATTAAAGGTAATTTTTAGAAGATTTAATAATACTACAAATAGCAAATGCAATGACTAGCATTTAATCCGAGAAGAGAAAAAATTACTCATATTATAATCAAAATCAAAGAAATTAATTATAAATCATCGAAAAAGCAATAAACAAACATAATGAAATCCATAAATTTGCTTGAATTGCATAGCGACATTAAAAAAGGAAAACTTTGCGAAAATTATTTATGGTCAATCTAAAATATAATGTGTTTTTAATAGCTTCAATAATGTATTTGTAACATATGGTATATTTAAGCTGAAGGATATAAATAGAAAGTAATTTTCCAAACTTAAATTTAAAATTTTTTAAAAGCCATTTCGTCAAAAAATATCCTTAGGCACATTGTTTTTAAATATATTGTTTAAAGAAATTGCAATTAATAACTTACGTTAGATATGTTATATCTCGTATACATATATTAAAGTTTCGAAATTAAAATCAAAAGTTTAAAGTAAAAGTTAAAGTTTTTGTATGCTAAATAAAAATAAATTTATAGAATAATTAATGCATTAAAAAAAGGCCACCCAAGTTTCAATTCATTTTCCTCAGAAACATGAAGATAAAATCCTTTGATCTATGTATGAATTTCTTGATAATTAAAAATAAAATATATTTTCTAAACATCTTTACTATCAATAGTATTAAATATAATTGAATTTATTGATGAGTACTCGAGATTATGTATTTAATTAAAATGAAGTTTAATTTGGTGTAACGAAATGTATTAGATGTAGTCTGTTTTTTGTTCTTATTAAGAAATTATTGCATTATATATATATATATATATATATATATATATATATATATATATATATATATAGTGAGTTTAATTTCAT
Organism: Trichonephila clavipes; assembly: GCA_019973935.1. Classification (NCBI taxonomy): domain Eukaryota; kingdom Metazoa; phylum Arthropoda; class Arachnida; order Araneae; family Nephilidae; genus Trichonephila; species Trichonephila clavipes. The sequence continues at coordinate 32,942 of BMAU01014323.1, read as the reverse complement.
TATATTAATAGTTCATACTTATTTCGAAGTATCAATATATATATACATATATATATATATATATAAATAACTCCTCCAGGAGCTATAATAATATTTATTTAATATACGTATGCCATTTTCATCTATTCCATTTTTTTCCAATTTGTAAATTAAAAATATTCTAGAAAATGGCACCTCAGAATTAGATCTTAATTAAAAGTTCTACATTTGTTTTATTAAAAAATTTTCAAAAAATTTAATTATTTGAAAGTTCTAATCTAGAAAAAGTACCTTAATTATCATTAACTCTTTTAAATTAATTAATTGTGATAGGTAAATGTAATTAGGTACAAAACGAGTAATAATCCATTAGAATGCTATCAATAATGATTAACATCTTTTAATTGTTATAATCACAGGTTCTCAAAACTGATAGAGAAAACAAATGTTAACTGGGAAGCATGTGTTTGAGTAAAATAGGTAAAAATATAAAAAGACCAATCTATTATTGCAGTCTAGGAAACACAATACATCTTCGTTATCAACATAATTGAGCTTTATTTGCAAATAGTGACATATTTTCGATACGTGACTCAGTTAGATAAATTTTGCAAGATTAATACTTCCGAATTCTGATAAAACAAGAAAAAAAGATATTGACACGAGTGCTTCCAATGAAAATTTTACAAAGTATGTTTTTTAAATATTTGTGTTAAATAATGTGTTTACATTTGTACAGATGTATTAAATATAATTTACTAAAATCTAATAGCTTAATAATTTCTTTAAATTTTTTTGGATACATGACACATTAAAAAAATGGTGAATTTGTTTTTTAAAAACAGTAGACATTTTTCTAAAGATCACGTCATATTTTTATTTTTCTATAGCCTTTAGGAGCAAGTATTTACTGAAATGAAAAATACTGAAAAAATTAGAGATCTGGGAAAATATTAATTTTTTAATATTCGCTTTTTTTAAGAATAGAAATTTATAGTAAATGAAGATCATGCACATGTACATATATGTTAAAATCACAAACATGGTTTTAAAATATAAATATAATTTTTAATTTTGTATTTCAGAGAAATATAAATTTATTAAAAATATACTTTATCTGTACAATGTACAAGTATGTAATATTATTCTAATATATTGTATTTATACAAAACATGAGAGCTATATTCTATGAGTTAGAATGAAAATACAAATGAAAATGCATATTCAAAATTGCATATTCAAAATTGGCTTAATTAAAAACCAAATCAAATTCTTAGGTTAAGAATTGAAGTGTTCTCACCATGAAATGAAATTCAAAAATAAAACAGTAATCTTTTTTTTTTTTTTTTTGTAAGATAATTATTTGTAAATGAAAAACATGCTTTAAAAGCTTTAGTTGATGCAATTTATATGCAAGGTTTGCTTTTTAATTTTGATTATGCTAACATATATATGCAAAATTTATACGAAAGTAAATTCAATGCATAGATAGATTTTTAGCGTTTGCGAAACGTTCAAGATTGTAATAGCGATTCAACAGAATAAATAAGTATTTAATTTTAAGTAAATACAATTTCGTTAACCACTATGTCTATATGAGCACTCTTTTAGATAATAAATACAAATATAGTAAAAATAAGAAAACTAGCGAAATATTTTTAAAAAAAGAAAATGCTAAAACAGTCACACAGGATATTAAGATAAATTAATATTGAAAGCCTTAGAAATGTTCATGAACAATGCTTAACTAATTAAACATATTTCAAATTCAAGATTACTTTCACTCTTTTAAACACTATGCATTATAAAAGCAATTTTTTTAAATACCCACTGAGAAATTGCGTGTTATATTAAGGAATTATTTGTAGGAAAAGTTTTCGAAAACTTTAAATAAACAATATGTTGTTACAGCACCTTTTCATTGAACTGGCGTGTTTTCAATGTGTTAATTATTTCATTGGTAAAGTGACCAACTGTTGTAACTTGCAGAAGTACAAAGCCTAGTTCTTCATTGATAAGCTGCGTAGCAAGAGAGGGAAGATGAATTCGATTTCCATATCCACATTATTGAGTAGACAATACTAGGCTCTTACAAAGTATTTTTTTTTTGGTCATCACTGTATTTCATAGAAAGCATAATTTTTCCGTTATTTTTATTATTATTATTTTTAGCCGTACATCTCAGCAAGATGTTGTTCAGTCTTTTTCATAACTGGAAGGTTCCACAAAATTTACAAAGTTTATTACACAGTCATATGTAATTAGGGGAAATGTGAATTTAGAATAGGTTTCCGTTAAGAAATTTATCCAAATACTTTGTTTTAAATTTTTTGTCCTATACATATTCAGCAATTTTTTTTCTTTACAACTCTTTCTAAATTTTTGGCACTTGAGATTCGCACATTCAGTGTTTCAATTAATCATTTTTTAAAATTTATTTTCAGCACCTTAAATATTATAATTGGCATTTATGTTTGAAACATGAGTTTTTCTATCAGAGTAAATGGAGAACGACAAACAAATATCTTTACTGACAAAATAAAAGAACAATGAGTACTACTTACATTCATTCCTTTCCTTCCCAAGGCCTATAACAGAAATTTTCATACCAAAATGATTTATTGCTTAAGCTCATAGCAAAAACAATTGTTCTGCCTATTACTGTAATATTCAACACAAATTGAAAGGAAATTTATGAGGGAACACAGGAAGAAGTATGATCAATAAGTATGCATGCTTGTAAAACAGTTGAAGTGAGCATTTGAAAACAAAATGTAAAATTAAATTTCATCAAATTTAAGATATATTAAAAAATATCCACACGAAACGATAAAAGTTTTTTTTTTACATTATGAAATATGATGCAAAAAGTATTTTTAGAAATCATGTTTCCATTTTTATTTATAAAAATAAGAGTTCACAAATTCGTAAGATAAATAAACCTAATTTCATGCAATAATGTAAATTATTATTGCGAAATATTTATCTTTTGGACCTTTTTAACTTAGAAGTTTTAACATCTAAATTTTATAACTTGCTATTGCAAAAAATATGTATATGCATTTATTAAAAAGACAAAAATACCTTTTAAGTATTAAGAAAATCCATCTTATGTTGTGATAAAACTTAGAAAACAAAGAAATAGATGAGTAAAAAATAAAGAAAATTCAAGCATAAATTCAAAGCCTACTCTTACTTTAGAAGATTTTCGATCTATTCCTAAAATTTCGACTTCAAAAGGAGCTATTTTTACAGGTCTGGATGGATTGTTTTGAAAGGTTTAATTTATGATTCCATCAGTAGGGGAGAGCCATTAAGAACCCAGGAACAGAAAACACTCACAGAAACAGAGATCAAAAACACAACATCAATATTTTGATCGTTTATCATTCAGAAATTCATCAATTTGCGCCAAATTCAGTGGAAAGGAATTGTTTAAAAGGACGGAGAAAATCTTTCTTTTTCTCATGATAAATGAATTAAGGTATGAATAAATGCAACCCTTGGATACCTTTCAAACAGAACATGTTATTGAATGTTTTATTAGCCTTGGTAACAATGTAAAAATGTTTGTAGCTATGATATTTGATTTATGTAGATGTTGAAATATGTTCTTAGATTAATATTTTAATATTTTTATATAAGATTATAACTCTGTAAGTTATCTTCTTTTTGAATAATATTTAAGGTGAAATTCTGTAGTGCCAACATATTTTATAATGTTATTATAAATAAAATTAGAATGTAATCAATATTTAATAATCATATACTATTATAGGAAATACGATTCTTTAATCAAATTGCTCCCAAAGCTACTAGTTTACAAATGTACTTGTAAAATCTACCATCTCTTATCAAACATCTTTGACTCATTAAAAAACATTTCCTATACTAACTGCTCTTTCATAAAAAGTACTTCTAAAATAAGTAGTTAAAACTAAACAAATACAAAGCGTGAGCACTACTAAAACTGGGAAAATACTGACAATTTTTCTTACAAAACTATAAAAATATGAAAAGTATAAATTAGTAATAAAAATCTCGATCGTGTATGCAAAGAGAAACGTAAATTCATTTAAGTGATAATCTATCTTAAAAATAAGTTATTATTATTTGTTTAATATATTCAAATATTTAAAAGAAATCCGCGGAAATATGTAACCAGACTTCGTAGTTCCTCATAGAAGCAGTTAGATATGTATTCAAAAGTTCTGTTCTGTAAAATTTTTATTAGATTTGGAAGTTCTAATATTTTTCTTGGAAAATCATTTATGTATAATTAAAATAGTAGATTATAAATTTATGTCCTGCCACATTTGAGCTTATTTGATTAAAACAGAATATTTGTGTTAAATTCGCTAATTTATCTTCTTGAACTTTTGCAAATGCTTGAAATCTTTTAAAATGCAATTTCGCAATTTTTTCTAAAATTTTGATGTTATAAATATATTTTTCACCAAGTAACGTAAAAAATATTCTTGTTAGCGACGAATTCTTGAGTTTTTGTTCTAACAATAAAGCGTTAATTTGCAGAAAGAAATTGAAGAAACATTAACTTTTTAAAAAATATTTTTATAGTTTCTTTTTTAAAGAAAAATATTTATGCTCAATATTTAGACTTATTTTTAAATTAGATATCTGTTCCATACTCTAAAAAGATTTTGAAAATTACCTTAAAGTATTTATAATATTAATCTCTCTCCCATCTCATATAGTTCTTATTTTGTAAAGGTCAACAATTGCTTGTTACATTTTTTTAAAATGATTTTAAAAGTTATTTTCAACACATGAAGTTCGAAAATGAAATCAAAAAGTATTCTTATTAATACAATTAATGAACTGATCTTTATGATTCTAACATTAACATTTTGTTTATATAATCCTTTCTGTATTTGATAAACTTTTGGACATGTAAACATGCATTATTTAAGTTATTAGAAAAGTATTTTATCCATCCCTAAAATTTTTTAATGTATATTAAATTTTTCAATTACATACAGAATATTAGGTATGAAAGAGTTTTAAACATAGTAAAAAAAATGTAAGAATTTTTTTTGAATATCTTAAATATTTGAAAGAGGAAACAAAATGCGTTGATAATTATCTTGAAATGCAATGGAATTAATATTGAACTGCATTTTCTTTCGTAACTATGACTGTAAGTAATACGTTTGAAAAACAAATGACTGACATTTTTTTATGAAATATTTCTTTTTACTGTTTATAAACATAGTTGATATGGCAATCTGTAATATACATTTTCTAATAATTTATTAATATTGGATTTAAATTTAAAGTAAGATATCAAGAAGCCTAGAATATTTGTAAGAAATGCAGTAAATAACAAACTATAAGAATATATATTTTGAAAAAAAAAAAAAAAAAACCTATGAAAATGCATGAAGAGCTCGTAGGCCCATGTCTGACAACGATATGTTCTCTTCCGAAGATTTTTACTGTCATATCCCTTTTGATAGACATATTCACTTTTAGTATTCTGTTCGGTTTGAAATTCAATTTTAGTGAACAAAATACAATGGAAATGTGGCTTTCTAAATATATTTTTCTTTTTTCTGAAATTTTATTTCTGTTGAAGAACAAAATATTTCTTTATTTTCTTTTACTTTTTGCTTTGTATGTAACTTATTAATTTAAAGAAAAACACATTTTATGCTTCAAAATAGTGTCCATAACACACACACATGTGCTCTTTATTTACAAAAATATTTCTTAAGAGCTCCAATACAACTCTTACAACTGAACTTTAATATTATCATCTACTTTAAGTGCAGCTATATTTTAAAACTAAATTTGTATCTATTTTCATTTCATAATATTTTGACCTTAAAAGCTGAGAAGCAAAAGAAATACAATTTATATTTTACCTTTTCGCATAATTTTGACATAATGTTAAAATAATTGAAATGAAAATTTAAGGAAAAAACCCGCGCTTTAAAGGAAATAAATATATGAATTATATTTGTGCGGGTTTGCAAAAAAAGAAAAAAAAAGAATTACGCACTGCGTAAATAAAAAGGCGATATAACAAGAAGTTGTTTGAATGAGTAACTATTGCTATAAAATATATAAATGATTTACTTTAGGCGTTCAAAGATAGAAAGGCTAGATCTTTTTGGCGCCTACAACCCCTGATGCGTACTATAATACTCCTACATATAACCGGGACACCTGTGACAACAATGAGCATCGATAGGTTACTCAGCGAAAGGGGAAGGGGGCTGAGGGAAGCTCTAACACCGATGGCCACACCCCATTATGCACTGCTTGCAGTGGTGACGTGTGCTCTCGACATAGAATCTTACAAATAGAAGTAATCCTTTTCATCGGTAGGATAAGATTCGATGATAAACTAAGACATGTTTGGAAACATCCAGAACAGTGGTTTATACTCTTTTGACTATCATCTAACACACAGCCTAACAACTAGGATTTATGATATAGGATGACTTATAATTTAATAACCACACACTCTCTCTCTCTGATTTGATTGTTATTGGTGGCACTTCTATGACACAGTAATACATCAACAATAATTTTCGCCAAGTAGTGTTGCCCTTGGATAGCATAATGCCTGGTTTCTCACGGAATGACTTTCTAATGCTTCTCTTTGTGTTTGGCCAAGCTTTTCTCAAACTGTGTGGCGCGCCCCCCTTGGGGGCATGATAACTGTACGGGGGGCGAGCCTATTGAAAAGTCGAAAACAAGAGATTATTCAAAAAATTATTATTTTACTGAAAGTAAACAAACAAAATGCCTTCTGATATAATAAAATATAAAATACACATTTACACGGATGTAATGCACTTATAAATGTATCAGTACTGTACATTCATTTTATTATTGATTTAACAATACTAAGTTAAGATCTAGTGGAAAATTAACCCTTATCTTGATAATTCTTACGGTTTATAATTAATTCCTTAACTGCCGATTAAAAGTTACGTGATTCGTTCCCCAATGCTACTGTTTACCACGTAGATGCTTGTAATATTAAGTTTTTTTCAGGGGGGAGGAGAGAGAAGACGAATAAATAGACACATCCTCTGAAATAAGTAAATCCTTCGCAAATACTGTCAAGGTAATTTTATTGCATTCCAAAGCCTTCGGAATAATTGTATGGATAACAGTGCACAGAAAAGATCGTACTTAGGAAAGACGTATATATACGTCCAGAAAATAATTAATGATTTGGCTGAGAGAGACGTTTATATACTTCGGTGGTACATATGATATTAAATTCGTATATTGTACCCTTTGTGTCAAAATATTGTATTATTGTATTCAATACATTGCTATTGTATGTAGGGGCGATGAAAATGATGATAGGATATTGGTTCGCGAATATGAAAGTTTGAGAAGCACTGTTGTGGCCTATACTTCTCTGGGCAGCTCGATCTTCAAATTTCTCCCCAATGCATTATGTTTTAGGTTCTGACAAGTAGGCTTCTCTAAACATCTCAGACTCCCGCTGATCTAATTCACCTATTGAAGCATCATGTATGACAAGCAATTCTACAGGAGTACAAACGTTAAATTTACGAGCGGTATGTAATATTATAAGTAAAACTGTTCATTTAGATTTAGAGGAAGTACGTCATATACATGATATTATCTTTTTAAATACCGGATATTTTTGAACAATTAATTTACATTCTGTTTTGCATTTTTTATCAAAATATTTTACATAAGCTGCCAACTAGTCTTTATGTTTTTATAACTATTAACATACATTATTTGTAGATAATTTATGTAGTTCAAATTTTGAGGGGAATTATGTGCAGTATTTACTGTAATCTTCGATGAATACGAAAAATAAAATAAAAATAAATGTATTATTTTTTAAATTTAAAATCACAATTGTTTATTTTATTTATTTCACATAGTTTTCAAAAAAATATTTATTCATTTCTTTGCTTTCTGTTTGCTCAAGTGCAGTAGTGAAGTCTGTGTCGGCTATAATACACGGTTCCCTTATATTTTAGAATAATAGTAAACAAATTGAAAACAATACATTTTTAATATTTTTATTATGACATCATTTTAAGCTTACGCCAATAAAGCAAAGAACCATTATTATATTTTGATTTTCTTTTGTTTATAAAGAATATATCAGTTGAATGAATACGTGGATATAATCTAAGCCTATTAGTAAAAACAAATATATTCTATTATTCTCTAAATACTCTTTTTATTATATTGATTTTTCACCTCTGTATGTCACACACAAATTTTTAAAGATATTCCAAGTGTTCTAATATCCAAAATTAAAAGCAAGGACATTTCAAAATAAATGAACAACTTATTCTGCTGTAACGTAGATATTTTTCACAATACAAGACTCTCACAAATGGCCCAAAAAGTAAAAGAAAAAATAAAATAAAATAATAATACGGTATGAAATGCATCGTTAGCTATTAGTAAATTTAAATGGAAGCTAATTAAATATTTCTATCCTTCTTAAATAAATAAATGAAGCTCTAGTGGTATAAAAAAAGACATTTAATTTTACCTCGCATGGACGACGGTGTGTACACATACGTTGTTTAATTCTTGTGTTTCGTTGAATTTTTTTTCTTAAAAAAACACGTCATGGAAGAATAAATTGCTCCGCATGGAAACAAGAAAAAAAATGCAATCGAGTTTCAAAGTAACTTCTTTAAATCCCGAGGGCTTTACAACGTAAATGTATGGCCGCAGTATTTTAAGTCTATCTCCACTTTCGTATGCTTCATTTATTATAAAGTATCTTTGAAAAAAAGTAAAACAATCTCCAAAAGAAGACTACATTTATTTTTAAATAAAAAAATATGAAGCAAAAGAAATATTTTTTCAAAACTGTGATTGATTTCCTTGAAACAATTCAAAACTTTTGTGAATTAAACTAAACTTTTAATTAATGCAGTTCAATTTACTTGAACACTTGTATGCTGTAGCTGTTTAATTAATCAGGCGTTAATCATTGAGATACAGAAAAGGTAAGTTTTAAGATCACACTGAAATTTTTCTAATTTTTTTTATCACGGTTAAGATAGGAAAATTTTTAGGCATATATGGTAATCCATGCTTCAAGCTTTTGACTTCTTTCTTATTAGATGTATGCTTCGAAGGATTTCTGCTTGTTTCACATAAAGATGTGATCTTACTTCTTAGTGATTACTCTGTATATTCAAATGCTAGATTGCCTTATTTGTTGGAAATTATAAACACTTATTTTTACACGCATTATGTATATGTTTGCTGATTTTCATCAGATTCTGCTTATTCTTACATAGAGTTTTACTTCCTGTATCAATCTCAGAGTATAACACTCCGCTAAGATCGCGTTAAAACGTTTTATTCATAGATGCGCAGCATCTCTCAGATGCATCACCTTATTCTTACTTTTGAAGATGATTAAATAATTTTTAGGTGAGATTTGATATGAAAATACTAATTTGACACAATTAATATTTAAAATAGTACTAGGAATTGAGATAATTATATGAAAATACCTCAAAAAAAAGATAATGGCACCGTGTCACACTGTTTACATTTTAGGACGCCTTGTCGCAGTCTTTACATTTCACCTTACAATGTTCAAGGACCTGACGAGAGGAACAGTACCTCCATTTCCAAGTTCCTGGTGATGTTTCCCTTACTTTTTTGTCTTGAATGGGGTATTGTGTATCAGATATTTCTGCAATCCTGAGTCAAAATGAAAGAGAAATGTGAATGTTACACTCGTACCATATTCGCAAGCGCTCTTTCAAAAGTCCGTGACCTAGTTTTCCTAGATATATGCACGGTGATATGAGTGATTTTGATTCCCATATAGATATTTTGATTTATTCCAGCTACATTGAGGATTGAATAAATTACAGTTATTAGCTAGGCGCGTGATATCCCTCAGTTGTATCACAACTACCATCAAGAATAAAAAGAAAACCTATCTAACAGAAGTTACAAAATACTTTTTTCGAATTTTTTTTTTTTTGTATAAAACTGAGCACTACACTATTTTACAAGGAAAAGTCATAATTAACGAAATTGTACCAATTCATAAAAATGGATGTTATTGGGCTCTTTGCATCAATCAAATTCAATGCCCCGAAATATAAAGAAATCACCCTCGTCTTGGATACTGGATCCTAGAGCGAGTACCGAAAGGCAGATATAAGAAGGAGGGGCTTGTTCCAACCCACCATGTACACATAGAACGGAAACTATTTTTATTATGCCTCTGAGAGATTCGCGTGCCTTACGGATGGTTAATAAACCAACACAATTTTGTCCTGTTGCGAGCCACTTTTTACGTTAGTGTGACGGTTAATCAAAGGAGGGATATTTGTAGCATCTGAAATCTGCAATAACTAATGGATGAGAGTCAGCTTTAATCTATAAAAAATAATTATTATAACTAAAGGTGAATATCGGATAATGCTTCTAATCTCGTTCTTAAATACGCACACACACATGCCCACTTCAAATATAAATCTCACAAATGTCATGTGAACTAGCATTAACACATCAGAAATCTCATTAATCACATTAATTAACACACTCTCCTCCTCCGCGATTTCGATTGACTAAACTTTATTAATCTTAGTTCTAATATCATACACACGTCACATCTCTTTTCCAAAGATACTTTCTCAAATCAAACAATTTATTAAAATTATATTCCTTTGAAAACTGTAGAGAGCTGCAAAAAGAATCGGTTACAGTCAGTGCTGTTTTATTACATTTTGTGCACTGACTCTATTGTTTATACTTGCAATAAAACGGATTAATTGTGAACATAGAGAATCAAAAATAGGTTATTTTAGCTGCATTCTATATGTGCCTGTTAATTTTACTTCACGTTTTACTCCCTATTTCATAGATTTGCATTTCCTCTCTCTGTCACAGCATTAACTATTCCATGTGCTGAATTTTTGACAAAATTTATGCACGAAGGAAATAATTACAAATATTTTTGATAGACCTTACAAAACTATAATTATGAAATAAAAGCTAGTACACACACATAAATATTATTAAACACTTTTTAAAATAAAATTTGCCCAAAATGTTTAAAAATAGGTGGTTCATATTTTGTAATACCACGCTTCAAGCAGCATGATAGTTCTGGAAACATGATTTTTCCTCCCTAGGTACAATGATAACTTTACCTAGTTATTTATAGTTGGACAATATTAATGAATACACGTCTTCATTTTATACTGTTATTTATCCTATACATTAAAACATTTTTAGTTTTTTTAAAATCTAATGTTCTGTAAACTTAATTTTAGTTTAGTTCTAATTTACCTAATGTTAGTTTAAAAATTTTAAGTATTCTATTCTATACATTATTTTATTTTACCTAGTTTATTTAGTCAACATATATATATAATAAGTGTATATTGGTGGTAATTATTTTTATCCTAAACATGATCTATAGCTCATTCAGGACATTTGTATGATTTTGTATTTGTATGTACTATTATTTAATACTAATAATTATTAATTTTAAAAATATAACTTACAACAAATCTATCTGGCACTATAAACATGTCCATTACTGCAAAAAATAAGCGGAATGCATTTTTTTTTTTTTCTTAAGAAGATGGGCTTCAATAACATATTGGTACATTTCTTGTACTCTCCTATTTTCGTACTAGCAATGAACATGGGATACCCCAATTATTGTAATGTTGACTTATTTAGTTACAAAATATATGTACTTACCTGATTCAAATCAAATATCACCACAATCACTTCCAAGAAATGCTTCTTAGAAGACTCACAGCTGACACAAAAATGAACTACTGTATAAGCCCATTAAACACAATTAGCTTAGTCATCTGTTGAAAACTTGAGTAACTTCTAGGAATCGACCTCTGAGGTGGTTCAGAGAATGTATCATCTAGCATCAATTTCTGAAGCATTCAAACAAGTGGTACGTTTCATGTAGCACCAAGCAAAAACGAATAGAATTGGAAGCACCACTAATATGTACCAGTACAGAATATTAACCACTAATCGTGAAAGAGTTCACAAGCAAAAAAATTAATCTGAGCTTTCTTATTTCTATTTGTATACAAATTTTATTGTTTATACATGCAAAGGATTAAGTGATGGAATCTATATGTTGCTATATGACAATTTATAATCCGTTCTCTAGTTCCTCAATATTAAAGCAAAAATTTAAATTATTAACAAGCCTAACTTATTTTTGCGAAATTTACATCTTGTAGTTCCCATACACAGATATTCAAACTTAGAAAAAACATTTAAAATATATAGCATTAAGCATCTTTCAATAGAAGCATATTCGCAAAATTGTCTTTTAGCGTCATATAAATTTCTTTGAGACAGTGAACCAGTGAATATGGAAGTTCGATAACTTCATTAACATAATTGGTAATGTAACTTATAATTCAAGACATTTCCCATCCAAAATTTGAAAACCGTTTTTATGCAGAAGCTCTTACTGAAATACTCATTGTAGTGTTCCCGAATATAACTCCAGTTTATTTGCATTTAACAGATAACATTTCATTAAGTTTCATTGTGGATACTTAAGAATTCTTTTAAATTCACGTGTTACAAAAAAGAGTTGCTTAAAATATCTAGACATCTAACATATTTTATGTAGTCTATACTTATATCTAAGAGGAGAGCTAGCATACGGTAGATGCAAAATACTATAAATAATAGTCATTTGCAAATAAGTATAAAATATATCCATTGCAATTTTAAACCATTACTCTTTTGCAGCCATTACATTACTCTGTTGGTAGGTTACCAGTTGGAATTATCTATGTTTGCTTAAAATATTAGTTGAATTCGAATGTTAAGAGCTTTTGTCACGGAGTATTGTACATAATGTATGTTCATCAAATGGATATATCACTCGTTCAGTTGATGTTGGTTGAAATGCAATGCGATTAACTCACGCACAGTAGTCATAACGCTTTTCAAGATCTATAATTAAGGAATGCAAAATTACAAACTGTTCATCGCAGGAAAATTGAGCACGAACACGCACAAACGCATTATTTATAGTAAAGAATATGTATGGAGTTAAATATACCAGTTTCAATAAATCATTTATATGTGTATGTTATCATTATTTTGTTTCATGATAAGATATCTTAGGAACATTTCTTTTTGTCTTATTTTCATATTTTATAGCTCTAAATAATTTAAAATTTGTTTAAAAAAGTAATTGCTTTTCAAATACCTTTTAATTGTAAGTATATATATATATGTATATATATATATATATCCAAAATAAAAGATTTGAAATAATTATTAATTTACTGAAAAGAAGCAAAACAAAATACATTATGACATAATAAAAAATAAAATACATATCTACATCTACACTAATATAAAATATTTATAAATTTATTAGTATAGCAAAACTATTTGATAATTAATTTATCAGTATTAAATTAAAAGCAAGCTTAATATTTATTAGTGTCTACCATGGACTTGTCAAGTACAAAATATAATACATATCTTGATAATTTTCTCAGAGTTTATAACTATAGTCGCATTGTAGCTTTAACGTCGAAGTATAATATTATTGCATTTAGTAGATTGTTGCATGTAAAATATGCTTGAAAGTTGGGTCGAAAAACTGGAAAATTTGAAAGGCACTGCATTACATACATCATACACATTTACAAATTTTTACATTTTGGTAAACATCCAACTTATAATCTACCATATTTTATTAGCATGATGCAGATATAAGTTAACGTGTTTGTTTTAAATATACATTTTGGGTGGTAACCTAAATAACAGTGGTCTTACACAATCATTTCGAAAATTTCAATTTTATGAAAGACATGAACATTTTATGAGTACAACTTTTAAAATTCTTTCTTTGAGAATTTATACAATGAGGAAAAATCTGTCATCATCTTATTCATTGACACACATACAACATTAGTAGGTTGATATTAACAATTAAAATCTAAAGTAATCTTACTTTAATTGAGAAGCATTTAGATCTTTGTTATCAGTCATTTTTCTCATTCAAATAATTCGTAAAACATTCTAAGAATAGAATAATGGCGTACGAAGTACAGTAGCATTATGAATTTAAATGTGCTATAATAATTAATGATCATAGGGCACGGTACAACAGAAACCTAATTAATCTTTATAGTTTCCTCTTTAACATTAACATTTTTTTTCAATTTTCATTTACTTATTCCACTTCAATGCAATTAGAGTAGCTGTTCTAGAGAAAATTTTTGATATCTTTTTGTAATGTTAAACCTAAAAAAAGAATAAATACACTTTTTAATTTTGTTAACAAGCAGTTGCTTTTTGCCCTTGATAAGATCTAAATTATTAATTATATTATATTCTCATTAATCAAAGCTATTTGAAGGTTTTGATGAAGTTTATCTTTTCAACTTTTTACGAGGCATTATTTTTAGTAAAAATTGTTATGCAGGTGATATATGAATCTTCATGCATTTTACATTGTACAATTAATGATTAACGATATGGTGAAATTGCGGCATGGTGAAACGATTACATCAACTTAATTATAAGAGTTCAGGCAAGATAAAAATTAAATCTTTCATAAGCAAAAGGCAAATTTAGTTTCTAAATGAAGATTAATTGAACTTCAAGAATTAGTTGAAAATTGACTCTTTCATGTTAAAGAGATATATGACTACGTAATTTTTAACTGAATAATAAATATATTGTTTTTTTAAATTATATGGATGCAATTCTTTTGCTATTAAATTTCAAAATTTAATTTTTCCATTCAGAATTAAGGTTACTGACAACGTTCTGAATCGTGATTTTGTAAAAGCAAATTAATAAAAAAAAATTGGGATATGTAGTGTAAATTGCATTAAAAGTGTATGTAAAATTATTTTAAGAATATGATAACAAGAAAACAATATTTAAATGTAATTTTTTCTGACAAAATAAGAAGAAAAAATGACGCGTTTTTAAAACCTTCACTTTTATGGAAAAGTTTTTGATAATAATAATTTGTGACACATAAGTAGATAAGACATCTCTACAGAGACTGAACTTAAATGATTGAAAAATATTGAATTATTTAACATCTACTTTAATATGAAATAAGAACTGGTGATTTTTTGTTAAAATATGTGAATAAATTCACTTCAAAATAATATATTTCATTGTCCGAGTTCAGGTTATGTACTAGGGTTTTAGCTATACATAAGTAAATTATTAATCTTATAGAAAAAATTTCCAAAAATTGGGAATATTTAGACATAATGTAATTTGTCTTCATTTTTTGTCAAAAGCTTATAATTAATTTTATATTGTAATACTATTCTTAAAACAATCTTGTATAACATTCTTGTTTAGGTGACAATGAATACACTCTGTAACAAAAATATATGCATGCAAGAATAATCAAGCTACTAGCTTCACAAAACTTTGCAAGAATATAGCCTGTTAAGAGGTATGCAAATTATTAAAATTTTAACGCCAATGAGACAAGGTAAAGCGCGCTCTCGGAATATGAGGTATGGACTCGTGAGAGTTTGAAAACATGATTGCTCGTGTCCTAGAGTTATTCAAAGAAATCTGTTGAGTTGAATGGATGGTATTGTATCCGAAGATGGCTCGAAGATGTAACCGGTGACAGTACGAACAATTAGCGGACTTTCAGAGGAAGGGGGTATAGTAGAAGAAGTATGTTGGTCGAAAAGGGGCATCGTTCGCCACCTTGGACGGAGACATAGGAAGTTTCTCAGTGTTAGAAACAATGGATCATGGAAGGGATAGTCTACCTTTTTTTTGTGTGTGTGTGTAAAGGAATCGCAGGAATACAAATGTGTGCGATGATCGCACAATTGTAAAAGTAGCTATGACCTCACCAACAATGTCACTAGAATCGGTTCGACGCCATTTAACACCTTCCAGACATCCGGCGGTATCAAGGGAAACATTCGGTGACGATTGACTGACACAGGTATAAGAAATTGACCACCACTAAAATGCCTACCACTAAGCCCACGTTAAAGGCAATGTCGAGCAAGCTGGAGTGTGACCGACTGGAAAACTGCGACTTTCGGCGATGAATGCCGCGATTCTGCTTTTCTGTTTCAATGCTGATGACCGTGACATGGGGAGGAGGGAAGGAAACGGATTCGGCATTTGTTGCCGAGATGCATACGGCGATTACACTAGGGGGAAGCACATTGTGGGGACACATGATAACCTCTAGCCCCATCCATGAACTCTCACTGATGACACGCCATTACGTGGACCAGATTTAAACGTCAGTTGTGCTGTCCATGATAGCATATCACCCAGGAGCCATTTATCAACAAGATAACGCTCATCCATATATTAAACGACTCTTCCAGTAATGTCTTCACGGTTATGACCTATATATGATAAGAAGAGGGTAGGATAGGAAATGACGAGATAGGGTATGGTGAGAGGCATATGACAAGATGCCATAGAATAGGACGGAAGGTTATAGGATATGACGAGAGCTCTAGTGATCTAAAGGTCTGAGGTCTGGTGATCTGATCATCAGACCTCTTGTCTTTAGAGTACGTCTGAAACAGGCTTGGAAGCAGTGCAGATTTATCCACTGGACGCTTCGGGTGGGCATCCAAGGGCTCAGAAGGACCCAAATAAACTGTATTTAACCGGATCCAAGAGCCTTTTCTTGGATCCTACAGTGCCAAGGAGCCCTTAGATATTCTGCGATAACGGCCCGAAAAGAGCTAAAACTGACACTGCTTGGAAGGCATTTGCAACCTTCCCACAAAACTGAATCACCTTTCCAGTTGCACAGATTATAGCTTGGTCTTCTCAGGTAATAAGTAACCTCACTAATTCAATGCCATACCTTTTTGCCTTGTATAGCTGGCAGAAGGAGATTTACTACCTATTGATTTTTAACCTCTTTTTCATACTTTATCTTCTTAAGGTATCCGACTACGTTCAGAACCGTGGTTTTCCAAAAGTGCATAAATGGATAATATTTATGATATTTAGTGTTACTTATAATAGAAAATGTACATAAAATTGTTTTAAGAAGAGTATTACAATAAAAAATTATTTAAGTTCAATATTTTGACAAAAAATGAACATAGAGAATGACTCATTTTTAAAATATTCTCCTTTTGTGAAAAGTGCTTCTATTATAATAATATTTTGACTGTATATAGCTCAGACCTCTGTACAGAGGTCAACTAGAATTTTTGAAATATATAACCTATAAGTGGTGGTGCCGTTGGTTGAGTTCGTATAACAGCCAGAGATGGAGATGGTACATATGTTTATATTAAAAGAAAATAAAAATTTACAGTTAAAGTTTACACTAAAAGGTAGTAATGCGGTTAAATGAAAATTACACCTTTGAAGGTGCTGCGGATTGATGCGGACAAAACCTTGCGTATTTCCGTTGCGCTTGCTGTTTACAGAATGTCCCGGTACTGGGTTCAAAAGTTTCAGATGGAAAAGGAAGGCGGAAAAGTATAGCACTCAAGTCACATTTAGGGGAGAGGAGTGTAGGAAACAAGTGAGTTTATTCATGTTTTACAGCAACAGAGGTGAGAAATTTTAAGAAAAAAAAACGATATTTATTTCAATTGGTGGTAACTTTGAAAGTAATGTGAATTTTTCAAAAATCATAGTTGAGCCTCTCTACCGATGTCTGAGATATATACAGGCAAACTACACTCATGTCCATAAACTAAGGATAATGAAGTTCAGGGAAAGAAAGAGACAGAAGCAAAACAAATTTGACTTATTTGTAAAGTCTATTTATTAAACAAAAGATAAAGAGCAAAAAAATATGCTATATGTTTGACATAATTAATAAAAATTGCGATTTTTACTCCATGGAGCAAATTTAAAACAAAGAACCTATTTACAAAAAAACGGTATAGCATGGTTAGTATGATGGTTATTTCGGAGTATGCCTCCCGGACGATGCAATACAGACCTTTCAATGCCTAGGCATGCTGAGTATCAAATTATCAATCTGATCTTGGGAAATATAACACCACTCATCAAGCAATGACCTCCAAAGTTCAAGTAGACCAGTGGAAGGGGTTGACGGGCTGCAATTCGTCGGCCAAGCATATCCCACACATGCTCTATTGGATTCAAGTCCGGTGAGTATGCTGACCAATCCATACGAGTGATATCCTCCGATTTAAGGCATTCGTCTACAATGTTTGCACGGTGAGGACGGGCGCTGTCATCCATAAACAGAAATTCAGCACCCATGGCGCCCTGAAACAAACGTACATGTTGTTCCAGAATAACATCCCGATAGATGTGGATTGTCATCGTTACATTCTGAACATGCAGTTCAGTTCTGGAACCAAGAATAATTCCTCCCCAAAAGAGCCATCCGGCACCACCATAACGGTGTCGTTCAATGGTGTTCTCTTGGTGGTAACGGGTACCTGGCACTCTCCATATTAAAGTCCGGCGAGAATCAGACTGCAAACTAAACCTGGACTCGTCGGAAAACATCACATAAGACCCCAGTTGTGGTGTCCACAATGCATGATCTCTACTTCAGGTTAATCACAGGCGACGGTGAGTTGCTTTAAGTGAAACACATCTGACAGGCCTACGAGCATATAGACCAATGTGCCCTAAGTGTCTGTACACGGTCTACCTTGAAACTGTCGTACCGGTAGCTGAAGAGAGCTGACGAGACAGGTCGGATGCTGTTCTTCGTCTAATTCTTTTGGCAGTAACTGCCAAATACCGGTTCTCATTCATCGTCGTAACTCGGGGGCGACCTGTGCTGTAACATCTCACATTACCATCATCTTGGAATCGTTGCCAAAGCCTGGAGATGACACTCTGGGCGATTCCAAGTTTTTCCGATACTTCCAGCTGGGTAAGTCCACATTCCACTCGTTCAATAATTCTACCACGTAAAAAATCATCCAAATGCTTCTTTTCTGCCATAACTATGCGGTTATTGCACTGAAAGGCTTTAAAGCGCTTGTGAACAATTTTACTTCTTTGCCACCATTTCTTGTATACCCCTCTCTTACACTCTCGTCATTGTGACGTACTATACGCGCCATTATGTGGTTTCGTGTAATTTGCATATTCTTCTTCAAGATGTGTGTGTAATTCTACAGGTGAAATTTTCATTTTAGAGTTCAATTTCTGTGTGCTTCTGACTTATCCTTAATTTATGGACATGAGGGTATTAGTATAATAGGAGCCTTTTTGACAAAAGGAGAACATTTTGAAAAAATGTTATTCTAAGTTAATTATTTGCCGAAATACTGTATTTAAATAATTTCTTTTGTCAAAATGTTCTAAAAGCAATTTTATACATGTATTCTAATCTAAGTGACCCTAAATATCGTGAAAGATATCCATTTATGCGCCTTTTTAAAATCACGGTTCCTAACGTAGTCGTATACCTTAATAAAACAATCTGTTTTTCTGCATTTGCAATCATTTGCTTATCTCTTCATGCCCTACATACATGTTAAATTACATGAAAGTAGCTTGTTTTCTTCTCGGTGCATATATATATTTATGGCAGTGTATAAAAATATTGATTTATATATGCATTTTCAAAATCACGTTTCCGAATGCTGTCAGATACCTTAATATAAGCTACTTTAAAACACAATTCATAGAAACATTATACCTTGTAATAAATATTTAAGTTAGCTGAATTTTTACACAAAAAATACTATATGATATATAAAGATTGCAATTTTTGTACACTTAAAAAATGTGACAGCCATTATTTTTGTAGTTAAGTAACATAAAATAATTGGTAATTTTTAGAGAAAAGAGAGAAAAGGGTTTTTTAATTAATTATGCTTTATACTCCAAAAATATACATTTAAAAATGTATAAATAAGGTATTACGAAATGTATAATTATAATAAATCAATGCGATTTCCATTATAGTTGATAAATATAAGGTTCCTTCAGCTTTATGTGTGTGTGTTATGAATTTAATCTTTTGACAAAATAACAAGTAAGTTTCTCAGTAATAGACAAAAAAAATTCCCAATTGTGAATATATGTGATTTTTATTCATGATTAACTACAGTATACACCGTTTCAATGTTAGCAAAAGTTTTGAGAGTAATTAATGTAATGTGTATTACCACGTATATAGTATTTTTAATAATTGTATCAATTTTGAAGTAATTTTTATTATTTAAAAGTGATGCATTCGAAAATTAAATCGTTTTTCTTATTCCGTCATTAAAAAGAACTTTTTCATTGTTTCAGTTTATAAAAAGAAGACCTCATTTCAATATGCATTAAATTTAATTACATATATTCAGTTCCTTTTCTTTCACATTATTTGAAAAAAAAAGGAAATCAAACAATTCACGATCCTAGCTATTTAATTGGTTCCCATAGGTTGCCACCTTAATGCTTCAGCAGGAAATTCGTTGAAATGAAAAGAAATATTTTCTAGTGATAAAAGAAGTAACATTTTTTTACAAACCTTACAAGTAGCCATTTAATGGATATTAACTAAATTAACACAGAGTTCTTTGCTTAATTTAGATAAAAAAAAGGGAAAAGATTTTATGCTTTGAGGCTTGAATCAAGTCTTTTTAGCGATAATTGAGGCGTAATTGCATTGGGAAGAAACAGATGGCCTAAAGCACTCGCTTTTTAACCTATGATTTTTATTTTTGTAATGATGATATGAAAATATTGAAGAAAAAACATCATTCAGATTTACTCATGGGAACGCATTGATGATAAGACATATCAGATACAAGAAATATTTATTCATCTTTAACTTTAGTAATTTAATAATATCGCCAAAGAAAAAGGTTTTTTATTATAATTTATTCCTTTTGTTCTCTTATATGAGAGAGTATGTAAACAAAGCATCTGCTTTTGCGAATATTTTTTTGGTATTTTTAAAAACCATCTGTAAAAATGCAATTTTTTCGAAAATTTTCGTACAAGATTTCAAATTTTTAATAAATACATAAATGTTATTAAATTTTAAAAGAGAAAAAAACAAATGACTTAGATGACGCGTGAAAAATTTCTTTACGAATTATACCGCCGACTATTTTTGCCAAATCAAAAAACATCCTCAAGTAGTGCCATTGTTTGCGCAACACGAATTATTACCGTAAAATCCAGTGTATAACGCGCACCACAATATATCAACACTTTATGAGATGCAATTTTTAATTTTTAGGTATATTCGCCTCATAACGCCCCCCGTCCCCTTTTTTTACGAAGAAACCTGAAATATACGTATGCAATTATCTTAATGTTTGAAGTCATTTATTTGAGTAAAAAATAATACACTTCTAGAAATATAACCTTTTAAATTCTTAAGAAATGTCATTTCTTTTAAATAAACAATATTTATATGTATAGAAGTATAATTTTTTTTCATTTTTAAAGCTGTCATTTTTATATCCGGTGTATAACACTCACCCGTAAACTTCGATCTTATTTTTTGGGTTAAAAGAGAGTGTTATATGCCAGATTTTGCTGTTCCTTTATACATGCGTGGGAGCAGTTTTCCACTATTGGCTGCATATTGCGGCATTTGGCGACGTGGTTTCATTCGATGCATTGTTCGACGGTATAATACATAAGCACCTTTCGATGGAATTACTTTACTATCCTATATAATTTTTGGTATACTAAGATAAAGAAATAATCATAGGGTTTCATTTAATATTGTCTTAGAGTTTAAAACCATTTTTTAAATGAAGTTGTTTAATATGATAATTATTTTTTTTCTCTGGATAAGCACTGTATATTAAAACTTTTTGTATTTATTTCCTTCTCCAAAGCTCAATAATAAAATTAACATTTAATATTAATATTAACCTAATACAATACATATATAATTTGAAAAAATGTTTAGTCAAAAAATATTATATTTTACTTCATGATACAATGAAATTTGAATAAATTAACAAAATTAAATTACCAACATTTTGAATGTAATAACTCTTAAAGAGTCTGTATTCAGATTATATGTTATGTATCTAATTGCTAGTTATCAAAATTAATGTATGTCCAAATAATCCACAGGTAATCCTATGCCGTTACACAAACAACGTTTAAATAAAACTGATGCTCATAAAATCTGTAAAAATAAAATATAAACTAATGATTTTTTGCATTTTACAAATCAAATATCGTACCAAATATCTCCAACACATAGTCTCCTCTATATAATTCCTCTATTCTCATTAGAACTCAAACACACACTTATAAAATAACTATCATTTGATGAATCCCTGTTCGGTAATCATGCTATCTCTAGTATTACGAAAGCATTGCGAGTAGAATAAACATTACTGCATGTTAACAGTGAAAATCGTACAATGCTGCAGGGGATTTAATTCCCAATTGGCAAGCATAGTCTACAGATTTTAAATACTTAATTTTGTTTTGTATTAAATAGCAAAATAAAATATTTTAAGGTAACTAGTATTAAAAATACAATGAATTCAAACCTACTAATTTTAATAATATTTTAACAAAAATTGATAAGCTAATTAATCAAAATTTAAATTTATTTTATACTTATAAGCATTAAACAATCTCTCAGAAATGACGCTTCTATAGTATCTAAATATAGATTTTATGATGAAGAAGATGTTTTATATATTTTTCTTGTTATAATTAAAATAATTGTTCCATTTGTTATTTGATAGTTAAAATTTTCTATTATGATAAAATATAAGAAAATACATAGCTTGATTAATACTTCTTTTCATTTAAATTACTCAAATATTATTTTTTAATTACTAATTAGATTCATTTGAATAAAAATTAATAACTTAAGTAACTATTTTGAAATATCTTGATTTTTAATTAACTTTGGAATCAGTAGTGTCTTTTAATCTTTGAAGTATTATGTGAATATTGATTGTTACACGCAACTTTATGAAATGAACATTTGCATAAGTGATATCATTTTGTTCTCACTTAAACTGAAATGATGATTTTTTGTACATGAAATTGAACATATTATTTTTCAAAGAAGTATTTTATTTACTTTATAGAAATGTATATTTACAATTAAGCAACTATGATTTGAAGGAAATAAGAAAATTTAATACTATATAGAATAGAATTAAAAATACTGGAATTTATTTTCTTTTTCAAATTACTTTTAAAAGTGTTCTGTAAAGATGAATAAAAAGATTACAGATAATAATTTTTCATCTTTTTTTGAAAACGTTGATAAAGGAATATGTAATGTGAAATAAAAGGAAGAAAATATGAAAAATGTGTTAATGAAAATATATTAACCAAACTTTGCAGCATTGTTTTAAAAAATAATATCTGATTTACATATTCAAAAGACTGTTTTAATAACATACAAACAAATTACTAGCAGCATTTTCATAAAATAGCAAAAAAAAAATTCATCACTAAAATAATTTTAGAAATTTAATGAATACTTTAAAATTAAAAAGTGAATATTCTTGTCGTAGCACAAGTTATGCTTTTTTATCTTCCTGCAATTCCAAACTACTTTTTATGTCCCATTTATTTCCTTGTTCAAGTTACTGAACAAATCACTATTAAACATAAAACTGATTTCAAAAACTATGTCCCAACAACTCGCATAGATGGTAAAATTGTTATAACCTACTCGGACGTGACGCTTTAACGCTATCTTAACTGCGATCTCAGACCTTGAAAACCATATTTGGCGAGAATTATTGACCTCATCGAAATTACAATTGACGCTTTAAGGCTTCCTCATGCATTCCTACGTCCAGTTTTGGACTATAAAATCGAAGTATGGCACATGTAAGGTAATGAAGGGCATTACGGAACCGATAAGCTAACTTCTGGTAGAACTAAATATCGTCGAGATATCGTTAGTAAGGCTAGGTGGGTAAGGGAAGGATATATCACTAAAAATGTTCTTCTCGGTGATTTGAAGTTCAGTTTCGTTACGAGAAGTTGGTACGTTGAGAATTTTCCTGGATTTAAGGTTGATAATGATGATAATATCCATTTTAAAAATTGTATTTTATTTCATGTATTCAGGAGGTGTTCTTGAATAAAATCTTTGTGCACATTAGCAAATGATTATTAAAAACGTGCAGTACCATAATCTTTAAGAAAATAAGTTTTAGTAGTTAGCCATTCAAAATGAGATGGAGATTACAGTTTTATATAAACTGCTTTTTAGAAAAGTCAACGTGTTTAATTTCGATCTAGAACCACTGTCTATCTATTGGAAGAAGAAAGAAATTGTAGAAATGTTTCAGATTTGTACATGGAAACTTTTTATAGAGATATTTTGTTGTATAGAATGAAACAAAACAAAATGGTAAACATTTTTTTAATAGACTCATTATTATTTTATGGAAAGAAATGTTAGGAAATATTCATTTGTTTATATTATTAAACATTACATTTAGACTTAATCTAAATAATGAGACTAAATGCAAACAATGAATTAAGTAAAAAAAAATTACGGAGAAAAATACGAATTGGCTACACGTCAAATATTTAGAAATTCACACACACACACACAGATTATTCGTGCATATTTATTTAAATGTAAGCAAAACAAATTTTTATAGCTTTTATAGCACATAAAACAATAAATGAAAAAAAGGAAAAATAAATACCTTTAACTCAAATACTATTTTTTTCACGTATCAAGTATTTCATTAAATAAGTACTAATATTTTTTTTTAAAAAAATCTAATCACTATTTTAATGTCTATTCAATTAAAGTTTCAACATTTATGTAGGAATATAAGTGTATTATAAAAATGAAACACGTATTATGTTACTTTTAACAGCATTCTTAAATTAAGTAGCTTTATATCAACTTTTTGCCACTGTGTTTTTACTTAATATAATAACTTATTTACATTTTGACATAGCAAAACATACTTTGTTTAATTGTTTAATAAATGACACGCCATACTTTAAAATATTCTTTATATTAATATTTGCATTGCCTATAGGTTTCTTTAAAAATGAAAAAAAAATCCCGTCGAAAATCAAATAAGTTTCAATTTCGATTTAAGATACTCAATTATTTTCAGTCATGTTTTGTTTGTTTTCAAGTAACATAATAATTATTCACTCAGAAAAATGTATTGCTCTGCATGTATCTTATGAAAAACATTGTATGAAATTATAGCAAAGATATATAATTCATTTTTAATAAACTTCTATAACCCAATACAGATCAACATTGACTTTTTTTTAAAAAAATTATATCTATGGTGTTTTTTCCAGTATGTCTGTTGTGTTTCTATTTTGAATATTTAAATAACATTAACTTAATTTTCATTAAGGTACTTTTTAACTTAAACTGTGTTTGTAAAGCAATTGTTATGCAATTTAATTTGTTATAGTAACACATTTTGAAGTTTAATTATATGAAAATACAGATTTTTATAGAATGAAACCTTACTTTACCAATATTGTGTAACATGTCTGTATTGAAGCAAAGAAACACATCAGAAAGTTTAAATTACTGTATACAGCCTAATATGAGTTTCACAATGAAGGAATGCGATCTTAAATGCTTTTCATTTGCATTTGCCTACCCAAGAAATTGTGTCGACATCATGGCTTTTTCAGCCTTCTGTTAAATGGTTATTTAGAAAGAGAGAGACACAAATCAGATTGATACTTTAAAATAAGGAAAAAGGAACGAAAAACAATCGTTTTTCGTTTTAATTTTATATTCGTTTCAAATGTTTTTGATTGATTTTTGATTGTTTTTTACAATTCTGTTCAGGTGATAGATAATCATTGAAAAAGATTAATCGCGCAAAGAAAAAGGGAAATATTAATTGTATTGTGAGATAAATTAATATATTAAATGCATTATTAATTTTTCAACCAGGAATTGCTTAATAAATTATCGAATTTTGAATCAAAATTTACTGTCTAATTATATATGCCTAATAGGTGCTTTTAATAGTCTAAGTGATTAATTTTTGACTACATGGGAAATTCATAAAAATGATACTACTCTATGATCCCTAGTTAATTGCCTGAATAATTAACCGTTTTTAAAAATCTGTTCATGTCATAACTATTATTATCAATAGTCACTGGATCTTCTTAACGAGGGATAAAAATAGTTTGATGATTAACTGAATGGGCGGAAGATTCAGAAAGATGGGGAAAAGTTTGAGAGTATGTTATTTAAAAGGAAAAAAAAAATCATTTTCAGAAATTGGGAATGCAAATTTAATGAAGACAAATATAATGTGAATTTATTATGCTATTTTAAAAGAATTCAAAATGTGTAATATCTGCTGAAATAAGGAGGATAAGTATTTCAAACATCAATAAAGCAAATTTATATATATATATATATATGTTTATATTTAAAGATATTAACAAACTACCCCCTGTTACAAGTTTTAATATAATTTTTACAGTTTAATGTTTAATAACATTTTCCATTTAAAAAATAATCAGAAGAAATCAATAAACTTTATTAAAGGTTATCTGAAAATTTTCAATCTCATCATTAAAAAAATCAATATGTTTCTGGTGCTAAAATGAGTGCTAGTTTAAGTGCTAAGATTACAATTATTTATTTACCTGTAATGTATTCCATTTAAATCATTTTAAATTCTGTTGTAATCATTTCTGTACGTACATTTAGAATATTTTAGATATACTCTGAAATATTTTGGTTAATCTTAAGCTAGTTTAATGTAATTGCTTGAATTTGAAGGGCTAGCACAAAAAAAGAAGAAAAAATTGGGATAATCTTGCAAAAATAATGTTATTAAAACAATTTTTTTTCATATCTGAAACTAAATTATAAACATATTTTTCCGGACTCATAGTTAATAAAAATGTTTATTAGAATATATGCGGTATAAATTTGACTTATGAGATTGAAAGTAATATGAATATTTTCTGAAAGAATTAGATTCACAACTATTTGAACTAGATTTTTGAGTCAATTATTTTTACTAGTTACATGATTCATTCTTAATTATTATTTAAATATCTTCTATTATATTGAAAATAAATAATTTTATATATGAATTACTTTAAAGAGGTTCTAGTGGTAGCATATTCTTATGGCACTGACACCAGATACTGAACAAAATTTTTGTGTTTGGATTAATAAACTATATTATACAATCATAAAATAAATTCCTCTTTAACTCAAAGACAGCTCTCTTAAAAGCACTAAGGAAAATAAATAATGTTGATAATGAATTAACTGATCCCTTGAGCTTGAATAGCTAATTAATTTTTAAATTATTTTACTTGTTAGAAAACGTTTTTGTGGAAAAAGGGTTTCTGCATATTTCACTCAAAAGCAGTAATTAGTTATAGAGAAACATAGAAAAAATATTATTTTAGTCATTATTTATAAAATAATATGTAATTTTAAATAAATAGCAACAAAAAAGTGATTATATTGTAGAGTGAATGAATAATTAAATAATATAAACCGGTATATGTCTGATCTTACTTTCAGTCATGATTTTGAATGATATAATTTATACAAATTTGTATCAAAAGGAGCTTTAACTGTATTGATTGATTAAATCGTACATTCATTCTAAACTGATATAGAAATAAAAAATAATCATTTTCAAATATTTTTACGTTTTTAGAATTAAAAATAAAGTATTTGTCAATCAGTTTAAAAATTTTTATACAGTCGAAAATACTGTTTGAGGCATTTATTTAGTATAAAGTGACCCACTTTACTATTCTTTATGACTTACATGCTTTGAAGTAAAATATTACGACATTGCTTTTATTTGAAATTTAACCTAACAACACACACAAAATAAAAATAAAAATAGCTCAGTGGTGCAGCAGTCAATGATGGTCAAGATCTACTGTGCTCATCTCATGTGCAGATATGCATGAACAAATGTTCCTGTCAGGTGGTCAGATTGACGTGAACCTCCCGGTTTTTAGTTCCCAAGCCAGCTTGGTACTCTTTTGGCAACCCATTGAAGTAATGAAAGGCTGAGTCGACCTTCCTGAGCCCGGGATTTGAACACCGGACCTGCAGCGGGGAAGGGCGATACGCTACCACTCAACCACTGGACTCTAATAACCCAAACAATATATTGTATCGTCAACATAAACCAGACATAAACAATACAATTTTTTTAGAAAATATTCCAGAAATTATGTGTACAAATTAAAAGTCGAATTTTTAAAAGGATTTTGTGTAATCCTCACTTTTTTCGGGCATTATTGTGATTAAATTGTTTTTTTAAGTGAAAAATATTGATGTAAATTATACTATAAGTAAAGGAATAAAGGTATGCAAATAATTACTAAGGTTTAAATAAAGTATAGAAACCGTCTCTGAGTCTAATAAAACCGTAGTAAAACGCATCTGAAATTTCAGATTATATTAATATATTAAATATATATACATGTAGTCATTATTTTTCAGCTATTTAAAAAAGTCACGCTTATAATAAAATATGCAAATGAATATCTTGAGTTGACTAATATGGCTTAACATTTCCACAAATTTCGTTGCAGCCCACACAAATAACATCTCATAAATGAATGCACAGCTGTCATGGATGCACAAACTCCTGTACATTAACGTAATTGCTCCCTCATGAATATTACTGTTGCGTTAAACAAGATAGGGTAGCTTTCCTTTACCAGGAAGGGTGGAACACTCAACAGGAAATCTAATTTCATAATTGATGCGTACTCAAAGAACGAGTGAGTAATATTCTTTTGTTTGCGTTAACAACAACTCCATGATTACTGATACTGAATTGCTCCAAAAATCTAGAGTTTAGGAAGTATATTTGAGAAGAACTTATTTTTAGATTTTAGGGGTTTCAGTGCACTGACTTTTTTCAATTATTTCCTCCATACATTAAAATGAATTTGAATATTTTATCATATTAGATACTTTATTAAAAATTTGTAGTTTATTTTGCCTAAGAAACATAATTAATTGTGTTTATGTTCGATTGACGAAATAATAAAATAGTAGTCAATATTTATATTTTTGAAGAAATTTTAATTGTGTGTTAATGGAATATTTTGAAATGAAAAGTTCTGATGGTTAAAGTAAACAATACGAGCAGTGGTATCAATTATTTACATTGGATTTACTTGATTTGATCCTTTCAATATAATCTCAAAGAGAGTAAATTGTTGACAATAGGGTATGAAACTATAATAATTGAAACAACATGTAAGAAATTAAGCAGACAAATTGTTACAGTTTACATTTTTTTAATTTTTGATGATTTTTTCTTCGGAACTTCTGAAGAATCTTTCAAGCAAGATACTTCCCAACTTCCATTTTTAATTATTTTGAAGGAATTTGTTACACAAGCCTAAATAATTGCTGGAATGTTTGTTTTCTGAAGGTCCAGTTTTACAACAATTATTGTAATGATTTATATTGTATACTTATTTCCCTTAATTTTATAATTAGAAACTGAATTAGTGTTTTAAACGTAATCACACAAATCCAAAAAGATGAAAGGATCAAATCACTATGCTTGTAATGGTATTATAATATGTGTTGATAAGTAATAAAATGCCACAAGTTAGACTTTTACATTTGAAATGCGCGTTAAAAATTAATTAATAAAGGTACAAATTAAAATGTTTTTAATTAGTCTGCAAACATTGTGTCAACTTAATCATGGTTTAATATGCATCTGGATGTATTTTAAGAAACTGATAGCCAGTCTCGTAATTTTTTTTAAAATGTGTAATACATCCTTTTTTGAATCGTATCATTAACATATTATTGATTTTTAAAATGGATCATTTTGTACTACATATCAATATGCATAAGTGCATTTAATTTATGCAGAAAAGATTCAGTAAAAATTTAATCGATGGTTCTTTGAGTGTTTTTGAAAAATATGATTAAAATGGAATAAATATAGAAAAATTGTAAAAGGTTTTTCTCAAAATTTAATGTGACTGTGGTAGCCTAGTGTTTAAAATAACAAACTAGGGGCTGGCGTGTCATGAGTTCAAACCCAGTATTACTAAAGACCCGCCGTGTAGGGTAACAATGCACGTTAAAACAGTCGAGAGCTCAAGCGTTCTCCCATTTTGGTGTGGTATTTAGGAGAAGGGACATTCACACTCAGGTGTCGTCCTCGTCACTTGACCATGTTTCAAAATTACGAGGTCCGACACCATAAGCCCTCGTGCAGCTGAACAGTGCAACTTTGATATTCACTTACTCACTCAAAATTTAACAGTAAATCTAAACGCAACACTATAATGCATTTCAAAGGCTGATTTAAAAAAACGTCAATGTAATATAATTTTTTTTCATCTAAAAATATAGATTGTTGATTTGAAATATGAAAATATCTAACATAAAGCAAATATAATGAAACGTAAATATATACTCAAAACTGTGAGTAGATTAACCCTTAATGAAAGAGAAAGAAATATATATATATATATATATATATATATATATATATAGGGTGTTTTTTAGAGGTATAGAACTTTAAATTGCAATAAAACAACGATGTATTATTCGATTGACATGAATTTTTTTTTATTTGAAAGATAATCTTGCGGCATTACATTTTAGATATGATCAAGCAAGGCGTAGATTCATTGAATGGGCCCAAAACGAGACTGTCGTTGTTCCCGATTTTCATAAGCGAATTTTGTTTAGCGATGAAGCGCACTTCTGGTTGAATGGCTACGCCAACAAACAAAAGTGCCGTATTTGGAGTGAAGCTAATCCACAAGTGTATGTCGAAACACCGTTACATCTAGAAAAACTGACTGTTTGGTCCGCTTTATGGACTGGTGGAGTCCTTCTTCAAAAACGATGAAGGCCACAACGTTACAGTCAATGGTGATCGGTATAGAGCCATGATTACTAACTTTTTCATTCCTGAATTGAACAATCATGATGTCCAGGAGCTGTGGTTCCAACAAGACGGCACAACATGTCACACAGATCGTGTCACAATCGATTTATTGAAAGACACGTTTGGTGACCGCCTAATTTCACGTTCTGGACCTGTGAATTGACCTCCAATATCTTGTGATTTAACACCACTAGACTATTTTCTGTGGGGCTATGTAAAGTCATTGGTCTATGCGGATAAGCCACAAACGCTTGACCATTTGGAAGACAACATTCGCCGTGTTATTGCCGATATACGGCCACAAATGTTGGAAAAAGTCATCGAAAATTGGACTTCCAGATTGGACTACATCCGAGCCAGCCGTGGCAGTCATATGCCAGAAATCCTATTTAAAATGTAATGCCACAAGATTATCTTTCGAATAAAAAAAATCATGTCAATCGAATAATACATCGTTGTTTTATTGCAATTTAAAGTTCTATACCTCTAAAAAAACACCTTTTACATTAAAAGTTCAAAATTGTTTGCCATAAAGTTCTTTTACCAAAAGTGTATAAAGTGTGTAATATAATATCAAATTAGAGGGAAACACATACAAAATTTAAAAAGAGAAAAATCTTTCTTTTTTATGGTGCTTAAGTTATGGTCTAACTTTCAAAACAATCCCAAATTCAGAAGGTAGAAAAACACAAATCTTTTGAAACCCTTGAATTGAATTCAGATTTTAAACTGCATTTACTTTATTTTGAAGGGCATGAGGTAACAAAAGTTTACTAGAGTGATTAATAAAGGTTTACCCTTCATCCACAAAGTATCCGAACACGTTTGGAGTACTTTTTATCACAATAACATATTTAAACATTATAAATGCCCTTTTAGGACTCATTACCAATAAATACTACTAACAATATTACAATAAATTACCTGAATTTTACAAAAAATACAATTATGAGTGAAATTTTAGCAATATTTTTGAAAAACTTCAAAGCAGTTAGAGAAAAAAGTGATAAACATATGTTAGTAAAAGTATTATTAAAATAAATTAGATGCGTTTATCTAAAAAAATGTACTAAAATTGTAATGTTTTATTAAAACTTGAAAAATTTAGAGCTGATTGAGTTAACATTATAACAAATGTTACATTCTATATGAGACCATTATTTAAATAATAATCCATAACTCAAAACCTTTTCTAACAATAAGAAATATTTTAGTACATTCTCTCTATATAAAATAACATAAATATCAGTTTGAAACAGTTTTATAGAAGTACATTCGAAATATTTTGAGTTATCTGACCCACCATGACAGACTTTGAGCAATTTAAATACCCACTTCTCGTAGATCTAAGATCCACTTCCGGTATCTTCAACTTTATAAAATTGACTGTAACTTTGCCGCTAGCAGCGTATAAACAAAACAAAGTATGTTTCGTAATGCAAAAAGATATTTCTATTCAATAAAATAAGAAACAAAAATAACTGTCTTGACTGAATTTGGTCATTTTTATCGAGTTCGGATACCTTAATATAAACATTTAGAGTTTCATTTTTGTTTGTCTCAGGAATTGGTAAAATTATGCAAGGCTGGTTTTGTAATTTTTTGTTTGTTTATTAAATGATTTACCAAGGCATATATTTATACCATTGGATATTTTGAGTACTTTTAGCAGCTTTCTCAACTAAGATAAAATTTGGTTTCTTCATGTCTCCTCCATTCTTTGATGGGGGTTTCAGGGGTGTTAAATTTCTCTAGAGGTCTGAAAATATAAACAATTTTCAAACAGGAATAATTCGTTTAAATTTAAATTAAATTATTCGAATATTTTACTCATTATTTATAAAAGAATGGGGTTTTAGAAAATTATAAAATGTTTAAAATATAATAATAATTTAAGAAATCATAAGTATATGAAAATTATATTAGTATTTTTTGCGTTGTGCATGCTATTTTCTAAAATAGTAGTTTCTGATGTATAAAACTTTACAGAATTATAAAATACATCATACTTCTTAAACCCTACCTAATTTTAGTATTATATATCTTTTGTATTTCAAAATATTTTTAAAATATTGCAATTTTTTAAATATTTTTAAAAATGTATTTTTTTATTTTTTAAAAATGTAT
>BMAU01014317.1:25000-156305 GCA_019973935.1 Trichonephila clavipes | reverse complement strand
ACAACCACTTCAACTCTAATAGGGTGGAATTCTTGGATTTAGACTTGCATCTTATTAACAATAATGTAGTCAGTAACATTTTTGACCAAGAGGTTCGTTTAAGTTCCATATGATTAAAAGATTACCGTAATGGAACAGATAATTCACACACTGTATATCTGATTTTTACAGAAATATCGTTTTGACAGTTTTGTTAGGAATGATAACTTGACTTTACACTTTCACCGGAAAATGTAGATAAATACAATAATATAAAAAAAAAAATTTCAATGTTGTTTAGATCATGAATACCTTTTAATTTCTTGAGATCTTATGTTCATCACAAAATTATTAACCGTCTTGCTACTTCGAATTCAAATCCACCACACAACAATAATCGGTTTCAAAGTCAGCATGTTAGTGGTCTTTATATTGAGATTATACTATCATAACTTTCCACTCATATCTGGGGTTTACATTTTTTCCACGTCTTAAACATCTTACACATTGTTACGACAACCAGCAAAATTAGAGCCTAGCAAATTTACATTTTTGACAATCCAACCAATTCAAATTTTACCATATTTGATTGCCGTCATTTATACCTGTCTTTGCTGGCTGGTTTAGTCAGCTCAAAGATGATGTTTTTATGTTTTTTCGAATTTTTAACTTTGTGAATAATTGACTTTCATTAATGGCAGATGCTTGTTTCTCTTCGTAAAAGCTTTGTGAGTAAAGAAATTTTTGTTTAAATTATTTTTTGAAAGATACTTTTTCTTATGTAATTGTTTTTTTTAAAGTTTTTTCTACTTTTCTTACATAATTATTTTGTGATTTTCTGCATTAAGAGTTTGGGAGTTTGTTACATAATAGTAGTGATTGGTTTTATCATGCTCTCTGGGCTATACTTTCTCTGAAGCTTTGTTTATTTTATTTGGTTTTCCTATTTCCGAGTTGCAAGGGGAAGGTTGGCGCCTTCAAACTAGTTTAACCCACTTATTCGGTCCTAAATTCGAAATTGCTTTCTGACTCGCTAGGTTCTTCTTTTTTTGTACTTCTTTATTTCCTCTCAATTTTGTTTTTCTGTTCCCGTAGCTTTCATATTTTTATTACGTAAATTCTTGTTATCATTCTTTATCATTATTTCTTGTTTTTGATAAATATTACATATTTCTTTTATTATATATTTTGTGCATTCATTTGGCTGCTTTTGCGCCTATCTATGTATAAATCTATTTTCTAATGTGTTTGTCAGTTTTGTATGAAGTATTATAGAGTATGTTTTGCTTACTTGTGAGATTTTGAAATCGCATTGGATTCAAAATCTTGTCTATGAATGTTTTTTTATTGGGTTTTATTTGGCTTTGTTCTTTTTCCTTGTGTGTTCTTGTTTATACTAAAAATATTATGCCAACTTCTGATTTTGTGCCTATAAAGTAATTGTGGATATGTTATCTATGAGTGGGTTAGATTTTAGAATTATTGCTCATTATTTCACTTTATATTAATGTGATTGTAAAAACTTTTGCTAGTGATATTTTATTTGGGTCCTTTCATTATACCTTTAACTTTTAAAATAACTATGAATTTGAAAAATAACAAGTTTTAAGCGACTGGCAATTTGTTATACCAGGGTATGACATTGCTCGGTGGTTCAGTATAATGGTATCTGTACAAAGAAAATGGTCATCCATTACCATTTATCGAGACCTTATGTGGAAATTCTGTATATATTTGGGTATGGCCTTAGTTAGTTGTGGTGATGGGCACAAGGTTTGCTGAGTTGGCATATGAAAAAAAACTATAAATTTTTTTAAATAATACAAAAAAATGTGTAAATGTTTTCATAATCAGAATTTTTTTGCTTTCCCTTCTGTATCTAAACATTGTCGTTTTAGATTTTTTAAAAAACTCTCGAATTTTTTGGAACTCTAAATATAAGAATTTATCTCGTACAACAAAACGAAATATTCATTTTTCCGATAGTATAGATGAAAATCAAAGAGATAATGATTTTGGTAACATATTAGAAACTCGGTTTTCAGGGATATTCATGCTTTAAAACTAAAATTTAGATCTTGCACTAAAAAAAGGGGCAAGGCGTGTTGCATGATGAGTGGGGGAACAGTTGGATATGGATGCAGGTTATATATTTTGTAAGACTTTTAACTGTGTTTACAAAATGACATGCAACATATGTAAATTTGCTTATAGGTCAGACCTCTAACACTATCAATATTAGATTGAACCAGCATAGGTCTGATACAAGGAAATTGATTGCAACAAAAACCAGGCTAAGATTGAGATAGACACTTTCATAAACATGGATTCAATAACATAACTGTACATATACTTAGAATAGTGCCAAATATTAAAAACTAAAGATTATGGTTCGAAAAACTTTTTATAGATTCATTTAGATCATATTATCCTTATGGTTTGAATGTTATATGGAAAGGTGAAAGTGCCTTATTAACTTTTAAACAAAAATCCGAGAATTCATTATATCTTCCGAATTTTTAATAAATTTATTGATAATAGTAATATTGTAATATTCGTTTAGCGAGAATTTCAGCTAAACGCAGAAAAAGAGCGTACTAGAGACATGTCAACCCTCAAGAATTCTATGTTAGAATTAGCTGCTAAATTTGATGATAACTACAACACAGGCTTAATTAAATCGTTTATGTTTGGCTTGAATAAAACTGAAATTAAAACTATGACAGATATTTTAAGCAGATATAAATTTCGAGATTCTCATGGTATGCATATGATTCGAGACCTTAATAACTATTTAGTACAAAAAATGAATATTAAATTAGATGCAAATGAAAATTACTCTACAGAATATTGTTCATTATTATTTATGAATAAATCCTTTAACAAAATTAATTTTTCAAGTATATTTCAAAAATATCAATCCTTTTTTTTCCTATTAAAAATATTATTATTAAAAAGGCTTTCAAATACAACAAGAAATTTGGTAGATTTATATTTAATTATAATCAAATCTCGGAGCTCCTAAGTTCTGAATCATGTAGATGCAATCTATATCGAGACTATATTGATGATTATCATCAGCACGTTGTCACAGGAGACCTTAGCATCGTGAAAGATGATTTGTTAAGAAATTTTTATGGAAAAGGGTACCAGTTTTAGACTTATGATCACAAAAAATAAATCTAATGTTATGAAACAAATCATAAAGATTTAGATACATTTTTACCTTAAAATGGCAATTAAATACCGGAATGCCAATTGAAGCATTCAATCAATTTAGATCTTATGTGGCAACAGAAATTCGGGAATTAGATTTTACTGTTGAAAATGAAATTATGTATAAAGATCTTAAATCATCAATAGTAAATATCCAAAATGACTTCGTTATTACATATGTTGATAAAGTCTCTGCTAATTATGCCATAATTTGTAAATATTTTTACAGTAAAATATTAAGTAACCACATTTTAAATAATAATTCATTTCAAAATCAATTCAATAATAGAAAGATGATAATCGTCTTTTAGCTTTGAACAAAAGACTGAATATTCATCTAAATAATATTAAATATCCAAGTATTTTTAACACCAAAATTTCATAAAAGCCCTATAAAATTCCGTAGTATCACTAATGGATACAATACATATATCACGAAGTCTGGGAAGATCTAGCAATCTCTTCTTCAAAATCTAATTGATAATTTACAAAACACGGCAATTATTAAAAATAGCTTAGAGATTGCTAGAGTTACTAGGATATGTTGATTTTTTTTTCTATGCATGGTTTTGATTTCGAAGACCTTTTTAATTCTATAGATATTGACGATATGATTAAGGTTCTTCAGTTAATTTATGATAAATATGAATTATATACTTCAATGAAAAAGAAAAATTTGATATTCTTGTTAACCTCATTTTAAAAAGAAAATTTCATTATGTTTGATCATAATCTTTATAAACAGATCAAAGGGATTACCTCAGGGTGGTCTGGCTAGTAATTGTTTAGCGAACCTATATTTACATTTTTTGAAATAGATCATGTTATAAATGATTCTTACTTAATTTATCGTTATATAGATGATATAATAATTTTTGGTAAAAATAGTGAATACAAACCAAATATTACATTCTACCCTGATTATCTCAAGCTCCTTAAAACTAACTTCAACTCTAATAGGGTGGAATTCTTGGATTTAGACTTGCATCTTATTAACAATAATGTAGTCAGTAACATTTTTGACAAAAGAGATTCGTTTAAGTTCCATATAATTAAAATTCCTGTATGGAACAGTAATTTTCATATATCAATTTACAGAAATATCATTTTGAATTTTTATTTAGAAATGATAACTTAACTACCCAATAAAATAGATAAATACAATAATATAAAAAAAATTTTGCAATGTTGTTTAGATCATGAATACCCTTTTAATTCCTTGAGATCTTATATTCATCACAAATACATTAACGTCTTGCTACTTCGAATTCCAAATCCACCACACAACACAATAGGTTTTCAAAGTCAGCATGTTAGTGGTCTTGCTGTGAAGATTATATCATAACACTCATATCACAGTTTACATTTTTTCCACACACATCTTAAACACTTTACATTTTTGACAACCAACCGGAATTAGAGCCTAGCAAATTTACATTTTTGACAATCAACCAATTCAAATTTTACCATATTTGATTGTCGTCATTCTATACTTGTCTTTGCTGGCTGGTTTAAAAGTCAGCTCAAAAGATGTGTTTATGTTTTTCGAATTTTTAACTTTGTGAATAATTGACTTTCATTAATGGCAAGATGCTTGTTTCTCTTCGTAAAAGCTTTGTGAGTAAAGAAATTTTGTTAAATTATTTTTTGAAAGATACTTTTCTTATGTAATTGTTCTAGTATTTTTCTACTTTTCTTACATAATTATTTTGTGATTTTTCTGCATTAAGAGTTTGGGAGAGTTTGTTACATAATGAGTAGTGATTGGTTTTATCATGCTCTCTGAGTTATACTTTCTCTGAAGCTTTGTTTATTTTATTTGGTTTTCCTACCGAGTTGCAAAGGGGGAAGGTTGGCGCCTTCAAACTAGTTTAACCCCACTTATTCGGTCCTAAGTCCGAAATTGCTTTCTGACTCGCTAGGTTCTTCTTTTTGTACTTCTTTTATTTCTCTATAATTTTTGTTTTTCATGTTCAGCTTTCATATTTTTATTACGTAATTTCTTGTTATGTTCTTTATCTATTATTTCTTGTTTTGATAAATATTACATATTTCTTTTATATATATATATATATATATATATATATGTGGGAAGACAGCAAGGGGTCCAAGACATTTGTCTTTTCTTTAACTTTATTTTTTAAACTTTAACAAAAATGAATTAAAAGGTAGCTATTCTAACAGAGAGGTTTTTGTGATGTCGGTAACGCCTGCTCGCGCACCTCCGTCGTTCTCTCTGCTGTTTCTCTTAAAAGTTCACAGGTTTCAGTTTGTGTTTCATTTAGCTGCGCCTGCGCGCGAAGACTGCTTGGCTTTGGCAGCATGCCATAATCGGCCAGCCGGACTGTACGCTGTCCGCAGCGGTACGTCCTCCTTTTTTCCTTTTTCATCGAGACCAGAGGAGAATCTGAAGCATACAAAAAAGACGGAACAGACAAGGACGATACGACAAATACATAGAGATTTAACATATCATAATTCTGCTGAACTGGACAGTTTCTCCATCATGTGAAGGCATCTCTTCGACATCAAGAAAGTTCCACAGGAAAACACACACACACACATTGTGTTTCACAGGCATGAGAACGTCTTTTTTAATGAGTTCTTTGGTTGAACGCATCGATATTTTCCTCTCTAGAGTTCTGGACGTCTGTTCAAAACGATCTCTCTTTTTCCTCCGTTTCCACTGCCAGGGCTCAAAGATCCTTCGGAGCAACACAAAATGTATCTGTTTACTCTTCATAGGTGAAGGGTTATCAGAACAAGATAAACGTCTGGTTTTCTGACACACAGGAATATCATTTTTCAATTTAATACACATTTTTAACTTAGTACTCTTAATGTTATTGCAATTATAATTCTTAATTAGAGAACTCGAATCATTTCTAGTATTAAAGTTTTTAACATATGACAAATCATAACTAGAGTTTTCTATCACATTTGAAAAAGAAACAGCACTAGGATAAGCATAAGCACCTAAAGAGGATTCACTTTCATTCAATAAAACATCGCTCTTTGCGTGGCCTAGTATCTTTATTTCAGCATATACACTGGGATGTATAATAAATTCTTCGGTCAAGGTCGGTGATATTGCCGTTCGAACACTTAGACCGGGAGAGTGTTGATCAAGAGAAAAAAATATTTATGGGTTTAACTTCTACCATACGCTGTTCGCCAAAACATAAACTTAATGTTATTATTTCTTCGGAAGGCTGGTTCACTCTAATTAGTGAGGAATTTAAAACTGGGATCTGGCAACCTGAATCAATCAAGGCTGTTACGGGCTGATTTTCTACAAAAATATGTACATATTGAAGTTGTGTGAACTCATCGCTATTTTGTTTTTTGCTCTCGACTTTCAAAGTATTCACGTTTATTCTATTATGGATGTGGTCGTTAGATTCTTTAGGTTTAAAACGCTTCTCACAGTCTCTTGCGTAATGAGATGAATCACCGCATATATAAAGCAATTTTTATTTTCTCTTTCAAGATATTGGGGATAGTTCTCTTTAACCTTTGGTTTAAAGTTTTGTGATCTATTTTTAAAGGGGTCTTCGGTATATCCACAAGTAATAAGAGTTTCTTTATGTGATCCGCCTCTAGATGAAATATAAATATCGCACTCTTTAGCTAAATCAATAGGCCTAAACCAATCTTCTGCTTCTCGAATGCCAATATGAGTTGCGGTTTCCTTATTTAAAGTTTCAAATAATTTATCAGAAATTACAAGATCACACAGAGATTCAAAGGAATTAACTTTTCTTAACGAACAATAATATTGGAAGTTTGCCGTCAATCTTGCAGAAAATTGGATGTATGTCTCGCCTGATGATTTTACAGCATTTTTAAATGAGTTTAAACACTCGCGAGGGGTTAATTGGAATTCTCTGAGTACTACAGATTTTAGTTTTTCATAGTCATTTAATTCCTCCTTTTTAATATACAATAAGACGTTATGAGCTCTTTCGCCCAGAAGATTTATTAAAATTTCAGATTTATATTCGTCGTTTATTTTCTTGGTTAAAAATGCGCGTTCTAATGATTGAAAGAACAGATTAAAGTTTTCAGATCTGGTGGGAACAGGAAGAGATAAAGTTTTAATACTTTTTATCATATTTTCTATGTTAGTTTCGAACTGTTTCTCTTCGACTTTAGCTGCAGGATTTAAACTTAATGCTTCATTTTTAGCCGTTTAAAGTTCGATTTCTTTTTCTAATTGAGCTAACTGAAGTTTCGCGAGCTCAATTTTCTGTTTTTCTAAAGTTGCCTCTCTTTCGTTTCGCGATACCCTTTCATCTATACAGTTTTGAATTAAAGTTTTAACGAAATCTGGATCACTTTCAAATGTACTACTGTTCTCAATTTTAGTCTTTAGTTTAACTATAGTGTCAGTACTTTCGACAATACCGTCTAGCTCCTGAACAACTCTTATGAGATCCTCTTTAAGAGCGTTTTTATACATTTTAGAAATGGAAAGATCCTACCTTTTTTTTTCTCTGGCTCCCTTGTTGCTCGCACGTACGATGTATCCAATAATTGAAGAAAAACGTTGATTCCACTGATTTCACCTCTTCGCAGGTTATAGATGAACTATAGTTCTTGAACAGATAAATTGTTCGAATTGACACCTCTTCGCAGGTGTTTATGTGATATTTCCAACCTCTACTCAGGCGGAATATTCAGGGTTCGATGAAAAGTCAATTGAAGAAAAACGTTGATTAAAAGTTCCAGCCTCTACACAGGCGGATTATTCACACTGAGATAGTTCCAACCTCTACACAGGCGGAATTTTCGTCGATGGTTCCAACCTCTACACAGGCAGAACGAGAAGTTTAAAAATTCAACCTCTACACAGGTTGAACGAAGTTTCCAAAAATGGCGGCGCGTCTCCTCCACGGACAGCTTTTGTTCACTGTCTAAACTTTCATCAAAATCAAAATTTTTTCGATCCCGGCCTCTACACAGGCGGAGTATTCATGCTGAGTTCAAACCTCTACACAGGTTGAACGAAGTTTCCAAAAAAATGGCGGAGCGTCTCCTTCACGGACGCTTTTGTTCATTGTCCAGACTTTGGTTCAAAATCGAAATTTTTTCGATCCTGGCCGAGCCCCCATAATTTGTGGGAGACAACAAGGGGTCCAAGACATTTGCCTTTTCTTTAACTTTATTTTAAACTTTAACAAAAATGAATTAAAAAGGTAGCTATTCTAACAGGTAGGTTTTTGTGATGTCGGTAACGCCTGCTCGCGCACCTCCGTCGTTCTCTCTGCTGTTTCTCTTAAAAGTTCACAGGTTTCAGTTTGTGTTTCACTTAGCTGCGCCTGCGCGCGAAGACTGCTTGGCTTTGGCTGCATGTCACACACACACACACACAATATATATATATATATATATATATATATATATATATATATATATATATATATATATATATATATATAGTATATATATATATATATATATATATATATATATACAGACATAGAGAGAGAGAGAGAGAGTGAGCTAATAGTAGAAATTCAGTAATATATAGTTTCTTAATAAAAAATATGTCTACATATATTCATTATAATTTCCAGTTTTATTGTTGCTTATAAAATCCTCATATAACATAAAAATATGATATTAACGTCGTAAGAAACAATATTTTTATGTCCCAATGGAAATTGTTTGAAAACCAGTTTTGAATTTATGTAATACCTAATCTTTTGGCATAATTTAGTAATTTTTTTTATAATAATTAAAACGAAAAAAAATCCCCATTCAAATTAATAAACAAATAATTTCAATTTGTTACTATATAATCTTCCCTACGTTTAAATATATTATTAAGATATTTTATCTCATTCATCAACTTAGGTGAAATGATTTAAGAAACTCGTATGCTTATAAAAATGAATATTATTCTTTCAGAATGAGAATAACGCTTATATATCTACAATTTTCATTTTCAATGATTGTTAAATGCTAATCTATAAAAAAACGAGAGAATAACACATTTATATTTTCATTTTTAATGATGATTTAATGAAAAATTCATAAGAATATTATATTTTTCTTTAGATGTGAAGCGAAAATCAATATTAAAGTTTCCGTTGATATTTTCCAAATGTTGGTAAAGTGGTTTGTAGAAAAATACCATGGACCAGTGGATCACATATTTTGAAATTGCGTTAACTTTCATAATTTTTAATACACAGTAATGAAACTATACATGAATATAAAATATCGAACTATAAAATGTAAATGTGTGGTTTTTCTTTCAACAAGAATTAGTAATCATTTTTTATTTATTTTGAAAGTATTTTAAGTCTTCTTTGTTAAACACTAAGTCCTTAAAGGTATCTTGGTATATTATTAAATGTTAATAAAGAGGAAAAATGCAAAAGTAGTGTTGGGAAAAAACACCTAACCATAGATCTTATGTTAAATTTTATGAAAATTTATGAAAATTTTATGAAAATTTATGAAAATTTTATGAAATTTTATAAAAATTTATGAAAATTTTATGAAAATTTTATGAAAATTTCTAACATTCTCACAAATTACTAAAATGCTAAAATTGAATATTTTCATTTTACATTTTGTTCCAAAAGCAATGCAAAACGAATACATGAATCGGTATATTTTTATGTAAGTGCATGCGGCAGCGGTAGTCTCAAGATCACTAACCCTTGACCAGAATTACTGAGGCACTGGCTCGAATCCTGTTGCCACTGAACACCCACCATGTAGAAGAACGCCGTGGCTCAAAATCCTCAAGATTATGTGTTGCAGAAGTTAGGGGAGTAAGATGACGGCTCAAGTGTCGCCTTCATCAACTGACCATGGTTCAAAAAAGTTCATTCAGAAACAAAAACAAGAAAATCAACTGAAAAAAGTAGAACTAAAATCTGTTGTTGTTTTTTAACTGTTGAATATTTGTTTATTTATTTATTTATTTTTCTTTTTGTTCTTATTGGAAAGTATGAGACGATTTAATATGTTATGCTTAAAACATTAATTTTAAGATGATTGCGAACATGTTGGTATTCTAAAAGAATGATCATTTAAAATCTCTATGAAAATATTTAGTAATTTCAGATTTATATCATTTCAATAATAAACACTCTAAGCTACAAATACTGCAGTTTTCCAGCAAAACATGTTGAATTTTTAACGCAATTGATTAGATACACCTTAAGAAAAGTTGAAAACATTCTTATTGCATAAACATCTCATACTTATTCATTGACGAAATGAATTTTGTAATACAAAATGCTGCATGCTCTGCCATTCATGAATTTAATATATTAATATATAAGTTTTAACATGAATTTATATTACATTTATGAAATATTTATATTTCCGCTGAGTTTACCCAAACTTTAATATGGATGCCTTTGAGTCTAGCATTTTCCCTGAGGTTTAACTGAATACATTAATTTTTTTTTTTTTTTTTGAAAAACAGGCCTCATGGTCTTATAAGTGAAGACAAATATTTATTTAACACTCAGAATTAAAATTAAAATAGCAGTTTTAATACACGATAAAGTGTTTATTTATTATTATTTTTTTGCATTTTTAATGTAAAAAATAAGAATCCACTTGTTAAATTAAAGCCACAAATTGAATTCAATTCCAGGCGAGTTTTGTTTGATTATGTATTCTGCAAGATGAAAAAATTATTTTGGTAAAATGCAACTTATATTAAAATGCTAAATTTAAAAAAAAGGAAAACTAAAATAAACTGTATTGAATTGAACAACAAAACAAAATAATTAAAATGAACACATTTTTAATTTTCCTTCCAAATTCGCTCGCTAATACTTGACTATTGTTTCATTTGGTAACAATAAAATTTTTAACATTCAAAAGAAGTATTTTTTATCGATCCTTAATAATTATATTTTGTTCAACGCGATACATTTTTCACATGATCTTAGTTTAATCATATTCAATAATAAACATATTGTGAAAGAATGAACCGATATCTATTGTATATTTCTCATGAAATACTTTAAATTATAAAGAAATAAGTTATTTATGAATGCCTGATGAAATATTTACCTTTAAAAGTATAGTGTCTTTACATACAGTATATTTTAATATTTAATATATCTGAAAAATTTTATTATTTGTATTAATAAATATTTATATGTAAATAATATTGCAAATTTCATATATTCATGTTCATATGTTTGGAAGCAAACAAAGTCATAGATCAAATAAATCCGCTATAAAAAAGAAAACAGAGAGTTCCACATTGTGACTAATTTCCTTCTTTTGAAATGTTTCAGTGCTCGGCAAATATCTTCTCAGAAACAAACATGGTTATTACATGTCCAAAAGAGAAAACACGGCGAATCATATTCCTCTTTTTAATTTCAGTAGTCTACAAGGAAGGTCAGCCTGTATGTTTTTTTATCTCATTCATTTACAGAAAAAAAATACATGAG
This sequence comes from Trichonephila clavipes, assembly GCA_019973935.1. Lineage (NCBI taxonomy): Eukaryota > Metazoa > Arthropoda > Arachnida > Araneae > Nephilidae > Trichonephila > Trichonephila clavipes. The sequence continues at coordinate 144,672 of BMAU01014317.1, read as the reverse complement.
AAAAAAAAGAGTGTGTGTGCTCATGTCTACACAATACAAGCGATGAATTCAAATTTTGTAATGTTATTTCAGGGTTTAGTTTGGTGAATAAAAAACAAGGGGAAATTATTATTGTGTCATATAAAATAATTCACTTATGTCTGTACTCATAAAGTAATATTTTTCGAGAAATATACAATCATATTTGTGAATTATTGTATTCTAAGAAAGTAACAATAGGTTTGTGATAGCTGAAATAGGTTATATATAATTTAGGTACAAAATTATTTAAATATCTAAAAAAAACCTGATAAGGCTTTGTTTCGTCATTCGTCGTGCTTTCATTTGGATTATTTGACATAATTAAATTGAATTTTGATTTTAAAAAAATCTACTAACAGCTTTGATTTGTCTTTTGAAAAATCTACATTACAATCCAAACTTAAAATAAAAGAAAAAAATAGTTGATGCGTCTTTACACATTGTAGGCAATTAAATTTTTGTGCTTGAATTCGACAATTTCCTCTACTCTTTGATTTGAGGAAATATAAATAGTAACATTGTAAGGACGCCCCCCCATCGGGTGCCCGTCTCCTAGATTATCACCGTGATCTAGAGGTGTAGGAATGACTGAAGAACTAGAAACTGCCATATAATCTTAATATTACTTTATAAAGATCTTAACTTAAATCAATAACATATTAGATAATAATATGATATGTGAGAGAAAAGACGGTGGCTAAACACACAATATATAATACCGAAATAACGTAACCCGCACCACTATCAATAACTAACTCACCTGAGCTCAATTTCAATGCAAACACAGATCTGAATAATTAAATGGTAACTCCTACCTTAATGTCCAACGAAACATCAATCTATCTAATCCTAACTGAAGTTGCGGCTCACTGGCGTGATAATGTATGCACCTTGACTAAAGGCTCTCTGCCAGGGGTAACTTCTCTTGACTGTATCTTAACTTCTCGAAATACTCTTCACACTTGAAACACGGACTATCATAACATTCCCCAAATGCCACACCGCTTGCTCTAAAATTATGTTATTTAAATGCTTCATGATTTGCATCTTTCCTTCACGTTTTACTTCTCGGGTTGGTTGTAAAAGAATTGCCATTTATTCTGGCCCACAAAAGAACCCAAAAGGACATGTTAATGAAAAAACGCGTGAGCCCGTCACAACATTATAATTATTTGTTCATTTTCTGCTCTACATTTTGCTGCACAAATTTCTCCAATACATGGCTCATTAAACCCAAATGATTCTATAGTATTGTTACGAGAAGTATATTGTTATACCGTTACCATTGTTATGAGCGTTACAAACCCGAGAGTAACAATGCTTATTTTTTAAAACGCAGCTTTAAAGTTCACTCTCCAGCAAAACACGCCTAAAGAAGTTAATACTTCAAAAGTTAGACCATCAACACATTTGATTAAATTGTTGGCAAAGAAATAACGTGTTATTATCACCAAAGGGACATCTTTTTTTCCGATAATACATCTATAATGGGTCTATTCGCTTAATTCCTATTAATCATCTTGGGGAATAAGGATTATTTAAATATTATTCTTTTGAAAACTTTCCTTTGAAGAAGAAGACACGGATTATTTAAATCAAGGCTGGTACATAAATATTAAGTATCAAGTTCAAAACAGACAAAGGTTAGAAGCTAAACGGATAACAGATAGTGATTAACGTAAAACCAGATGAGAGCATTTCGTAGATTATTTTAGTAATAGTAAGATTAACTATTTTGTCAAAGAGCTGTTTTAATTGTATTAGAGTCGGCTTGAATTAGATTACTGTAGAACTTATCTTCAAATATTTAGGTGTATTACCAGGAAGTGCTAAGAGTAAGTGATGCGATTAATAATTATATCTCCAATTATCTACCTCGATATTGCTTCCATATTAGCTATTCGTGCATTTCTTAACTTGGGTTGTTGGAATTTGTGTCGTTGTTGAGAGTTGCTAATAAATTGAGTTTGCTTGACTATAGTTATTTTTCCTTCTAACCCTCGTGTACTAATGGATGGGACCGCCAATCCATTACACATCTATTAACAGTTAAGGAAGACAAAGCTAAGCTGTGTTACGAAATGAAGGATTTGAAAACGCAAATGATTGAAAAGATGGAACATTTTTTTGCCAATATCCCATCATGCACTTATAATTATTGCACACACATAGCTCTACAGGCACATACGTGTGTGTGTATGTGAATATTTTCTAATTTTATTCCAAATATTTCAGTATTTTTAGGTGGTATAGTTGTATCTTTGGCACAATACTTTCCGTAAGATTAGACATTATTTGCAAATTATTTTGTCTAAGTTTGCTAAGTTTGAAATGTTATATTTTCTTCTTATTTCTCCCTTGTTGTATCCACTTCTATTTTATATTATGCATACTTTGAACAGGATGGTATTTCTGACATATATACGTGGACTTTATTACAGCTGCACGTTAAGTATAAGGAATCGCATATTCCACGTGAAACTCACAATACGCTGCATGCATCCGTTTCTCTTACTAATGTGGTTGTAAACACTACCAAGCTATTACATTCTCGGGATTTCACAGCGCGCCCACTATAAACGGACCTTAACAGTGCTGACTTTAAAGATTAGTGCAAGAAACTTTATCAATAATTTCTTTTATAAGAATGTGTGAATACAGTCAAGAGTTCAAATATAGGAAACAAGATATAAAAGAACAGAAAGACACACACAGTACTTAAGACACATGCGGTCATATTTCTTAAGGATTATATGATTCGCAGCAATGCATGCATGTTCTAGCAAATTCCACTGGAAGAAATTCAAGTGCAGATTGTAGTTTACGGGATGCATACTTTTCGCTTATTAAAATAAATGAGGTGTAAAGTTTAAATGATTTTTTCCAAATGGTGTGTTGACTCACACTTCATAAAGTCGACCAGCTCTTGTATTGGACTCAAATCTATCGACCATTAAAATCAAGATATTTCTTCAAGATCTGGAGTGAGTTTAGTCCTTTGTCGACCATATCCGTGTTTGTTAACGTGCAAGACATCCTTTTCTTTAGTTGACGATTCAACCGCTAAAGATTGCTGTAATTCGGCACTCCTCAAATTGTTTGCTGTTTGTAATGTATTCGAAGTGCAGCTTTTTGGTTGCCATTTATCTCCTTGTCGGCGTTTTCGGCATGTTTAACATTTTATATCTAGGTCCCATCTTCCAATATTTAGATAAATGCCGTTGAACGATGGCTGACAACTTATTGTCTTCTTCCAGCAAAAGAACCATCCAATAGCTCCTTTTCTCATTCCTTACTTGTATATTTCCTGTTAGCCTCCTCAGGTTAATTTCCCCCGTACAGTATGTGACATAGTGTCCAGTACAAAATATTAAGATTTGTACCACGAATTTGAATTGCTATTACTCCCTTATTAATTGTTAATTATGATACATGTTTCTGAGTAGAAGAGATTTATGCAAAACATTGTTTTAAAGTTAATAATATTCATGAACTTATATTAGTGTGTGTGCAAAAAGCAGCACTAGAACGCAAGAATATTAGACATTGGATAAAAGAGTTATCGTCCATTATATTCTAGAGATCCCAGCTTTAATACCATTGCATATCGGATGGTTGTGATTTCCATTCTTTAATATAATGATAAGTAAGTAGCTATATCTTTTTTTTAAAGCGTCAACGTGGCATTTTTTGTGGAGATAAAGTTGTGGTTTAAAAGTAAATGGACAATTCCCTTTAGGCAGGTAAACTAAAATATTTAATTATCAAGTGATTTCTTTCAGGGTTCAAGACTGTTGTAAATTAAAGAAAGTCTTTAGCAAGAAAATTTAAATGGATAATTCTTACGCACATAATCCTTTGAACTTAACATTGAATATTACTTCTATTTTCTAGTAAACAAGCAAAACAAGGTCATTTCGTTTTCACTCAAAAGTCCTATTAATTTTCCTCTAAATTCTTTTAAGATTTATAGATTCGAATTATTTTTTTTAAAGAAAAAAGCAGAAGAAAATGTATTTTCATCCTTCCCACATGGCTCATTTTTTTCTGTTTTTGTTTGCAAAAACCTTTTGTGAAATATGTGTCTACATACTGCAAATGTTTTTACCGGTTTTATTCCTTTAAAGCTGTCTGAAATATGTGTCTACGAACAGAAAAATGTGTTTACTCCAAAAACTTTTAAAAACAATACAGCAAACATTTTAATAAAAAAGGAGGTAAAATAGAATTTAAACATACTTGATGTTGTATACTTATGCCACCATACATTACATAAATGTGTATTTGGTCCACGCGGTAAACATTAGAATTCCGTAAGGAAATGCACTTTTTTAATAAAGCTTCCTGTTGAATTTTGCTCAGCAAAGTTATATAAGTTCCTTATTTAAACTTTTAAAACTGGAAATTTCTTTGGAATTGTTTTTGAGAATTTTACTAAACTGTATATTCTAAAATGTTTTTAATTCCCTATAGCGGTTTTTTTTGTTATTGATTTTTAAAATTAGTGTAGATACTAACAGCATTTAGTATAATATATACGCATATATACAAAATATTTCGTTTCATTGGCCATTCTCTTTTACAAATTTTAAATTATGGTTATTTTCTTCCAACACTTCAGACATGTTCTTTTAATTAACCATCACTGAATCTTTTAATTTAATTACAATTACTCTGGTATTTTTTTTTAAAAAAATTCTATTAGAATTAAGTTTGTGAAACTATTATTTTTGTTTCTTAAGATATCTTATCATTTGTAATTTACAGAATGTAAGATTTTTGCTCAGTACACAAAGTCACTTCTCGGAGGGTCGCTAAGCAGCTCGAAACTCTTTGTTTGAGCTCTATTCTTCCCAGTAAATAAGACTATGTATGAAATAAAATGCAACGTTTACACTTGGTGTGTTAAGATTATTGTAATATTTAACATCATTACTTATGTGTTATGGAATTTCAGAGAAAAAAGTTATTTTGTGAAAATTATAAACTTTGATACATGTGTGTACTTTTTTTCACCGGAACAATTTCCCAGCATTTAAGGAATCCGATTAGGTTCGGAACCGTGATTTTGTAAAAGTGTATAAATGGATAATAATTATGATATTTAGTGTTACTTAGATTAGGAAATGTATATAAAATTGTTTTAAGAATATTTTTACAATAAAAAGTTATTTTAAGTACAATATTTTGATAAAAAATTAACATAGAATGACCAATTTTCAAAATATTCTCCATTTGTGAAAATGCTTCAATTATAATAATATTTTACCTGTATATAGCTCAGACCTATGTACATAGGCTCAACTAGAATTTTTGAAATGTATAACTTATCCATGTTTTACGAAAACAGAGGGAATACATTTTAAGAAGAAAACGCCAAAAAATATTTCAATTGGTTGTAACTCTAAAAAAAAAATGTGAATTTTTCAAAAATCATAGTTGGACCTCTGAACAGAGGTCTGAGTTATATACAGGCAAAATATTATCATAATAGAAGCATTTTTAACAAAAGGAAAGCATCTTGAAAAAAAGTTATTCTAAATTCATTTTTTGCCTAAATATTGTAGTAAAATAATTTCTTTTTGTCAAAATGTCCTTAAAACAATTTTATGCATGTATTCTAATCTAAGTGACACTAAATATCATGAGCATTATTCATTTATGCTTTTTTTAAAATCGCGGTTTCGAATGTAGTCGGATACTTGAAGTTTGTGAGAGTCTAATGTAAGTTATGCGTTAAGCAAAGTATCGTAGTGCCGCCAAGCCAATATTGTGGATACGAACCTCGGCTTGTAACCGTGTGGACTCGGGTTCGAATCCAGAATAAGGTATGAATGTATCTTCAGGAAAAGGAGCCAGACTTTCACCTGAAATGGATTCCCGTCTCGAATGGAAAGCAGCGCACCTCTTCTGTTCGATACTGGGATCATCGTATGTAATAAAAAGTAAATGTATTCTTCTGCGTTTGTATTGCATATTTCTGTTCTTCCATCTTTCGTCTTTCATATGTATCCCAGGATAAAACACATGACAACAAGAACATTATATAGTAGGGTTATATGAATAAGTTCTTTATATTTAAAGCCCCAAAATTGACGAATTTGTAGAGAAGCGCATCGTGCCACTGAGAATTGTACAAGGTTCCATATGTTGTCGACCCCTGATATAGAATAATGGAGATTATGTAAAACAAATCAATACAACGCATTTACACTTCATTTACTTTATTTAAACCACATACAAAATATGAAGTCTTATTGAATTATCAAGTTTTAAGTCGTCACCCGCATTGGCTTGGTAAATAATATGTTCATAGTTACGCACATGTTTTGCATTCACTGAGAAAAGAATTTCTTTCGTGACAAAGTACATTTAACATTAGTTATTTCCTCAAATGTTTGGTCTAAATTATGACTTATTCAATATATCCCTTTAGCCTGCAATTGTAGATGAATAAATCATGAGGCTTAATGAAAGCATTCGTGGGCAATTCTTTTCTTTCAATTAAATTATACCATTCATCATTACATGCTGTTTCTAACTATATTCTCTAAATTATTTAATTTGTAATTACGTGCTATGTCCAATTATTTCTTTTAACAATCAATAATAGTTCTTTTTTATGATTGCCATTTAATTTTACCATAAACGGAACTAAATTAATTAGTGGTTGAATAGTTTTTATTTAAAAAATTAATTGCTTTTGTAGCGTGATGGTATAACTTAAAATCTCATATAAATTATAAATGTTCAAAGGAAAAGTACAAATATATATTTAATTTTTCACATTTTTATGAGAAAACCTTTTAGCTTAGACCAATAAAAATCCTTAAATTAATTGTAAATGATGTGACAAAATAGCGAGAAATGAATTTTAAAACATAAATAAAAATACAAAAATATACAATTATATATGCTGAAAGTTGAAAAAGAAAGTAGCGTTTCAAAGGACAAAAAAAATTAAGTTGTAATTTTTAAGGACTTAACAAAAAGAAAGGAATAGTGCAATTGCTATGGCTTGAAACATTTAAAAAAATTATCTTCCCTTTGTATAAATAAATATATCTTTCACACAATAAATACTGCCTATTTTGTTTGCTTTATAAAAATATTTCTTCCCATACTTTTCTTAAAATTTTACAGTTTAATTTATTATTAATAAATTATTCCCATTGTTTATTGCATATGTTGGTTAAAATAAACTATGTGAGCATTGAATATATATATATATTTTTTTCAAAATCACTTATTTTATAGAATTATTTCTTTTCAATATATTACCTTACCGCAACTACAATTCCTTTGTTTATAATTTTCAAAATTAATTTTTTACTTTGTGAATATTTTTGTTTGTTTTTAAGCAAAAATGTCACCCTGAAAGTTTTAACTTAAAGACAAGTTATATTACATATCAACACATAATTTTAATAAAAAATCTAATTAATTTTTTCCCTATATATATATATCCTGCAATCTCATTCGTAAGTCTAAATGTTTATTGTACTGCAGTGGTTATTTTACTGTCTGCTATATATTCTTATTTAATATTTTGCTTTAAATTACTGTTATTTTAATTATATATATATATATATATATATATATATATATATATATATATATATATATATATATATATACTGTGTGTGCGTACGTTCGTGTGTTTGTGTGGGTATGTCTTCTACTGCGTTATCAAGATACATAGATTTTTTTTTTTAGAAATATTTTTGAGTTTCTGCTGCAACAAAAGTAGGATAGATACAGTGTTATAGGCAATATTCTAATAGATTGTTGTCTTTCCACGTAAGAAATCATCTGATTTATCAAAACTTCAAATTATTTACATCATCTTAAACGAAATATTATAATATTAAAAATTTCAAAGTATGTAAATAATTTATTCAAATATTAAATTAAATTAAATCGAATTTCACTTCTATAATTATGAAGTCCAATTTTTTTTTAAACAATTCATTCCAAACCTCTATTGTATTGAATTTTTCGATTTTGTTATGTACTTGTTAAGGCAGAGCTTATCAAACTTTCAATATACGCGACCCAATATTCCATCATCGTTTTCATCGCGCCCCCTACATGCAATAACAATGTTTTGAATTAAATAATAATACCCTTTGGCACAAAAGCTACAATACGACTTTAAACTCTTATGCGCCACCAGCGAAACATAAACTTCTCGCTCAGCCAAAGCATTCATTTTCTGGGCGTATATATACGTCTTTCCGAAGTACGATCGTTTCTGTGCAGTGTTATCCATAAAATTATTCCGAAGACTTTGGAATGTAATAAGTGGACCTTGACAGTGTTTGCGAAGAATTTACTTATTTCAGATTATTTGCTTATTTACTCCTTTTCACCTCCTCATAAAAACATCGAAATACACTGGTCTACGTGAGAAACGGCTACATTGGGAGGCGAATTGCGGAATTTTAATTCGGCAGGTAAATAATTAATTAAAAGCGGTACAAATTATCAAGATACGTGATAATACAAGCTCATGGGGTCACTGATAATTAACAAACTTAGTATTGTTAAATTAATAATAAAATTCATTGCACAGTACTGATACATTTATAAGTGTATTATATCAGTGTAAATGTGTATTTTATATTTTATTATATCAGAAAGGATTTTGTTTGTTTACTTTCAGTAAATATTAATTTTTTTAAATAATCTTTGTTTTCGACTTTTCAATATGCTTGCGCTCCCCTCATAGAGGTATCACGCCCCCCCCAAGGCCCCACAGTTTGAGAAACACTGAGTTAAGGTTTTAGCATGTTCCATAAAAACGATATTTTCAGTAAAAGCAGCATTATGTGTTGAATCAATGCTGCTCGAACATATATTGCTGTTTTTGTTATCATTAAAAATACTTGAAGGCGGAGTTTATAGCTTCTATTATTTTATTCCTTGCTATAGAATCAATTTTTAGTGTAATAAATAAACTTTCATAAATAGTATCAGTAAAAATATTCAGGTCCATTGTTTTGCTTAAATTTGATTGTAAAAGCAGTATGTGTTCCGATAATAACTTGATCAAACTTGCAATCTTCAAAATCTAAGCAAGTTTTCTTATAATATCACTGTTATTTTCATTTTATAGTCTAAGGCATGGGTGGGCAGACTTTTCCACGGTGTGGACTACTTATACTTTTTTCAAGCCGTCGCAGTCCACTCAATGTCAGTGGCACACACAAGGAAGATGAGTGAGTGAATGAGTTAGTGAATATTAATTTAGTAATGTTAAGCTACAGGAGGGCTTTTGGCGACGGACGACGTAATTTTGAACCATGGTCAAGTGACGTGGCCGACACCTGACCATGGTGCAAAATTACGTCGTCGCTGGCATTCACCTCTCTTAACTACACACATGGAACGAGGGAGTCCACTTTGGTGCGGACCCTCCCCGACAGCCCTGATTTTTTTTCAATTGATTATAATCCCATGTATATAGTACTTAAAATTTAATTAAGTAATTGTTATTAATATTTTTTTTGTATTATTTAATGTTGATTATTTATTTTGTAATTTATTTTTTAATGTTTTTTTATTAAAAAATATTTTGACATCACGTATTGCGGTATGATACGAAAATGGTAGACTTTCGACCCTCGACCCCTCCTTGAAACGTTTTTGAGTGCGTAGTGTCGTAGGTGTGATGAGGTTGGAAAAGAGCTACAATAACTGTAATAAACTAATAATAAATACGGATTATATACTTATTTACAGAACTAAAGTAAAAAAAAAAAACTAACAGTTTTAAAACCATTTTTAAACGCAAAATGCAAACATAATAATAACAGCCACAAATATAATAATATCAAATGTGTTTGATACCTTATTATCAAACAATTCAAAATACGTAACAAATAAAACATTTTCATTTAAACTTAGTTTTCTTTGTTACAGTCAGTGGAAGATTTACTCTGCATACTTCATCCAATCTAGACTATTTCCGAATATAATTACTAACTGCTAAAATCTTCAGGCGGTCAGCTCAAAATGTCTTGGCAGTCCACCGGTCGATCGCAATCGAAGTAATGCCCATCGGGGTCTAAACTATCTGAACTATTTTTAAAATCTTAATTGAGCAGCATTATTATTGTTTTACTTCGATAGTACAACTGTAAATATTAAGTGACTACTTGATAGGTATCTGAATCATCAAAATTTTATAGTTTTTAAAGAGTGTTAAAAATTATCTCGATCATATTATATATCCATTTAGTAAAAATATATATTTTTATAAATATCCATAGTAAGTATAATCTTAGTAAAATCTACAAATAATATAAATTACTCTTTGTCCTTAGAAGACAAAATTTCATTTAATATAAACAATGATACTATGAATGCAGTAAATGCATTATTTATAATCGAAAAAAAATTCAAGAAAAAAATAATTAATACCTTAAGTTCATTAAAATATTTACTGGTTTTAGCACCTGAATCAGAGCTCTTGCGTATCAGAGTTTTGAACAGCATTATGTAATGATACATTCACTTAATTTGCTGCAGTATATTCTAAATATTGATGTAAATTAAGCTAAGTTAATCCAAATCACATTTTCATGTTCTATAACTATCCTCTTCTCTATTTCTCTCAATAGAATTTAACATTTTCAAGACCAAATCCAACTTTCAAAATAACACGATACTTATCAAAAATGATAATGTTATACACTATCAGATGTTTTAGATACACATTATCACAATATTGCGCTATACCTTGTCACATATTTATGCCACATGTTATCATATGTTTATGTTATCACATGTTTATCACGTTATGTTTATGGTAACAATTATCATTTGTTACACTTGTTGCTACATGTTATCAGTCATCACATGCTCAAGTTACATGTTACCTTATGTTTATATTTTTAAAAAATCACTTCTTTTTACTAACACATTATCACATGTTTATATTACAAAAGATCACTTCTTTACTAATACATTATCACATGATTATATTATAAAAGATAGCTTCTTTACTAACACATTATCACATGTTTATATTACATTTCATGATATGTTTATGGTGATATCGCGTGTTTTTTCTGCAAGCTATCACATATTTATATTACACATTATTGTATATCTATAATGTACGTTATCACGTTTATATTATTCATTAACGCATTTTTGTGCAATCACATCATGTCAAACTACAATCAAAATAAAACATGCTTTTCTGAAACCTTTTACCAAAATTTAAATCGATATCTTCAAGAAATAGTGTCAAACCGTCAATTTCGTTCAAAGCTAAAATGTAAAACTAAGACTGTTGAAATATGGATGTTATCCCAATCTAATTAATCTACAAATCGTTTTAAAATGACCAGCATCTGCTAACAATATTAATAAGAAATTCATTTTTCTTCTTCAGTGCAAAACCTAAAAATAAATCGGAGTCAAAATCAAATAAAGTCATCAAAATTAAGCCACAATCATTCATTGCCTCTCGCCATTATCAAGATCTTCATCATCTACTTCACAATTTTCATTTAAGTACGCTAATTAACTTGGGATAGAAACGATAAGCACAAATGTTTTGACAAGAGATAATAAATGTATACATAGCTTTGCACTTTTTTTAAAAAAATGCACTTCACCATGTTCATAGAAGGAAACAGGCCTCGAAACAATTGGCCCTTACACCACTGTACTCCCAAAAGGCTATGTATGATTACCGAACATTTCTAAATACACAAGGGGAGCTTTTTGAAATTATTCAAATGAAGCGATTCTCTGAAAGAAGTGATCTTTTGAAATTTTTAAGAAATGTAATTAAAGATCGAAAGGCCGTTTCTTTTTTTCCTTGTTTTTTACCACCTTTTAAAAGCACTTCAATTAATCAATTTGATGCATCTAGAAAGTTTAGAAGGGAAAGAAGGAGGCAAAAATTAGGCTTGCTGATTTATGCTTTTATCTCTTGACACTTAATCCTTTGACTTTCTTAAATTTCTTTTAAGATAGTCATTCATTTGTTTCACGAGACGCCGGATATTTCTAACCGACATTTATGGCCACAATATTTAATTCAATTACAAACTTTACACCTCCAGAAATTTAAATTTTAGAAGTAGTTCTTACTAAAAAAATATTTCTTTATATTAATTTCATTGCAATGAAAAAGTCTGAAAAGAAAGTTTTTAGAAATTTTCTCTATTATACCATATGCAGCAATTTCATATAAGAAAAAGTATAAGTCTTCATAAAGATAGAATTTCCTGTTTCTTGTTTAAGATGCCATAAAAAAATTAATAATAGTAAAATAAAAAATAATTAACTGGGAATGATTGATAACATTTTTTGATTCCCCATGAATATTTTTAGTGATCAGTTACATAAAGTTTTATTCAATATTGCAGCACTACATATTTAAAAGCTACCCTCTCTTCCCTATAACCGACCGCCAGATGGCTCAATTGTTGTGTTGGGAGAATAATTTTTTGTCCCCAAGAGTGATTTGGACTAATAAGGGGAGAGCACGACTAAGGAAATGCATTGGGAGGACGAGACTTGGTGTAATAGTAGTACTCTTTTAGGATGTTCAACACTCAATGTAATTCCGCCGAATGGCTAGTCAATTCGTTGAAAATAGCCTTCAAAATTCATGCTTAGATTTTATACAATTATGTTTTAATTACCACCAGCGGCGTAGTGGCATGGTTGGTAGGACGACTGTTTTCTAATCACGCGGACAGGGTTCGAGTAAAGAGAAGGGAATTTCTTTCTTTCGTCCGAAATGTTAAATGCGTTTTGAAATGTGTCTTATGTATGTTTTTGTCCCTTAGCGTTGTGAAACGTAGACAGTACTAACAATTATTTGTTCCTCTACCTATCACAATCTTTATTATTTTGTACTAAAATAAGAACAATAATTTGGGTATCAAGACAGGAATTTGAATGCTTAACTTGGAATACCTAGCTTTATACACATTATGCATATCATATGCAGACAAAATTAATTCTTAAATTTTTGTTAACAAAAAAATAAAAAAAACGTAAATAATTACGTTGATGAAAAATTATACTTTTATGCAAAAAAATGACTTTCTGATAGTAAAATAATTCTCAATTGTAATAAAATCATTCGTTGAAATTAATTCTTACAAAAATCCAACTACTGGTGGAATTTTAAAAAAAAATTCTTAAAATGTATAATTCTTCTTTAGCATGATACATATTGAAATTTTTTTATGTGCATTATTCAGTGACAGGGCATTATATATATTTAAAAGTTTCACTTGGATAATTCCACAAATATTTAACATTCCACTGAAAATGAGAAACTTTTTGTGTAAAGATGTTAAATTTTTCAGAAGAAAAATGATTAGTTTAGATTTATATACTTAAAATTTATACAATGTAAATAGAATTGTGAATGAAAAAGCAAATTTTAGCAGAATGTTTTAAAATTTTAAGTTTTTTTTGTGAATTGTATAAAAAAGCTTTTGATGAATAAGTAATGCTTATAAAAAATAAACGAATTCTTTTTCACTTATGCTAACTGATGTGTGTACTCTATCAAAGCCTATTTTATAATTTAGCAAAAAAATCGCATTTTTCCCCCTCGTTATTATAAGAAAATATTTTTTCATTTATTTTTAGGATTTTTTTTCCCTCTAGAAAAGTGTATTTTTTTAATACGATAAAATTTATTCTTTCTAGAATTACAAAAATGTAAAAAATAAGAATGACTTAGTAATTCACACATGTGTATAATACGATGTTTACTGACATTATTTTAGAAATTTTTTCCAGACTTTTAATTTATGAAAGGTTTAGTCTTTTAGTGAAATATTAATAATACCATTCAATTTCTTCTATTAGAGCCTTTCACTGAATCCCTATTGTATCTGGTGTATAAGTCAAATACAATTTGTGATGGTTCAATCCACGACATTCACACTAACAAACCTCTTGGGGAATCTTTGGTCTTTAATCCAGTGCCTCTCAAACTTTCTATATCCGCGACCCAATTTTCTATGAGAATTTTCATCGCACCCCCCTTCTCCATGCAATAACAATGTGTTGAATGCAGTAATAATGTATAATACTTTGAGAGAGACGCTAAAGCTACAATACGACCCTAATTTTAAACAGTACAAAGTATTAAGATAGGTATTAAATTTTGTGTATGATAAGCCCATTGAAAAATCACAAGTAATTATTGAACTTAGTATTGATACTTAGTATCAAATATATTGCGCCGTACTGATACATTTATAAGTATACTATATCAGAGTAAATGTGTGTGTTTTTATTATGTCAGAATACATTTTGTTTCCTTTTAGTAAATTGATAATTTTTTAAATAATCTTTTATTTTTGACTTTCCGATACGCTCGCGCCTCTCTTGCAGGGTTATTACGCCCCTCTAGGGGGTGCGTCCCCACAGTTTCAGAAAATCTGCCTTAACCGCTTCCCTTACACATTTTTTTCAAAAAAATTGCAAAAAAAAGCATCACATTTATTTTTATTTTATTAATAAGTTAAATGAAACGAAACAAAATATGTAGGTTTTAAGTTGAATTTGTAATTTTTTACAGGCGTAAAAACATTCATTTTTAATATTAGTTTACTATCATGAATTATCTCGGACAAATGGAAAACAAAGTTAAATATTAGTCTTTGTTTGATAGTTTTTAAAACAAGATACAATATAAAGTGATACCTGGCATTCTGTACACTGGTATCTTGTCTCTTTTTTGTCTTTCTACTGGCTTACTTCTGGAATGTCTTTTACTGGAGCACAGAGTTCTCGTCTCGTTGAATTTTAATTTTTTTCTCAGTAGCAGAAATAACATCTGGAAAATGCCCGGAAGTTAACCTGAGTGGTGATTGTCTTCCTGATGTGGCAGAAAATTTGTCACGATGACTTTCTGAAATTATTTTTTCAATCAGTTCCGTTGTAAAATGTTTAGGTGATCGGAAACCTCCTGATTTACAGCAGAAAATGTAGGCTACATACAGAAGCATCACTTTCCCTATTTTCAATGTCCACCTCTTCATAATCGCTATCTTGCATTATCCCATTATTTTACTTTTTTTCATATAGACACACAACGGAACTATTCGTTTTAATACATCACTAATCCAAAGCCAACGTGTACTGTACAACAGGGAAAACACGTGATGAGTCCAGCCAAAAGATTCACGAAACCAACAAAACTTTGCAAACTTTGATCCTTTCATAGAATTCCTGCTGTATCTGGTGTCTAAGTCAAATACAATTTGTGACGGTTCTATCCGTGAATTTCACACTAACAAATCCTCTTGGGAAATCTTTGATCCCACCAAAAGATTCGCGAAACCAACAAAACTTTGCAAACTACCAATCAAAACTGAATATTCCCTTCCATTTCCTCCAGGCCGAGTAAAACCATGATAAAAACAATCGTACTGACAAATTCTGCTTTTCCCGAGTTTTCTTGGGATAATAATTAACTACAATACATACGTATCCGAGATAGCTCGGGATAATCAGGCAAGTGGTTAAAAACTATTTTATAAAAACGCTACCTCTAAAAAAGAGAACGTGGACATCTAATTTAAGACTACTAAATATAGTCTAGGCTTTCAAGTTAGAGACAGAGAGAGAGATAGGATAGATTACTAGTGGAACCGTGATGAATCAAATTTATAGTGCAACGCAGATATTAAGTATTTGATAATTGTAATAATTAAGGTAACGATTTGTCACTAGAGAATGAATATAGCTAGGAAAGGCAGTGTAATTGAACCAGAAGTAAGTGTTGCTGGTAACTAAAGACTTCTCATACTTCTCGTATCTCGTCAATTGTCTACATATTGCTTTACTTGTGTGCATCTCTTGGTTTTGATTACAAATTTAGTTCTAAAAACTAAAGCTTTTAACGGTCAAAAAGAAAATCAGCATGTTTATGAAACGAGACACCTATTATGCAAAAAAAGAATAGTTACGTGTTACACATACTTGGCAATGAAATTTTACGAACAGAAAAGTTCTAAAATACGTTTGCTTGTCGATAAAACTATATTTAGATGAATTCAAAATAAAAGTTTTATAACATTACAATTTATGTAACAGAAACAATGGAATTTTCCCCAGAGAAAAGTTTTAAAATAATGGTGCCTCCAGATAAGATGATATTTACATGACTACGAAATTAATTCAAAAGGAATCTCAAAATCATGATCAAAAGTTAGGGGAACAGAATGAAAAGAATGGTTATCCTTATTTCGTTCTATATTTTTCCAATTTTTACTGGCAACAGTAAATCTTCTACAATTGATTTACATAGTCAAGCGACGCCTTATTAAATGGCCAAGAAAAATTACTTTTCCTAACAAATGTTCATCCTACTATTTGGAAAGTTTGGTTACAAGACATATTAAAAAAGAGAAAATAAGTAAAGCAATAGTTACTTTGAAAATTCTGCTCTTGCTCGAGTGTAGCTTTAAGCCCAAAAGGTTTCAGGAATTCTTAGGAAGATTTAGAAAAAAGTATTAGATTGAATATTAACTTCTGTAAAAATATTTGATTAATTTGTGTCATGACGATAGTCTTTTACATTCTTCAAGAAATTTTATCAAGTAATAATTTGTAAACAAGGTAATATTTACAAGACAGGTTTGACATATTTATCTGTTGGTACACATACAGTCATTTATTTACCTTTCAGGATTATTTAAATTTTGAAGAATTTAAACCAGTGGCTCTAAGGGGATAGCAATAATTATAGCACGGATACATAAATAAATAAATTTTTAATTTGATTAAATGTTTTAATTTTGATTTTCTTTCTTTTTTTTTTTGGTTATGTAAAAAAATGACAGTGCTTTTAAGAAGATTAAACATGCTGCAATAGATGATTCACTAATTATCTGATTTTGAAAAATTAAAATTTTACCATTTATTTTACAATTTAACGTAGCTGACCAGATTAATCAAAATTTGCTATATATATTTGCATAATTCTCTTATGGTTAATTTCAAGTTTTTAATTTTACTTTAATTAATTTCCAACATTTCAGATCATTAACAATGATCTGATAAATAATTAAAATGCAAATCATTTTCGTAGATATTTGTTAATGGATTCAAACATCGAAATAAACCGTATTTTGATATTACTAGAGGCTTAAAGTATTAGTTGCAGTGTTATCTTTTACATGCAATATTAATTTTTATTTCAATAAGCACTTCTAAGCAAATTCTTCTTCATAAATTTGTTATATTCCTCAATCTATTTTTTTAAATAGGTTTAATATATGTTTGTATATTAATTTATAACAATAGCTAAATGTTATTATAAACATATATATAAACAGGGTTGAATACCAAAAAAAAAAATTCAAATCCATTCATTATCATATCCAGTTTAGCTTATATCCACTTAGTCTTGTATCCAAGCTTTATTATATATAAGCGTCTTTTTTAAGCCACTGTCATGTAAAACAAGTTTAGGAAATGGGACATTAACATGCATAGCGGTAAATGAAACATATGGGAAATAATATTTTTAAGCTTTTACTTACACATAAGCATTTATAGTGTTAATTTCTTGAATAAAGTTTGATGAGATATCCAATTTTTGCAACTCCCGATTTTGTGGCTAGCAGTATGCGAGTGCTGTAACAAATTTGATTCTTGATACCAAAGATATATCTTTATGTGGGACAATTGTGACATATAAAATGTAATTTTGTGTATGTGTCTCCATCTTGTAGTTGTTGATGATAATATTCGAAAGTTTGACAATATTAGGCAAGTTTCGAATTATTTTTGAATCTACGAAACCCCATCATAAAATGAGCGGTCGAAGTAACGATTTATCTTCAAAGGTTTAAATAATCTGCATTTCCCTTACAATAAATGTATTTAGTGTTGTTGGCATTTTCAGCAAGAGACATTTGTAATGACTACTGGAAAATTGAGAGATCTCTGTTACAATCAGAGAAAAGAGGAACCCTCTCTGCGTGTTTCTCATGTGTGAGTGACGCATGGGCGATCTTGAACATTCTATCAAAATTTCAGATTTTAGAGCACTGGCGTATATAGTACTGAATGGGTCCCGTATCAAAATATTTTATGCCTTTTGGGGGAACCCTTAACATATTCTGATTTTATTGCTTACATATCTTGGGGCCCGTGTGGCTTTGTTGCCCCGTATCATTGATACGGTGTTAGCTACGACCATGTTTTAGAGATAGTTTTGCCGTACTCTACTAATCATAAGTTTCTCAAATTAATTTTTTTCACTCAACTGGATTTCTTAACAGGATGTTTATCATTCTCTTTTTGTCCTGCATTTCATCAAAACAAGGTTTCATAATACCTTATGATAAAAAGTTGACGCTATATCTGTTGGCATTTTAAATAAAGTAACTTAAAACTTATTATACTTACTGGAGTATTTTATAGAAACTACCCGGTTTTAAATATTTTTACAGCTTGAATCTAATAATTATTAACATCAAATCGTATAGTGCAAAAACAAATTATACCCAAAAAGTCATCTATTTTTACTAACATTCAGCATTTTATTTAAATATTTAATCAAAATAAAGTGTGATAATGTACTTAAAAGTCAGTTAATTTAGTGATTTACAGTGACTCTATTCGTTTTGGTTTAATTAAATATTCATTTATATTCAATATTTAGTTGAATATATATATATATATATATTTCAGAATATATCTTTCAAACACACCAATACTCTAAATATATATATATATATATATATATATATATATATATATATATATATATATATATATATATACATGAGAAACAACTTCACGGGAATTAAGATAATGCTCCGGAAATAGTCGTTGGAGGATTAGATTTCTTGTTATTTTAAAATTCACATTTTATAGATGATCACAAACATAAAGGGACAACACGAACAACAAAACACACATGATCAAGTAACGTAAACAACACAATAGCATTTTCTCTTCTCTCCGGCGATCATAGCTTTTATAGTTTCTGTAACCAGAACCATTTTAGAATCGAATGATTTTTGGTAATATCTTCCTTGATTGGTCAGAATACGCGGAGGATGTAATATTTTATCATCTTGTTTTAAAAAACTCGAAAGTTGCAGATTTTTAGGAGGTAAAGTTGTGGTTAAGAATATATTTTTCATTACGCGAGTAAACTAAAAAGTAATTATGCCATAGTTCTCAAAACCATTATGAATTAAATAAAATCCCTCGAGAGAAAGTTTAAGTGATGAATTAATACATACATTTATCAATATTTGATCAAAGAACCTCGTAAAATAAATCAAACATTACAGACTCACTTTATGTGCAAAACTGCAATAGACGATACCATTTTTGGCTCAAATATTTGTCTTATTTCCTTCATTATGAATATGGCCAATAATGGCGCCGGTTAGCTTTCTGTGTGAATGTCCACATGCGTGTAATGGCGATCTATAAAAGAAACGGCAGAAAAGAACATTGGATTATTGACTTTCGTGGCCCGCATGAGAGCGAACGAAAGCAAATGTTGATCCGAGTCTTCGCGTAAATAAGACCCAAAAATACCTCGTATAAATTTCAGAGATTTTCTAAAGTGACGTTTAATAGCTCCTAGGGATTTACGAGGAAATGCGGAGGAAAAAATGGGAGCACATTCCTGAAATGGAGCGATGTTTATTAAATCCGTAATTTATGAACTGTCGAGTGGCATCACTCCTTTCTCACTGCTCCCTTCCACCATAATCTGACGACCAATCACATTCGAATTTTGATATGTTTGAGGACAAATCCATCTCCAGAAATAGCGCAATTTTCCCAAGTGTGTGGGAGTGTAAATTCCTTTAGAAAGGATTGATAGTTTGTAAATATATGACTACTTTATTGGTCATTCATCATTTGAAATGCATGATATATTCAAATATCTCATTATTCTAGTACTTTTTTATGCAGATTTTTGAATTGAGATATCAAGAATAGAATTCAAGGAATTTGAATGTCAAAATCTAATTTAAATTTATTTTCTCTTGTGAAAGGTTTTAAAATTGTAGTATTAATGCATGTATTTTTTTTTACTTTTTCAGATCAATTTCAGGTAGAAAATTTAAATTAAAAGAATAAAAAAACTTGCTGAAAAAAATACTATTAGTATAAATTATACTCTATATTAAATGTTTGGACATTTATTTTTTCATATAACTACTTTATCCTTAATATGTAAGTACAAAAAATCGTGCATTCTTCGTTTACAATAAATATTGGGTGCAAACGTTTGTATTTTTAATTAGTACTTCGTTTGAATTAATGTTATTCTCTATTTTAGAAAAAAATATTATTTACTTTGCTTGAAGTATCAAAATTTGTGTTTCAATTGTTACAATAACATTTATTGAGGAGTTTGACCTGCGGAATAAATATTAAATGTTTCTAAATCCACTAAAAATACAATAATACATTCATTACCATATTATAAATTGTTCAAAGTATTCAAATTTACCATCCAAAATATTCAAATTTAACTTCCAAAGTATTGAAATTTATGTAAATATGCCTAGTGCACTTGAAATATAGCGTCTTTTTCTAATTACTCTCTGCTTTTCTAGCTTCTGGAAATCAAGAAAAGGATAATTAAGTTTTTAATTTACTTTCAGGTGAAATATTATTTTTCATGTAAAATTTCATGGGCTAAATTGAAATAACGTCATAGTGACATGTTAGCTGCAATTACTGGTTTCCAGGCAATCAGTTCGTGACTTCCTGTGACGTCATAGTCACATAATAAATGCAATTACGTGTTTTCAGCTAATCAGTTCTTGCATCTCGCTGTTGCGAAGTTTTTTATTTATAGAAACTTTCTTTTAGAAATTACATATTTTTAAACAGTAATAATGTATATAGATAAAAAAATTATATTTTTAAAAACTAAATAACGCGCTTTTATACATTATGGAACTAAAAAGTTTTAAAAAAAACCTTTCTTAATATAAAAATAAAATGATTAACGAGAAAATTAATGTCATTAAGGTAAAAACGTGGGGTGCTCAATATCAATTGTTATACTTTCTTACCTGTCTTATTCCGAAATGCAGAATTAATGTAAAAAATGTAGTACACAGCATACCGCGCTCTTACCACAATGGTATTAATTTTCGCGTTTATCATTTTATTCTTACGTTAGGAATTATTTTTCTCTTCTCAGTTAGATAAACTATAAAAACGTATTTTTAGAGCGGTTTTAAATTATAATTTATTTTTTATTTACATCTACAATAAAAACAAGTTTTTTTTAGTTTTTTAAAATATTATTTATTTATTTCATTTTCAGAAAAACTGGGCATTTTTTTATGATATGGTAAGAAATTACTGACTTATCCTTCCCTCTTTCACATAAAGAACTATATTTATTTGTTTGTTGTGTGTCTATTAAACATGAGCGTTTTCGTTTAAGGACTGTAATTTTATCCTTTATTCTCCAAATCTGGAATTAATCACCAAATCAGGAAATGGAATTAGTCGCCAAATCTGAAAATGTGAAATCATTAATCCTGATGATCCTGATCAAGACAATTGATCAAAACTATTACATTATTCTACAGTCATCGGTCCTTGACTTAAGTGCGAAATTCCGAATTAATCTGACCATTTAAAGTAGGTAAAATTTGAGTTCAAAAATTCCGTTACATACAAGAAAAGCTAATAAAAGTGTTGAAAAAAGGCACTTAATTAAGAAACATATCTATATTGCTCGATTTTTTTTAACAAAATTTAAAATATTTTTTGAAGAATCTTAATATTTGAATATTTTTACGAAATTATCAGATTGAAATTGTATCTAGGTTTCACAAGTAGAATTCAAATGTCAGTTTTGGATTCAATACAGACGACGTGATTACAGCTAGTCATCAATTCAGCCCCTTATTAATACTATGCCTGTTCAGAAAACCACCCACGAATGTGATTAAATCTGAAAAATAAAATAAAAATATATAGCATGGTTTTTTTTTATTGTTCTCCTTATACTACAGCTTTCTCTAACACTTAAATATACATCTAACGTTTACCTTTACACTCAATCTCCACAACTTAGGTAAATCCATTTACTATCATAAGATTTCCAGACTCTAGGTAAAATCCCAATTGCCTGTTTACTGTTCAATGATTCCTTTTTTTTTTTTGCTGTGTAATTTCCGACTTCATTCCATTTCTATTACTTCTCGTTTTGCGATAATCCGGGAGAATTTCTCTGTCTAAAAATGCATTTCTTTTCTTCTTTTACTGATCCTAAAATTCCTTTTTTTAGAAACTATTATTTGTGTTCCACGATATCTAACTGATTTGATTTATCTATTTTCCTACTTGTAAAGAAAAGCGGATAGCTACGCTTTCATTCTGATTTGGCAGTACTTTTTTGTGTTTTGATTACTTCCTGGATACTGTCTCTAACAATTGCTAATTTTGTGTTCGTGTTTGTACTTAAGTGGTAGCAAATACACCATGCTATTCCATACATCATTACCTTGGGAAGCTTTTCTATCGATGTATATATTTACTGTGTTTTTATTTATAGTTATTTCAATACGAATTTTAAGAAAAAATTATGCTTTTAGTATTTGCAACACATTAGGTCAGGGATGGGCAGACTTTTCCTTCTAATTTTTTCAAGATGTGGTGATCCATCCAGTGACGTAGGTATGATGAGGCAAATAAAAGTCTACAGCAGAGGTGTCAAATTTGTGGTTCATGGGTGGTATGAGCACATATATCTGCATACAATAATATATAATAAAATTTTTAAGAAATATTCTCCGGAAATAGGAAAGATAGTAGCAGCGAAGAGATGCCAAATGTCAGGACGTAAACATGAAATTTTTCTTGTCCCTTTATATATGTTTATTATAACGTATTATTTGAAAAAACCTACTTTTCTATTAATATTGATTTTTTGCGGCCCACTACAGTTAAACCTTGTTGGTTTGGCCATAGTCAGTAGAGGACTTAATCTGCATCCTGTCTGCTCATCTTCAATATTTCGGTACATAATTACTAACTGCATATCTTCAGGCGGTCACGCCAAAATGTCTTGGTGGTCCCGATCGAGATCAACTAAATGCCCAACTTATTTTTAGAATACGAATTTGTTCACTGGTTAAAAAAAACATTAACAAATTTTATATGCAAACATAATGAAGAAAATAAGTACCTTAGCTATATTTTTTACTTATTTTATTTCACTCTTAATTACTTTATTTGCTGAAATCAGGATAAATTAAGTAATCAGCTATTTCGAAATCTCTCAAGTTTTAATTGATATAACTTATCTATAGTCCTAATTCCTTTATTATATGTAACCAAGAAATTAGAGGTGTCTATATTGATGCCTCTTATGAGAAAAATTGACTCTTATTAAATGTATTCTGGATTTTTCAACTCATTTTTCAGAAGTTAATTAATGCATTTGATACGGAAATCAATGTTATTCTAATCAAAAAGAGCTTTGGTGATCTTTGAAATCATCCCGATGGCTGTAACTCGCTCCATTTCCTTGACCATTGGTTCCTAGTTAATGAAAAAACCAGTTTCTCCAACTACGTGATCTGAAATTTATTTCGCTGCTGCATTCCTTTTCAGTGGATCCGAAATGAAGTAACGCGGGGATGGGTAACTAGTGATGGGAGGCCGCCGGTCCCCAAGATACAATTGCAGTTTTTATATTTGCCCTGTTTACAGGAAACGGATTTCTAAGGAATTTGGGAGTGCCTCAGGTCAACAGACTCTATGGCGGGAGAAGCTGTATCCTTGCACAGCTTGTTGGCCAATCGGAATTGTAAAATTTACCGCCAGAACTTTGAAGCGGATGATTTTCCGAGTGGTGCGGTCGTCCTTTATAAGGGTCGGCGCGCGAATTCTCGGGGCTTTTTACTCCCTCTTACGTCTTTTAGAAAAACCCTCCAGTCGGGAAGCGCACTCGCTAATGTCAATTACAGGGTTCAACATGTAGAACAATTGAGGAAGAGATTTAACACACATGTCAATCGGATGATTCCATTTATTAAGAGATTCTCATATTTGCACTTGACTAATTTAGATGATTTGCAACCAGACGAGACGGAGGTTAAGGGTATTGTTCCAAGTCCACGGTATATTTTAAGGGCTCGTGCAGGCAATTCGGCTCATTAATGTATTTTCCGCGCTAAAATTTTTTGAAGGAGACTGAAATTTTTTTTTTTTTACAATTTTTACGTTTCGTCACTTCGAGAGCACACATAGAATGGTACTTGTCTCATTGTTGCACCTTGTTTTATATCATGTTTGCTGTTTTAGCGAGATCAAGTTCTGTACTCAGTTATTTAATGAATTCCAGCTCAATTTTTTTTATACAATTTGTTTCATGTCTTGATTTGCTGCTTAAATGACATAATGTTGTATGTTATTAATATCAATTTTAGCTCTGGATAAAATATTTTGATGCTGTGTGTTTTATGCAATATATTAAAGGAGATTCATGTATGCACGTCAAATTTTAATTTTATAAATTTTAAGCTTTAAGCCATGTTTGTAACAAAAATCAAATTTTGGGGTCCATGGACACCTGTCATGAAATTTGAATGTTGTTACTATACATACATATTTGACATTTTTCATTTATTACATAATTTTGTGTCGCGGTTATTATCTAGTATTTTAAATATTTTTTCATACAAAAAGTTCCTTTATTGAATAACTTAGTTTATGCTGAATTGATTGTGTGTAATTGTGTACTTTCTGGTTAAATTTTGAGTTTGCATAAAAGATTAATTTTTTTGGTAGCGGCATTTTGTTAGAATCCATTTTATTGCTAAGTTGTGTTGGTGTATTAATTTTAAGTGCCTGTGTATTACTGAATTTATATCTTTGGAATTTATGCTTGTTAAGAGATGGATAGAGATGGTCGTTTGAATTTTCTTTTGTCCTTTAGAAATTATATATATGTTGAAACTTAAATTTGCTTTGCTCGGGTTTTCTTGTCCTGTCATATGATTGCTAATTTTAATTTAAAATTTTCTAGTGTTTCGGTTAGGTGTTTCAATGTTGATTTAATTATTGCTTTTCTTTGTTAGAGATTTGGAATTTTTTCTGTATGCTTAAGGTTTAGATTAATTGTGGTTTGGTTAAATGAATGTGCAGTCAATCATTGCGTCTCGGTTGTGTGCTAAACTTTACTAGGAATTGAAGGTTTTGTTTGTCGATATAGTATTTCTGTTGGATTAAATTAATTGTGGTTTGGTTAAATGAATGTGCAGTCAATCATTGTGTCTCGGTTGTGTGCTAAACTTTACTAGGAATTGAAGGTTTTGTTTGTCGATATAGTATTTCTGTTGGTTTAGATTAATTGTGGTTTGGTTAAATGAATATGCAGTCAATCATTGCGTCTCGGTTGTGTGCTAAACTGTACTAGGAATTTAATGTTTTGGTTGATGTCGATATGGTATTTTTTTTGTTGTTGATGTTAGGTTTACTTGTTTTGATTTATGGTAGCGCGTGGGTAGATTATTGAATTGAGTGTTGATGTTGATTTAATTTTTTTGCGGTTTTGGATTTTAATGGTAGTTCTGCATTGTTATTTGGTAATAAGTTTTTTTTGTGTGTTGGTCAGATAATGGTATTGTTAAATTTTATGTTTTCTGTACGCGTAGTTGTGTTAGCTTTGAGTTGGTATTGACAAAGGAAGAGAATTTTGATGTAGTACTTGGAATTTTGAGATATTAAAGTGTAAGGAAAACAACCCATCTCACGCTAGTCGCTGTCCATTCATTTCGGAAACTTCGTGGGAGAGTTTTTTCGTCCGCATCCCTTTTCGTCGGTAATCCCAACCCGCAGGCGATTCGGCTTAAGGGTGGGACACTGCTTGTTGATTGGAATTCTGTTTGTTGGTTATTCCTTTTCGAATTTTCCCCCTCGCCCCCTGCCGTCGAAACAGAGATAAGAAACTCAGCATCTCCCTTTTCCTTTGGAGTCTTCGTTCCCCCCCTTGTTGTGGAAAATCTGTGTTGTTGTTTCGGGTTGTGATAGATAGGGTGTTGTTGGAATTGGAAAGATTGGTTGGTTTGTCCGCGGTGTAGACATTTCATTTTCAGTTCTTGGGGTATTATGATGATGTTAATTCCAATTATCTGTGGAGTTGTGATGAAAATAGTGTTGCGTATGTTTGTCCTTGGGCTGCGTTTTCTGAATTGATTAGGCGTCCTTATCTGTGGAGTTGTGATGAAAATAGTGTTACGTATGTTTGTCCTTGGGTTGCGTTTTCTGAATTGAATAGGCATCCTTATCTGTGGAGTTGTGATGAAAATAGTGTTGCGTATGTTTGTCCTTGGGTTGCGTTTTCTGAATTGATTAGGCGTCCTGAGCTGTAGAGTAGCGATGGCAACAGCGTTGCGTATTCTATATGTTTGATCTTGGGTAAATTTTCTGTTTGGACGTTTTGCTTGAGAATTGAGGGATGGAAATAGTTATCGTTTTCAATTGATCTTTAGTGTACTTGAGCGATGGGGAGAAACGGCGCGAAGTCCATTCATTCAAGTGACTCCGCCGATTTTTTTTTCGTGGGGACTCCCCTTCCCGCGGGCGCCTCGGACCAAGGGCGGACACTGGGGGCTGGGTGGAGCTCTGCTTGTTGGTTCTCTCTGGCGCATTGGTGGAATTCTTTTAACCCCGCCCCCCTCCCTTTTTCTGATTATCAATGGTTGGTTGAGGTGCGGCTCTGGATGAAACTGTTTACTTGGATTCTACGGCCTATCCAAGTCGTGCAGCGAAATTCATGGATTGGTTAACCTGTTTTGACACTGGCACCGCCTCTTACCGCTTATTCTTTCGATCTGCATTGCAATGAGGGTTGATGATAAGTTTTGAGATGGCTGTGCTGCTTTTTATAATAATCTAAATCAGTTAAAGGTCCTTTCTGGATTCGGAATCGTTGGTGGACTTCAATGACGTGTCGACATTTTCTGTTTCATGGGTTGTGTGTGAGTCAATCTATTATCCCGGGGTCAGATACCCAGTTTTTTTCTGATATAGAGAAGGTTGTATCTTGAAATTTTCTTCTAACATACACTTGTGAAATTTTCTTCTAACATACACTTGTGGAGATACGGTATATTCGAGACCATGTTTTTTTTTTCTTCGAGGTCAGATATCCAGTTTTTTTATGTAGAGAAGGTTATTTTGAGTTATGGATTTGGGAAAAGGAAAAATTGAGTTGAATTGATTATATGGTATGTTTGCGGAAGTTGTTTGATGTAGAGGAGGCAATTTGAGTTAAGGATTCTGCACGACTTCGAGTGAATAAATTGACGAACATAGAAAAGTTGAAATAATGATCGTGTGGTGTGTTTGGGAATGTTTTGAGATGAATCTAGGACAGTTCGGGTTGAGGATTATATGAGATTTTGTGTACATAAGCTGATGAGCATAGATGGTTTTAGTTGTTGGTATTGTGGAGAAGTCGATTAATTATTTGGAAGTTGCAGATGGGTTTAGTTGGTGTTACTGAGTATATGATATTTTGTGTACATAAGTTGATGAGCATAGATGGTTTTAGTTACTGGTATTATGGAGAAGTCAATTTATTATTTGGAAGCTGCAGATAAGTTTTGTTAGTGTTATTGAGGCATAAGATGCGAACGATCTGACGTAAAGGCAATTTTGATTGATTGAGGAATCATTTTACGGTTACTAGTGTTATAGAATGAGATTTGAGCTATTAATTCGATGAATTTTGATGAATTGATTTAGCGGTATTGTTGTAAATTGAAGATCTTGTTTTTTTTCAGTGTTTATATATTTGTTCCGCGTATAGTGAAACATTTTGAGTTTTATTTTTATCTACACTCGATACATTGTATCACGTAGAGTATGTTAAAAAGTTATGTTGATCAGTTAACCGATATTTTTTTTTGGAAATTATGTTCAATTATGTGTAACACTTGCAATAATTTTCTTTTAGTTAAATTACTTTATTCTGTATGTGTCGCCTCATATATCATGGGTCGCATTATCAATTTTATGTTATAATTTTTTTTCTGAAATTCTCAACTGCATTTGTGATTTCTGGAATTCATTTCCCAAATGGGAATTCGAATGTATTGAATGTAGAGGAAATTTTTTTTTCTCTCTCAGTTTTTTTTAGTATTAATCAATTTATTTTTCTTATATAATCGGATTTGCATTGTTTTTTAGTCTTAATTCGGCATTCTGTTTCTTGTGTTGGCGGTTGCCGGCAATCGTCCTATTGCAGGAAATGGGATGTTTTTTTTTCTCCCTCCACCGTTGTAAACATTGGGGGTGCATCCTGATCAAATGTAAACTCATGGTTTACAATTCTAAATTTAATTACATTAATTTTTTTTTCTTAATTTCAAATTGTAACCAATGCTTGTAGTGAATTTTTTAAATTCCTTAGGCTACTAAGCATTCTTAGAGGTTATAAATTTTTCTTTCACCGTTTACACTATTCGCTTCAATTTATAGATTTTTTTTTTTTTCATTTAGGGAAATTGTAAAAAACTATTTCTAATTTGCAAATCTGAATTAAATTACGTTTAATTTTTTTTTTAAACTTTCAATTGTAACCAATGCTTGTAGTGAATTTTTTTAAATTTCTTAGGCTATTAAGTATTCTCGGAGGTTAGAAAATTTTTTTTCACCTATGCACACCCACGTTTCAATTTCTAATTTTTCACTTTAAATTAATTTTTTTTTACGAAAGATTGTTATCGATGCTCTTTTTGAACCACTGCAATTTCTTATGCTTTGAGTACTGTTGAAGGTTAAAATAGTAATTTTGTTTGGTGGTCTGGGACATGCACTTCACATTAGTCGTGTCAGGATTTCGATGTTAAACAATTATGAGGTGTCTGTTTCTGGGTGCCATGTTTGTATTGATTATATATGTTTTCACTAGTACTTATTTCTTATCACAAAGTATTTTGTTCGATGCGCATATGTGTGGTTATTGTGAGTAGCGAAGTTGTTATATATGCAATTTTTGATTTTACTATGCGTTACTCGTCTTATTTTTTTTTTATTACTTAGTGGCACATGTTTCTTTGTGATTATTCGATTATTTCTATTTGTTATTTTATATATGTTGTCCTTGTGAAATGTTTGGTGACCCATATCTCATTCGGCAAATTTTTTTTTCGTACATGAATTTAATTGTAGTTGTTAGTAGTTAATTTTTTTCTCTCTCCTTTCGCAACGTTTAAGGAATTAGGGTTAACATGCAGTTTTCTTGTTTGTTGTTTTTTTTTGTGTGCAAAATATAATTTTTTAGACAATGCTTCTTGAAATTTTTTTATGTTGAGTGATTGGAGGACGAGATGGGGACCTCGGGTATCTGAAAGCCCTGTGTAAAGTGGAAAATTTGTGTTCTCCCTATTTTACATACTCTACTGATGCTGGCTCTTCTACGAGAGTGTTCGTGTTTTCTCTCTTTCAGGATATCAAGCAATGGTTGTTTCAGGTGCATTGGATCTAGTTGTATCACGAGATTAACCCCGTCGAGAGTCAGATTTCTGGATGTACCTCTTGCACCATGGGCAGAACCCTTACAAGATTCAAACAGCACCGGGTTACTACTACAAGACCGATGAACTGTTACGCTGTTTCAACAAGATTACGACGCTCCAGACATTTTTTTCTTTCTCTCCATTCAGAACGTGGACAACCGTTCGTGAACCAGGAGTCTGTGAATCAGGAGTCCGTGAACCAGGAGTCCGTGAGTGCCTGTTGAAAGGAAGACGAGTCTGTTGGAACTGCTAATAAATATATTTTTTTCACTTTGATATGGACATTTTCCTCAATGAATTTTTCTTGTGTTGGAACTGCTGACGCTATTGCATTTTGTATTTACATTTACTTCACTGAAATTTTTGTGTTTCTTTATTTCTAGTTTTGTTAATCTGAAAGAGGGGAGGAGTGATGGGAGGCCGCCGGTCCCCAAGATACAATTGCAGTTTTTATATTTGCCCTGTTTACAGGAAACGGATTTCTAAGGAATTTGGGGGTGCCTCAGGTCAACGGACTCTATGGCGGGAAAAGCTGTATCCTTGCACAGCTTGTTGGCCAATCGGAATTGTAAAATTTACCGCCAGAACTTTGAAGCGGATGATTTTCCGAGTGGTGCGGTCGTCCTTTATAAGGGTTGGCGCGCGAATTCTCGGGGATTTTTACTCCCTCTTACGTCTGCCAGAAAAACCCTCCAGTCGGGAAGCGCACTCGCTACCCGAGGTCACCCCTCCGTCGCCTCCGATCCTCTCATTTTAGTTAAGTAGAATCTCAATTAAGTTATATAACCATTTGTACATTTACTTAAAATTAATCATGTTAATCAAAAAATAAATTAATAGTTATTTAAAGAACCAGTCTTTTTAATTTAGAGTACTGTTTTTATTGTCTTAAGAGATTTAGTGTTTAAATTTTAACTTAAGCCATGATGCGATGTGTCTGTCGAACCTGGGTATTAGATATTGGGTATATGGAATTAATTAATCAATTAAGTTAAACCAGCGTCGCATCACTAGCAGTCCTCAAGAGGTTTTATTGGAACTCTACTTCCATTTCCTGCAAAAACACGAACTGAACCGTTAACTGTGACTGTAACTTTACCTTTTGCCATCGAAAATGTAAACTCGTACGCCAAGAGCAACCACTGTCAATGCATATTTACTACCGAAATTCAATTGCAGCTTTGTATTAACTCCCTATACTTTTTTTAAATCGTAATATTATGTAACATTAAAATGGCAATTAAATTTTCTTTTGTTGTAACTGAGACTCGTCAAAGATAACGAATGCGCTTAGTTTTAGTTGGAAGAAAAAAGATTGCTCGGATTTAAAAGATGTGAGCCTAAATGCAAAGAAATGTTAAGTTTTTACTTTAACTTTGTTGGATATAGACATTGTTGTTATGTACAATATTTTTAATAATGGAGCTTTTTAGTGGCCCGCCAAAACAGCCAGAAAATCCACTTCGAACCAAAATTTTTTCCCGTGCGCGATCAAAGAATCGTCTTTTAGTTTTGACCAATAGGAAAACGAACCACATGAAAGTGTTTTTACTAAAATATCATCTGCAGAGGTTTGGAAGACGAGGTCACAAGATATCAAGATTTTAAGAAAATTGAGCTTAAATTCAATTTGCTATGTTATATATTTTCAATTGAGAAGTTACAGTACTATGGCATTGGCATTTTGAAAATCATTATCAGCTGAAAAATTCCCATGTCAGAAGAAATTTGCCGGGGATTAGTTATTTATATTTTAGTCGACATTTATTTGCGAGCAAAGTTTTTGAAAATCAACCTGATTAAATATGGATGCAAATTGGCTGAATAAACTGGCAAACTGTGATGAGAATTAAAAAAGGTAATCTCAATCTTGATTTAAAAAAATGTAGACACGTATTAAATGGAACATTTGTCTCATTAAATATATTTTTTAATTAAATGTTCTTGGAGCTATAAACAATATGAAATTAGTACTATAAGTAACTTGGATAAAATTTCATCTATTTTATTTACTTAACAGTTATTATTTTTTATTATTATGAATGCAATCATTTTTAAAAAGTGATAATCTCTGATATTCACTGCTTCCACAATGTAGCACGTTAACCAAAACAAGTTGCCCGCCCCTGAACTTATACATTCGAACAAGTCGGTAATGAAATGGCTACAATTTTTCCTTCCAGCAGTTAGAAGATTTGTAATCCCACTAATTTGTCCTTCCTTTTTCAATTCCTATACTAATAGCTCATACTCTCTCTATATTTATTTATTTATCTTGATGGAATTTTCAATCGTTAATAAAATACATTTTTAAGCGCTCAATTGAGCTGAAATTTTATAAACATGATTATTTTGGATGACGATACAGTAATTTAATTATAATTAATAAACATTAATTGATTAAAACTAGTTGTTCAAAGAAATACAAATACAGCTATGTTGGCATCATTTTCGGTGACATAGCGACTAATTTTGGCGACTCGTGTCAAAACTTGAAAAGTTTTTCTCACGTTTTAAAGTATTCAGTTGAACTGAAATTTTATGTACACGATTGTTTTGGATGACCGTACGATATTTTAATTGTAATGAATAAAAATTAATTACCATTTAATATTGTGATTCTGGCATTGGTATATATATTATTTATAATAATTGTAACTCTTTAATAAAAAAGAAGCTAAAATAAAATTTTCTTTGTTGATCTAAGTAGGAATTGACTTTAATTTTTTTTTACTTTATTTATATATATAATTACTTTGTGGAAACCCCCCCCCGGGTCCCACCTTGGACACTAAGATTAATTTGAGGCAAAAAATGATCAGACGTCATTTGTATAATAATAAGTTAAATTTATTCACTTGATTCAAATATCAAAAACAAAAATACTCTAATGACAAATAGTATCTATATGTCTACAAACAAAAGGGATTTACCTTTAATATTAAATTAAATTACGAAGTATGAAATTAAT
Organism: Trichonephila clavipes; assembly: GCA_019973935.1. Classification (NCBI taxonomy): domain Eukaryota; kingdom Metazoa; phylum Arthropoda; class Arachnida; order Araneae; family Nephilidae; genus Trichonephila; species Trichonephila clavipes. The sequence goes on along the minus strand of BMAU01014317.1, from coordinate 112,143 downwards.
CAATAACTACGCGCAATATCAATAAGGTTTACCGGAATAGGAGGTCTGAGAAATACAAGCAATTTTCATTAGCTGAAACTAATTTTATTAAACTAATGTTTTTGGTAAGCGGTATTAAACTAGAATGCATCACCTGGTAGTACTTATAATCTCTTCAGGTATATGAACTTCCTAAGGTTCCTTCGTTGAATATTAACAGCAATGCTTCACTGTCGAATCCAATTGAATCCTATAAACGTTGTCACTACTGCTGCGGGCTCAATTACCTTCATCTTCGCTGACTTACAACGCTCTCCTTAAATACCCTATCCACTTTGCATATTCAGTTTTCTCCTTTTTGAGTTGATTGGAAGTATACGCGAATTCACAATCCCCAAAGATGCCTAAGAATATTAGTGGAAAGGTACGTACAGATTCGTCAAAACTTAAATTATCCCACCAGCAGTTAGAAGATTTGTAATTTAACTAACTTTTTTTTATTTTTTTTCTGGAATTACACTGAATGAAAAATATCGCAAAATACAGCAGAATGTCGTTTATCCGATCGTTTATTATCCGGACCTACTGCTGCTCAAGAGAATTAGAGACCTTACAGCGAAAAAACGAAGGTGTAAATTGGTACGGCGAAAAAAATAAGTAATTATATTTTTCCACAATAAAAGTAAAATTGCGACATTGTGCACCTATTTTGCTTTTTCTTCTAGCATGTTTCCCGTGTATAATGATTTACAATATTCGTATAGTGTCCCTTTCATATATTACATGGATCACATTCGGTTTTCGCTTATCCGAACAATCGTGTATCCCAAAAGTGTCCGGTCCCAATTGATTAGGATAAACGACGTTCCACTGTACTGCGAAGAAGAAAAGGCAGATGTTTCAAGACGCAACTCTCAGTTATTGTCATAGGTCACATCAAGTTCCACTCGTTTTTTGTGAATAAGATGATTTTCACCATCTGTGCTAAATGTCCCGTACCACCGTACTATATTCGAACCTCTATATTGCGAAGTTTTCTATGTAGCGATTACGATCTTTTTCCTGGAACCTTGAACATTTCACGATTTTCTTCGTAAAATAACCTCTCTATAGCGAAGTGCATTTTCTTTTGCAACGAACTTTTTCTTTTGTGATTCAATTTTTGTTCTCCCTTCTTTTTAAAGCATTTTTGAAAAAATTTTCAAATATTTCTCTCTTTAATACATTTTATGGTGTTTAGAAATCTTGAACTGGTTTTATTAGATCCTAACCCGCTGAGAGAGCAATAGAATTCTGCACATTTCAACCAAAAGGTGCAACCTGTAACTCCTATGGCCTAGTTCACTAGAAACATCTTCGATGTCCTCTTTCACCCTCAGCCGAGTTGTTCCGTATTCATGTGTTCTAGTTATAAACTAATGTGTGCTCAATATTACTTCTATGCTTTAAATTAAAAAAATGTCCTTAAATTGTGTCATTAGTTTCAGTACAAAATTAGTTTCTTAATATTGAAAATACAGTGTATTCTTCGACATTCTTTTTTCTTGTTTTCCTTGTAGTATGATATATAAAATAACCATACATTACTTTAAAAAATGTGTGAATAATTACTTTTTTTAATGTATAGTGTTTACGACTTTTAAATTTGTTTTATGTGGCTTATAAAGTATATTAAATGGTGAACCTTTATACAACGAATTTTCCTTATAACGAACATTTTTCTGGGATTTAGTAACTTTGTCAGTTAGAGGTCTGACTGTATTTATATATAAAAAAAATGTTCATTGATTATAAAATATTTGTGCCACAAATGTTATATCGTCCCTTAATTATTATTTATTTCTAATGGTCTGTATGTTGAAAACTTAGTCTTTGCAGTCACGGTAAGTCCCCAAATGTTAGAGCCATTTCATGGTGTTCTACCTAGTGATGGCACTCGTTGCCAAATTTGGATGCTGTAATCGATTTTTTTTAAAATTTAAGTTCATTTCGGATGCTGAATTTTTGCCACTATTTAATTTGCCGAAAGTTTCAGAACCAAATTGGTACTCAAGATGTATTTTACATGCCACATAATCATATGACATGCGTGTTTACGATTTTTGCATTCAAAAAATCTACCAACTCCAGCCGAGATCGAAAACGCATTCTTAGTCTTATGAAGCGGGCAAGCTACCTTTTAGCCAGTAATAAAACTCATAATTAATTATTGTTTAAGAGTTGCAGTCGTGTGTTTTTTATCTTGGGATACAAATGAAATACAAGAGGAAGAACAGAAACATGCAATGCATACAAGTACATACAAGGGGAGGAGCAGAAACATACAATACATACAAGTGGAAGAGCACAAACATACAATACATACAAGTGGAAGAACAAAAACATACAATACATACAAAGCACTTTTTTCAACCTAGTCGGAAACCTTGAATTAAGTAGGAAAAAAAACCCTTTTGAACTATAAAAAGTTGTTTTTGTAGTTCAACATAATAATTAAATTACCTTTATTAAGAACATGAAAAATCTAAGCTCTATTGGAAGTTTTGAAAAATATAAGTGTGATAAACAAAGAGTCTTAAGTTTTGCATTTTACTCTTTAGAGCATGTCCTGGTTCCCTTTTAAAGAACGTAAATTCCGTTGCATTTTTTGGCTTTCATTAACAGTAGAGATCGAATCCACTTACTCAGAACATCCGTATTCTTAGATGACTTAATCGGATTTACACGTGTGTGGGACCAGCTCGTTCATTAATTTCGATTGCTTTCTTTCACATTTATACTGATTTTCTGAAAGCAAATCGCTTTTCTTAAAACAGGGAATAGAAAGCTTTTACAAATAAACTGTTGTAAGGTGGACTGTATACATTATTACTTAGGTCTTTAGCTTTGTTTTGAAATTCTAGAATAATGCTTCGTCGCAATATGCAATAAAGAAGTTATTAAGATGTTGGTGGTACAAAAATAATTGTTTAGCTAAGACGTGAATTCCAATACAATGTTGTTGGAGTACGTTTTATCCTGGGATACATAGAAAATATGAGAGATAAATGAACAGAAACATTATAATACAATCGCAGAAGAACATAGACTTTATTACAAGTCCGACTTCTTTTCCCAAAAATATATTCAGGCCTTATTCGGGCTTTAAAACTGAGCCCACTCGATTACAAACTGAGTAAAATATCGAATATATTGGCACTGGGTGGCACCAAAATAACGTTTATGTGACAAATTTAATATTTACACAAATCTATATCTATATATATCTATATCTATCTATCTATATATATATATATATATATATATATATATATATATATATATATATATATATATATATATATATATATATATATATATATACATAAAGAAGAAAATCGACTCTCTCAGTATCGTCACGAGATCTCCGGAACTACACTAACTGCAGACATGGAAATTGGTACGCATGCTTCTTTTGCTTAGAAATTCGATAATCAGGGGTTTTCCAAAAATCGATTACAAAAGAAGGATGCGAGGGGTAAGGAGAGTAATGGATACATATTCCCGTTTTTTTTTAACTATTAACCTTCTCGCTGCGTAGTTATTTTATCAAAAATGGTTCAAAAATTGCTTATGTTTTTATTACTTATTTCAAATCAACATAATAAATAAAAAAATGTAAAATATTTTTTATTTTTAAATATACAATTAGAGTATTAAAATATGAACATTTAAACATAAATGCAAACATAAAGAAGAGCAGCACGGATTGCAGAAGTTAAATAATCGGAAAAATGCATACCCATGGAAATCCCGGGATGCGCAGCAAGAGTGATAAGCATACAGACTTGAAATTTCGTACTCATGTTTCTTTTGTTCAATAGCGATTCAATTAGGTGGCTAACGAGATGGTTTGAGTGTAATAATATATATTATTTACAGCTTTTGAATTATATATATAAAACCTACAGACATGAAATTTGGTGAGCGTGTTTTTTTTTCTGGTGTAGAGATCAATTCAAAACTAGTTTCCTAGAAATATACCACCAAGGGTGATTAAAGGGATGTAATAGATAAAAAGAAGCACAGTGGCTGAGTGGTACCGTATAGCGCAACCACGTCACATGTCTAGAGTTCAAACCCCGAACAGGACAAGGTCAAGTCAGCCATTCATATCTTCCAAGGATGGATAAATGAGAACCAAGCTTGCTTCGGAAGAAAACACGATGAGCCCACATGGGTTGTTCTGATACTCAGTTTAGTTTAGTTTAATGGATAAAAATTCTGGTTTCATGTAAACTAAGAGCTAAACTTTTTTCCCCCCTTTGAATAATCATACACATCTCTATAGGACGGCTCTAGTTACAGCAATTAAAAATAATTTGGGATTATTAACTGCCTTCTGTAAGTTCCCAGTTTTGGATTGCTTCTCACTCATGCTGTTACGTGACATTACTTGACATACGAATCTGAAATTAATTTCTATTTTTATAATTTGCACATTTCGATTGGTAATAATGAACAAATACGTAACTCGCAAATATTTGATGTATACATTCTCGGAATTGGTGTTGCTTGTTCTTGGTATAGACCACGGGTGGGCAACTTGTTTTGGTTCGCGGTCACATTAAGGGGGCATAGTACCGGAGAACAGCACATTTTTAAAATGATTCCATAAAAGATAAAAAAAAATAAGAAATGAGATAAATAATACAGCGACAGTTTAATTTAATGTATGTATTGTGCTAATTTCATGGTGTCTATAGCTGCAAGCACATTTAATTTTAGAAACAGTTTAATGAGACAAATGTACTCTAACAAACATTTCCACATTCTTTTTTTAAATCAGGAGTGAGATTGCTTGTTTAAATCTGTTACGGGGCTTTATCGGTACTTCTTCTAATATTCCTCTCGGGATATCTTTGGGGCCAGAATGGCAATTCTTTCAAACCAACCCAAGAAGAGAGTGTGGTTATGCATATTAGAAATTGTATATATTGGAACGCTAGCATTCACGAGGAGCATTAAGTAGAGAAGTAAAGCTAAGCTAAGTGAAGTGAGGTAAAGCTGTATGTGGAGTTCTAGAAGAAGAGTCTTAGTGTATTCTATGAGTTCTATGAGTTGGTCTAATAGTACCAGTGAAGCTGATTAATAAGTGGTCAGAGACCAGAAGAGTATACGGACGCTATAAGGTATGTGACTGTTCCCCAAGGAAATAGCGTTAAGACAGTTTTATTAAGCTTTAAGAATAGAGTGGATTATATTAAGTTAGAAAATAATCTATAAATATAGTAGATTCAGAGGTTAATTGCGCTATTTATATGAGAATTACGGTATACGTCGCATCACTCCTGATCATAAGCCTCCTAGTCTAGTGTTGGTTTATTGAATACATATTAAGATCATAATAAACTAATTTTAGTATGGCAGAGTTTAGTGCTCAATCCTGCATTCCCTCAAACATAGGTCTCGTGGATGATGACGAGATGATACCCCCAATGCTCGGGGTATCACAAATTCTCAACACAGTCTGCGAGATTATGTCAACGAACTTGCACCTATATGATTGCATCTGATGATCTTCCTGGAAGAAAAACTTTTCTCATAAAGTATGTCATCTAAAACATACATAACTATTGCCCAACAAATTTCTTCCTGGAAATTTTCGTCTGACAAAGATTTGTAAAAGTCAATGCCATGCCCATTCACACTATAATATGAATTCAAGTCAGTAGTTTAGGCAGTAGTTCCTCAAATGATGTATCAATATCAGCAGTAATGTCATAACAGAGCAAACTTTTGTTAGGCTCAATTTTCTTAGTCTCTTGAAATTTTTTTGTGACTCGTGCTCCAAACTCCACACTGCAGATGATCTCTTAGCAGAAGCGCACACATGAATTTTTCAAAGGGGGGGAGGGGTTCGAGGTCGAAAGTTCACCATTCTTGTGTCATGCTCCTTTTGATTTTGTCGATTTTCGGGAACAAAATACAGTAAAAAACTAATTATTGTATAAATAATTAACATTAATTAATAAAATTAATCATTATTAACAAATACTTAATTAAATTTTTCGTACTATAAACTTGAAATTTTTATCAATCGGGAAAAATCAAGAGCTTTGGAGGGTCCGGACCCCCAGGCCTCCCCCCTCCCTTGTGTGCGCCACTGTCTCTTAGTAAAGAGTGCGTTTTTTTCCAGGTATAGAAGTTTAAGTTGGCATTACTTTCCAAGATGGCGACCGACTTAACAGCTGTCAAGTGATTTATTCTCAGTTTAATTTGGCAATTCATCAAAACGATCATCAAACAAGGCGTAGATTCGTCGAATGAGCCCAAAACGAAATTGCCGTTGTTCCCGATTTTCATAAGTGAATTTTGTTTAGCGATGAAGCGCACTTCTGGTAGAATGGCTACGTCAACAAACAAAACTGCCGCACTTAAAGTGAAGCTAATCCACAAGTGTATGTCGAAACACCGTTACATCTAGAAAAACTGACTGTTTGGTGCGCTTTATGGGCTGGCGGAATCATTGGTCCGTACTTCTTCCAAAACGATGAAGGCCACAACGTTACAGTCAATGGTGATCGGTATATAGCCATGATTACTATCTTTTTCATTCCTGAATTGAACAATCATGATGTCCAGGAGTTGTGGTTCCAACAAGATGGCGCAACACGTCACACAGCTCGTGCCACAATTGATTTATTGAAAGACACATTTGATTACCACCTAATTTCACGTTTTGGACCTGTGAATTGGCCTCCGAGATCTTGTGATTTAACACCGCTAGACTATTTTCTGTGGGGCTATGTAAAGTCATTGGTCTATGCGGATAAGCCACAAACGCTTGACCATTTGGAAGACAACATTCGCCGTGTTATTGCCGATATACGGCCACAAAAGTTGGGAAAAGTCATCGAAAATTGGACGTCCAGATTGGACTACATCCGAGCCAGCCGGGGCAGTCATATGCCAGAAATCGTATTTAAAATGTAATGCCACAAGATTATCTTTCGAATAAAAAAAAATGCATGTCAATCGAATAATACATCGTTGTTTTATTGCAATTTAAAGTTCTATACCTCTAAGAAAACACACTTTATAAACACTTTCACTTGATTTGGTTTTATAAAAGTAAAAATAAATAAATAAAAGACTAATTTTTGATCGCACATAGGAAAGAAATCTCGTTTTTGAGCAGATTTTCTGATTGTCTTGCTGGGTCGCATGTAGCCTGTGGACTACTATCTGCCCACCCTTAGTATAAAATATTCAATCTATTATCATACTCGTACTTTTTGTTCTAAGAAATTCTTAAATAAAATTCAGTATTGCTTACATATATTTAATACATTTTATTAATAATAATTATTGTCCTAATAACATGTTAAAAACAGTTAAAATATTGAATTGTTACACACTGCACGTAATAATTTTAGACAAGGTGTGAAACAAAAAAAAACGAGACAGGATCAATAAATAATTGTACTTACAGAATCAAATCTTTAAGACATTATAACCTTCAAAGAAGTTCCCTTTAGCAATCACATACTTCTGCACATTCGGCGTTGCCATTCCTTGTAACAGTTCCGCAACGAGGCTTTTGGAAAGTTTTTCTCAAGAGATTTTCCGTTTTTGCTTGAACCTCTTCAACATAGGTAAAATGGGTTCCATTTAAGGAAGATTTAATTCTAAAAGTAAAAAAAAATTGCATGAGGCCAAATTAGATGAATAAAGATGATCCCCCATCATAGCAATAATTTTGCTGGACAGGAACTGATAAAAAAATAAGGCTGTGTGTGTGTTTGAGAGGGTGTATTATCTTGGTGCAGTAGTCATCCATCATTCCCCTATTCTGACCTTTTTCCCTACTTTTTCGCGAAGTATTTTTAGTACTTCAATGTTTCTGTAACGATAAACAGTCTAATCACTAATGTGAGTGGGAACCGACTCATGTCACGAATTTCGGCAATGTTTTTTGATGTAATCGCTTATATATATATATATGAAAGAAATATGGTATTATATATCAAAAACAAGAAATAATAGATAATGAACATAACAAGAAATAGCGTAATAAAAATATAAAAGCTGAACATGAAGAACAAAATTATAGAGAAATAAAAAATAAACTACAAAAAAGAAGAATCTAGTGAGTCAGAAAGCAATTTCGGACTTAGGACCGAATAAGTGGGGTTAAACTAGATTGAAGGCGCCAACCTTCCCCCTTTGCAACTCGGTAGGAAAAACCAAATAAATTTGCAACTCGGTAGGAAAAACCAGATAAAATAAAATAAACAAAAATTCAGAGTATGTAAAAACACAGAGAGTATGATAAAACCACTCACTACTACTACGTAACAAACTCGCCCAAACTCTTCATGCAGAAAAATCGCAAAATAATTACGTAAGAAAAGTAGAAAATCCTAAAACAATTACATAAGAAAAGTATTTTTCAAAAAATAATTTAACAAAATTTCTTTACTCACAGAGCTTTTACCAAGAGAATCAAGCATCTTGACATCAATGAAAATCAATTATTCACCAAGTTAAAAAATTCGAATATACATAAACACATCTTTTGAGCTAACTTTTAAACCACCCAGCAAACACAGATATCAAAAAAGACGAATGTTATGTATGTTAGAATTTGAATTGGTTGATTGTCAAAAATGTAAATTTGCTAGGCTCTAATTTGGTTGGTTGTCAACAATGTGTAAGATGTTCAAAATGTGTGTGGGAAAATGTATACTGTGATATGAGTGTTATGATATAATCTTCACAGCAAGACCACTAACATGCTGACTTTGAAATCCTATTGTTGTGTGGTGGTTTTTTAATTAGAAGTAGCAAGACGGTTAATGTATTTGTGATGAATATAAGTTCTTAAGAACATATGGACATACTGTGTGCCCAAAGTATATATATATACTTTGGGCACATAGTATGTCCATAACCTTCCATACCATCATTTTTCCCTGAAAACTATTCATGCCATTCAAATACATGGTGTGTATATACGAGACAAAGATTCATTTCCATAAGCATTGTTTAATATTTGCAATGCTTCGTGGCTGATTTCTTTAGTTTCACGAAAATTTAAACGTTGATTCGACATTTTCCCGGCAGAATGCAGTTGCATGCATTCACTTAATCACGCAGACTTCCAACTGGCATGATTGGTTAGGGCAAAATCGGCCACATGGATAGAGGAAGGATTTGGGATGACGTCATCAAAAAGTTACAGCTAACTCCACTCTTTTTTTCAAGCTAACTACTTAGACTCGTGTTTTTTTTTCTTTATTTTGCGCCACACCTTGTATTCTAGTTAAAAATATACATTAATTGTTTCATTCCTTCGAAAAATATAGTAATAATTTATCTCCGAGATTCCTATTGTCACCATAAGAGGGGTTGGAAAACTAAAATCTTATTTTTTTGACAATTTGAGATTTTTACATTGTCAAATTGTATAGATGTTAACATTTCTAAAAATACCTTTCTTTAAGCTCTAGGGTAATTAGAAGCCCTTAAAACCTATTTTTAAAAATTTAAACTGAGCCACGTCCATTTGAATGGCGAAAAATGTAAACAAAGAGTTATTTTTTTTTTTTTTTTTGCGTAAAAGTTTAACGTCTAGTATAGACCAAAACATGAATCTTTTTTTGTAAATTGAGCCTTTTTTTATTTCCTAGCCGAATAGAGGTTTCACTGTATACATTAAAATCAATTTAACTCAAAATGTAAATTTTGATGGTCGATGTACCTTTTCTGAGAAACTACTTTTCACAGGTATGTAAATTTTCTTATGATATATTTATAATGAAGGCTGATATATACTAAAATGAGCTTTTTGTAAAAAAAAAAACTCAAAAATTTATTTTTAGAAAAATTTTTATGTGAAAAAAGAGTCGAAAAAATTCGCTATATTTAATATAATATTTTATAAATTATTAAAAAAATCAAAATGAGCTAAAAGCTCATTTCAGTATAATGAGAAAGGTGTATTTTAACTGAATGAAAAATTTCAAGCATGTATGAGCAAAATGCATTGAGGTTTTATCAAAAGAACTGCCTGATACTAAAATCGATGACAATTGTCTGTTTGAAGTAGATAGAAGACTGAATGCATATTTAAATTCTAATAAATTAGAACAATTGGAAAATCAACATTCTGATAAATTGGTAAAAGATGGATGAAATTACTTAAACCATTTAAAAAATGAATATATTCCCTATGAAATTGTAATTATTCTTGTTGACTTTACGTCGTGCTGCCCTGGAACTAACACAACAGTTAAAATAGTTTTTATCAATTGGTAATGATTTTTGTGAAGTGAGATTAGTGAGAAACAAAAATATTGAATGTTAATATTTTAGCTACAGTGCTTACCGTAAAATTCAGTATGAAGGATATTTTTTGCCCGCACTTTCCAATATATAAGAAAATGATATGTTGACGAAAAAATCATTCAATGTGGAAAAATACTAATTAATAATAATTAAAAAGACTGTAAGCGTAATTAGCGTATTTTTGTTTGAATTAATAAAACGTTTCTCATATATTTAGGCAGTGATTTTTTCTTAATTTTCCGTCTTTCTTTTCATTGAAAATAAATATTCACCTTACTATTATGTAAAATTTTTTCAATAATAATAGGGTAATTGTTGTTAGTATACTTTGGAGTAAAAGTGAAAGAACATATTTACTTGATTGAAGTGTTTGAAGTGATGATCTCTATCTGTGCAATACATCTTAATAACAACTCTTCTGATGGCAATATGTGTTCTGTAACATAAAAAGAGGCGCATTAAGAAGAGTTTAGAAAAGAAAGAAAACTAGCAAAGGCAATACACATGTATGAAAAAAACACTAAAAATTGTATGATTAAATGTTTATTCAGGAAATACAACTACCATAGCAAGGGAAAATCATTAATACTTTGGGTCACATGCAAGCTATTATAAGCAGATATTCCCCTGCAGAAGTGCGTGTCATGCGCAATCCAATTAGCGATTTAGGTCGGTAGTATCTAGGTAATGTTGTAAACGCTTGTTCCTCAGAGCTCGAAAGGGTTCTATTAGTGAGATATCAGGGGATCGGGTAGGCTAGATATTTTAATTTTCATGCATTTAACTATATTCAGGAATTCAATTTTGAGTCCCAAGTAAAATAATATATATATTTTGTTCATAATTGGGAGCATTTACACACATGTCCATAAATTAAGGATAATTCAGAATCACACAGAAATTGAACACTAAAATTAAAATTTCACCTATAGAATTATCACACACATATTGAAGAAGAATATGCAAATTACAGGACACCACCAGATGGCGCAGATAGTATGTCACAATGACGAGAGTGTAAGAGAGAGGGGTATATAAGGAATGATGTAAAAAAAAATAAAATTGTTCACAAGCGCTTTAAAAGCCTTTCAGTGCAATAACCGCATAGTTAAAGCACTAAGTAAGAATTTTGGATAACTTTTTACGTGGTAGAATTATTGGACGACTGGAATGTGGACATACCCAGTTGGAAGTATCCAAAGAACTTGGAATTGCCCAGAGTGTCATCTCCAGACTTAGGCAACGATTTAAAGATGATGGTAATGTGAGTAGATGTTACAGCACAGGTCGCCCTCGAGTTACAACGCCGAATGAGGACCGGAAAATTTGCAGTTACTGCCAAAAGAAACAGACGGAGCACAGCATCAGACCTGTCTCGTCAGCTCTTTTTCAGCTACCGGTACGGCAGTTTCAAGAAGACCATGCACAGACGCTTAGGCACATTGGTCTCTATGCTCGTAGGCCTATCAGATGTGTTCCACTTACCGCAACTCAATGTCACCTGCGATTAACCTGAGTAGAGAGCATTCATTGGGAACACCACAACAGTGGTCTTGCGTGGATGTTTTTCGACGAGTCCAGGTTTAGTTTGCAGTTTGATTCTCGCCGGACTTTAATATGGAGAGCACCAGGTACCCGTTACCACCAAGAAAACACCATGGAACTACACCGTTACGTTGGTGCAGAATGGCTCGTTTGGGAGGAATTATTTTGGTTCCAGAACTGACCTGCATGTTCAGAGTTTAACGATGACAGGCCAAATCTATCGGGATGTCATTCTGGAACAACATGTACGTTTGTTTCGGGGCGCCATGGGTGCTGAGTTTCTGTTTATGGATGACAACGCCCGTCCTCACCATGCAAACATTGTAGACGAATGCCTTCAATCGGAGGATATCACCCGTATGGATTGGCCAGCATACTCACCGGACTTGAATCCAATAGAGCATGTGTGGGATATGCTTGACCGACGAATTGCAGCCCGTCAATACTCTCCCACCTGTCTACCGGAACTTCGGAGGGCATTGCTTGGTGAGTAGGGTAATATTCCCCAAGATCAGATTGATATCTTGTTACTCAGCATGCCAAGGCTTTGTAAGGCCTGTATTGCATTGTCCAGGAGACATTCTCCGTATTAACCATCATACTAACCATGTTATACTGTTTTTGTAAATAGGCTCTTTTTGAAATTTGTCTATTGAGTAAAAATCGCAATTTTTGTTAATTATGTCAATCACATAGCATCTTTTGCTCTTTTGCTCTTTTTGTGTAATAAATAGACTTTTTAAATAAGTCAAATTTGTTTTGCTTCTGCTCTTTCTTTGCCTGAACTTCATTATCCTTTATTTATGGACATGAGTGTAAAAGAAAAACAATTTTATAATGCTTCTTAACTAAACTCTCATCTCTTTAATGAATCTTTCATGAACTAGTTTTTCCATTCACATCATTATTGCATTTTGTTTCATATGCAATTAAATGAAAAATATCAATATCAAGTAACACATCAATTATAAGTTATCATCGCACGTTGTTTACCTAAATTAACGTATAAAAATGTATAAAATTCATCTTCACCAACTTTTTGTTATAATCAATTGTTTTACTTGAAAGAACTAATATTTTAATGGTTGTATTAATGGTTATACACTCTGGAAATCCACTAACGTTACATGTAAATGAATGAAATTTAATATTATAAAATTAATAGCATATGTGTAATAATTCCATTTAATTTCATCTTAAATTTATAATGGTTCTGACACTTCAGGACTCGCACATAAACAATTAACTTCAGTTCACCCGCTTAAAAGGAATTGGTCATATTCTATCTCTTAAAATTTAACAGCTCAACATATTTAAAGTAAGGTTGCATTCGACATCATCATATGATGTCTTTCCACCAATAAAAATGATCATCCATGAATTCCATGTGAATTTCGGAACTTCTGGTTGCCGCTAATAAAAAGTTCTCATTAACAAAAATAAAAAGCCTGTTTCTAGTCCATCGTCATATAACCAGCCGCTTTTTGCATTTGGAAATTGTCTCTGCTTTGTGTTTGCTATTTAAGTGAAATGTTATTCTACATCAAATAAATAGGTATGAAAATTAACAAGCCTACTCCATCATGTCAACTCTATTTACATCAACAACTTAAATATGATCATCGGTAAAGGAATACTTTTCGAGCTCCGGTACACTACACACATACACATTTATACATATGTATATATAATTTTATTTTTCTCTACTGGAGATACAAAAACCATTTGAATTTCAAAGACAAATTAAACTAAGAATATTTTTTAAAATTTCTAATGGGCTTTGGATTGGTGATTACCATTGTAGACCTATTACATTCCAGGGAGCTGGTAATTCTTTGTAGGGTGGCAAATACTGGAATTAAAAAAAATGATGTTGCAGTTTTATGAACATTGCCGACTTAGGACTGCTCTTATATATATAAATATATTATATTTTATATATTATACAGTCATATAATATTTCTACACTTATATTTTGTCCTATGATACTGCAACATCTATTATTCTTTTTTTAATTGCAATAAGGTTAGTTTCATTTATTTTTCCTATAAAAATTTAATGACTGTCTCTGCAGTAAAGAATAATACAACTATATATACTCATGTCAAAAATAAAATCAAAAATAGGTTTTTTGTCGTAATTTTACATGGACTCCAGTAAAACTGATAGAATTTGTATTTTATACATTGTGAAGAATGGGAAGTACAATATTAACCTTCAATTTAGGAGAGTATGTTGTTTAGCGCTATATTTATAAAACTAGATCATTTAATCATATGGAAATTTTGCCCCAAGTTTTGTGAATATTGCACTAAAACAAACAGGTTAGTCTGTTTGCAGTGAGAATGACTTATAATCGTTTCGATGATTTCTTGAAATGCAAAGCCTTTGGCATAATTAAAGCTGGGTAGTTTAAACCAGAGTTGGCTCGATGGTTAAAAGGAGACCGAAAGTGGTCTACTGGTTATGGAACTAATTCCAAAAAAGTGATACTGTAAAAAGGAAGGTCATCCGACGTCACCTCAGAGCATCGATATCTGCACAGGGTCGCTACTTGACATTAAGCGTACGACGGTATAGACGGACAATGGCTTCTCAGTTTTCTGGTGACTTTGCTGTAGTGTGGGGAAGAAGAAATTTCTGGCAAACAGTTTACAGCTGTCTTTACACCCGGCGTCTAGTCTTGTGCGTCCCTTTGACTCCCCCAGCAGGAAAGCCCGAATATTGGGGAGCTGAAAATATCAGTCCTGGACACCTCAAAAATGGGGGCGTGTTCTTTTCAATGATGAGTCGAAATGTACGAGACAAAGTGGTACTTGTCGAGTCTTTACCTGGAGAATCGAAATAGAGCTCTCTTTCATCCCTCCTACGTAACCAATCTGACAGATTTGGTGGCAAAGAAGTATTTTTATCAGGTGGCTGTCCTACACCTCTGTATGTTTTCAGTATAGGCACGGACAACTAATAGTGTCTTAGGGATGAGATCATGGAAGCCTATGTTAGGCTTTTCTGGTTGCTATGGGCTCGGACTACATTTTTATGAACAATAATGCAGGACCACACAGGCATCACAATGTTGATAAATTTTATGAAGGAGCGGATGTTCACCAAATAGATTGCCCCTCGAAATCTCCGGATCACAATTCGATTGAATAAGTTTTGGATGGGAAAAGCCATTTCTCATCGTAGCTCAACTTCAAAGACCCCAAGGAATTAAAAGTCCCACTTTGGGAAAAATGTTCTTTGATGGCCCACGTACTTATTGACACCCTCATAAACAGTGTGAGGTTGTCGTTGTTAGGTTTGTTTAGCAGTTCACAGTGATCACACTATAATAGACTAACTTTTCCCCAGGTAAATGCATATCTCTAAATTAATGATCTCGCACTCTTTTATATGACTTGTACATTAATTCACAATTAAATTCCCTCCTGTATTGTTATGTTGCTTTATTCTATCTGAAATTATAACACGTTTCTATGCCAAATTTCCTGGAAACACGGTAAATAGATCATCTGTTTTCTCAGATTGTGTGTTTGACATGAGTATACATATATATATATATATATATATATGTATACTCATATATATATATACATATATATGAATATATATGCTCATATACATACATATATATGAGCAGGTTATATATATATATATATATATATATATATATATATATATAACCTGCATGATCTAATTTAAAATAAATACCCAACAAGAAAAATGTTAAATAGTAAAAGGCAAAGTAAAATAGACACATTTTTACATACGAAAGTTTCTAAACTTAGTTTAAAAGCATGCAGATTTCGATAATATTTTCAACTATGTTATATGTAAAAGATGCATAACAAAGTGTTATTTACAGAAAATGTTAGCATCTATTTTACTTAAAAAAAGATCTAAGAAAAATAGCTCACTGAAAAGGATTGCTGAAAAATTTGTTCTAGAAAAATAACTTTTTTTTCAAATTTTCAAACTTAAGTCTTTAGATATACAATGCAAATTTAGAGTCTACCGTTATCTAAACACTCTTTTTTTGAAGAGTAAGAAAATCTGCCTATAAAGAGTCTTTTACAGTATAAAATGTTTTTTAAGTGTTAAAAAGTTCCTAATGTACATATATAAAAGAATACGCTTTGTATTTTAAAACGGAAAGCAAAAATTCTCTTCATGAATTCTTATTTATGAATTTGCTTACTGTCATCTGTAAAGAAAAATTTTTAATTCATAGTAAGTTTATGCAGTTTTAAGATTTAAATTATTAGACACGTCCATGAGAAAGGAGATTATTCTTGTTTTTTTTCCTTTATTATTGTCCTTAAACATATAGAATTTGAGCTCGCTCATGTAAAAATACTTGAGGTTATCAGTTTTGTAAATTTGATAAAATGTACGATAGCAATTATGTCTTTATATGCTTATGGATATAATATATATCTTAAGCGTATTAATAAATATTCCACATGAAAAATATCTATATAATTTTACGAATTGTACGCTGAATAATAACATTATAATAATATTATTTTTTTCATTTCCTACTATTAGCTCACACTCTCTATATATTTATTTATTTAATTATCTTGGTAAAATTTTCTATCGTTAATAAAATACATTTTAAAGCTCTCATTGAGCTGAAAATTTATATACATGATTATTTTAAATGACAATGCAATAGTTTTTTTAAATTATAATTAATAAAAATTAATTGATTAAGACTAATTTAAAGAATTACAAATACAGCCAGGTTAGCATCATTTTTGGCGACTTGTGTAAAAACTTGAAAATGTTTTTTTCTCACGTTTTAAAGCTTTCAGGGAACTGAAATTTTATAAGCACGATTGTTTGGGATGACAATACGATACTTTAATTACCACTAATGTGATAAAAATTAATTACCACTTAATGTTGTGATTCTGTTATATGTATATATATATATATATATATATATATATAAAATTGTAACTATTTAATAAAAATTGGCTAAAATAAAAAAAAAATTTGTTAAACTAAGTAGAAAAATTGACTTAATTTTTTTTTTAATATTATTGTTGTTTACATTTTTGCAACATGCTTGTTTTTACATGATTACGCATCTATATTGTATTTTTATGCTTCAGAAAATACAAACAAGTATTCTTATATCTACTTTACAGATTTGATGGTCATTTAAAATATTTTAAACCGAAATAACATGTGTTGAGAGAGATTATAAAACCCAAGATTTCATTTTCAAAGTATTGTTTTTCTTTTACTGGTGACCATTATTAGTTTGTTTCTTATTTTAGAATACAATATACACAGGACAACTGAATTAGACAACTGGCTCGAGGTAGGAGTGTACCTCTGTAAGTGACAATGTAAATAGACAGCAAATGACTCCAACAGTTATCTAACATTCTAAAGAGAGATGTGGCATGAAGCAATACTATTTGAATGCAGTATGGCAGCGTTTCTCAAACTGTGGGTTGCGCCCCCCTAGAGGGGCGTGATAGCCCTACGAGGGGGGCGCGAACATATTGAAAATTCGAAAACAAAAGATTACTTAAGAAAATTATTAATTTATGGAAAGAAAACAAACAAAATACATTCTGACATAATAGAAAAAGTAAATACACATTTACACTGATATAATACTCTTATTTATGTATCAGTATTGCACAATGTATTTTATAATTAATTTAACTATACTAAGTTAAGAACAAGTTTAATAATTACCACATACCCCATGGGATTGTCAGATAAAAAATTTTATCAAAAATTAATATTTATCTTGATAATTTGTACGGTTTATTATAGATCCCTTAAATGCCGGTTAACAGTTACGCAAATCGCTCCCCGATGCCATCACTTTCAATCTAAGCGAGCGTATGTAATGTATTGGGGGGGGGTAGAAAAGGAATAAAAATAAGCAAATCCTGTGAAATTAGTCAATTTATTTTTATTGCCATCCAACGCCTTCGGAATAATTTCATGAATAGCAGTACACAGAAAGGATCGTACTTCTCTCTCGGAAAGACATATATATACGACCAGGGTAGTTATCGTTTTAGTTGAGCAAGAAGTTTATATAAGTAGGCGGCACTTAAGAGATTAAATTCATGTTGTAGCTTTAGAGTCAAAGTATAGTGTTATTTTATTCAATACATTGTTGTCTGGGGCGATGAAAATTATGATGAAATATTGGGTTGCAAACAGTGAAAGTTTGAGAAGCGTTGCAGTATGGGTAGGACGAAGACTGTTCTTTAAGGCAATGTACTATAGACTTCTTGCTAGAATAATTATTAAAAAATAATTGTAACTGCTAAAAACTATAGGTTTTTTTTCTTTATCTACTTTATAATTTTTCTGTTGAAAAGAGATATACCTTATTTGAGCATACATTTAAATATTTGACTGTCTTAAGATTAATGTATTAAATGTGTCGCGATCTAGAGGTCATGGGTGTGGAAGGCTCGAGGAGGAAGAACCCAAGATCCTAGAATAAATAATTTTATTCAACTTTTAGTACTTTACGAAATGCTCTTTTATAACTAAAACTTGGGAGCAATAAAAAATCTTAACCAGAATTTAAATAACTAAAGTATGAAAGGTACTTATATTCCATAAGAGGTGTTGAAAAGCTAAAATCTTATTTTTTGACAATTTGAGATTTTTACATTTTCAAATTGTATAGATTCATTACCTTTCTAAAAATACATTAATTTAACCTCTAGGGTAATTAGTAGACCTTAAAACCTATTTTTAAATAATCGTTGAAACTGGGCTATATCCATTTGAATGGCGATAAATGTAAACAAAGTACTTCGTTTTTGCATAAAAGTTGAACATTTGATTTAAATCAAAACATTTATCCTTTACTTTAAATTCAGCCCTTTATTTTTTTTTATTTCCTAGCCGAATAAAAATCGCACTGTATATGTTACTGGCAAAATATAAAATGCCGGCATTCTATAGAATTCCTAGGCATTGTATAGAATGCCGGACGTTTTTATGCAAAGTATGAAATAAGGTCATGATAAGGTTACTATATCAATGACGTACATTTTTAAAAAATGCGAATGTTATTGTGACAAAATAATGAGAGTGCCTTTAAAAAATTATTTAAAGTACGTAAAGCAAAAGGAAAGTTGTACCAAAAAAAAAAATATATCTTTCTAATTAAGGAAAACAAAATTTTCAAATAAAAAATAAGAACTTAGAATTAATCTACTAATTGCAACATGATAGGCTTGAATGGTTGAAAGGCCTTTTAAATTACCGACCAGTGGCGTAGCTACATCCGTATCAATGATACGGGGCCTCCAAGCTACAGGGGACCCATCACGTGTAGATGAAAAGTTATAAACTATTAAGGTATCTGACTACTTGCGACCTATTTTTTTTAAAGATAATGAATACATGGAGATTTCTGTATGGTTTTTAGATTTATTTAGTTCATTTTGAGAAAAAAAGTCTAAAATTAAGAATTAAATAAATTATTAATAATAAAATGGAAAAAAAACAGGTAAAAATTGACAAAATATTGCATAAACGGGGCCCGCTCTGTACAAATAGTAAATGAACAAATTCTCAATTTTTCAATTTTGATGTAGTATTTAGCAATTCCTTTTTGAAGTGAGCTTCATGATAAGAGATATTTCAATTTTTACAAAAACTAGAGCACTTTATCTTAGTTGTTACATGAAATTGCTTAAAAAAACAGTGGTTATATTCACATAAAGAACTGTACATTTTGTAATAAAACAGCGATTGATATATCTGAAGGCTAAAACACTTCTACTGTTATACAGAACGTACACAAAAAATTTCAGCAAATTATTTTTAAAACTCTTTGAGCAATCGCTGTCCCTGTTTGGGTTTTTCGAAAAAAAACACATTTCAAGTAAAACGCATTTTAAATTTTGACATCTTGTATAAAGTTATGGCATCTGCTTCTACTAAAACAGCTATAGTTTTTGTTCTAGTGAACGGAAAATGAAAACCTTGGCATTTTTATGAAGCTGATACGATTGTCTATAAAATTAAATTATAAAAGGTTTGTCCACTTTTTTAAAAAAAAATCTTGATTTCAGGTTAGTTAGATACCTTAAGAGACCCAAAAAGAGAGTCCCCCAAGGAGTCTTCGATACAGGACCAATTCAGGACTAGCTACGCCAGTGATTTCGACGTTAATAAACACTCAATACATTACACTTGACTTCATGTATATCGACAGATTAAGATGCCAAATCATACGTCGATCTTGACCTGTTCCCCTGACGAAATCAGAGAAAGGATAAAGTTAGCGCGATGATTAGTTTAAAAAAAGTTCAAGTGCAATATTCAACTAGAAATGTTTAATAAATAAATAATGTAAATTAATCCAGTTCCAACATAAAAAATAGTTTTAAATTTAACTAGAAATTTGAAGTGATAACTTCTTTAGATGTGTATTGCTGAAGAGTGAATTTTAATGAAGCGTCTGATTCGGGTCCATTACGTTAATCAGTTTTGTTAGGCTGTAGTTGGAAATCGTGCTCGGATCGGCTACGCGAGCTTAGTTTTGAATTAAAAACTTTTTAGGGGCGTTTTTTTTAAGTAAAAATAATTTTAAGCACACTCTTTTTTCGCTTAAGTTTTATTTTCGTTCATTAAATATAACTGACATGCAGCCAAATTGTACTCAACTTCGGCGAGTGAAAGACAGAAGAGGAGCGCAAAGCAAAATATTTGAAAAAAAAAAAAAATTATTGTTATGTAGGCAATAGGAAGAGAGAATCTGGTAGCTATAATATTTCAAAGCTTGTAATCTTACATAGTAGGTATTACATAAATTATATAAACGGTACTTACGAATTATCACAACGGTATTGACGACATTATATTAATGGAAGCACATGGCTGTCAATTCAGCGTGTAAGACTCATGGGAAATCAGTGTTGCCAACTTGGCGAGTTTTCTCGTATGTTGGCATTGTTGCGATAGTCGGTATATATATATATATATATATATATATATATATATATATATATATATATATATATATAAGTACACAAACATATTATATAAATATATTCTACATAAGTAATTTACATGTAAATATTTAAATAATTAGACTAATTGTCATATATATATATATATATATATATATATATATATATATATAAAAATCGTATATACTCATATATAAATATATAAGCATGCATAATTATTTAAACATTGCCTTTAAATGAAAATGGATAAAATAAAAAATAATCCCCCGTTAAATGGCATGAAAAAGTTAACTGTGAAAATGTCGTAAAAATCATATTACATTCCAACAATTGGATAACCTTGTCTAGAACAAATCATACGTTTTCACTTTTATCTTGCGTTCATAAGCACATAAACATTATTTTTATATCTATACATTTTTTATATTGCAAAATATTGCGATGAAAACTTGCAAAATAAAGAAGCAATAACATATCATTTTCTTATGTGAAACTATTTGCTTTGAATACTTATCATGTGTATGTAGCACGGAAGTGTATAAAAATGAACACAATATTACTACTATGTTTATGAAAAATGAAACATACATTCAATAATGATAGAGAATGTGATTGAAGCAGGTGAAAGTAACGATTCCTTTTCACAGAAACGGCATACATTTTTCATAGATACAGCTGCCAATCAATCAAAAGAAATTATTGGCAATTGATGTGGTTCAGAACGCAACGCATACATCAACACAACTTCTATTTATCAACTGCAAACATAGGTTTGTTATTTATTTCTTAGATATGGTTTATTATGAAGTAATTCTTTGTGTTGTTTATCATTCATTCGTTGTATATATACTATTAATCTTTTAGAATGTACTTTGATTATAGTTATCGTACACCAATAAATAAATTTTATAATTTAAAGGTTCCATTCTTCAGAAAATTTAAAACTGATGGATTTTAGTCATCATAGAAAAATGAGTGCAAAATTTGTTAATAAACCATCAAATTAATACGGAATTAAATCCGTAAAAAATTAAAGAAAATATATATTAAAACATTGTTAAAGTTGCCGTCAAATATCTGGCGTATAACGAACAATTTTAGCATAAAAAATAAGATCGAAATTTACTGTTGAGCGTTATACGTCGTATATAAACATGACAGCTTTAAAAAAAAAAAAATGAGCATAGAAAAAAATTAGGCTTCTTCATGTATTAAAATACTGTTTATTTTAAGGAAGTGACATTATTCACTAACTTAAAAGGATTTAGTTGTAGAAGTATACTATTTTTTTCTAAGACTTAGAATAATACCTCGAATAGAAGAGTTCAAAACATAAGAGCATTGCGCATGTACATTTCAGGTTTCTTCGTAAAAAAGCGGGTGCGCGTTATAGGCGAATATACCTTGTAAGGACGCCCCCCTCCTTCGGGTGCCCTTCTCTTAGATTATCAGCGTGAGCTAGAAGTGTAGAAATAAATGAAGCACTAGAAGTTGTCATAATCTTAGCACTACTTTATTAAGATCTTAACTTAAACCTATAGTATATTTGATTATAATATGATATGTGAGAGAATATACGGTGGCTAAACACACAATATATAATACCGAAATAACGTAACTCGGACCACTATCAATAACTAGCAAGCCTAAGCTCAATTTCAGTGCGATCACAGATCCGAA
This sequence comes from Trichonephila clavipes, assembly GCA_019973935.1. Lineage (NCBI taxonomy): Eukaryota > Metazoa > Arthropoda > Arachnida > Araneae > Nephilidae > Trichonephila > Trichonephila clavipes. Next base: position 89,629 of record BMAU01014317.1, on the reverse strand, counting down.
TATTTAAATAGTCACTCCTACCTTAATGTTCGACGAAACGACAATCTATCCAATCCTAGCTGAAGTTGTGGTTCACTAGCGTGCAATGATATGCACCTTGACTAAGGGCTCTCTGCCACGGGTAATTTCTGTTGGCTGTCATTTAACTTCTCAAAATACTTTTCACACTTGAAATACGGACTATCATATCATTTCCCCAAATGCCACCCGGCTTACTCTAAACTTCTGTTATTTAAAAGCTTCCTAATTTGCCTCCTTCCTTCCCGTTTCACTTCTCGAGTTGTTTGGAAAAGAGTTGCCATTTAATCTGGCCCTCAGGAACCAAAAAGACATGTCAATGAAAAAACGCGTGAGCCCGTCACAACTTAAAAACTAAAAATTACCGCTTAAAAGTATAGGTGCACTTTATACTTAGGATTTTACGGTAAATAATTTTAAAATACAGTTGAGCCCTATTTTATTTTATAAAAAATTAAATTATTCGAATTTAAAATACAGTTTTATATAATTCGCAGAATTTTTAGAAAAATGAGGCACGAGTGCTACGCATGAAGTGCCCAAAGAGAAAGTCACCAAAAAGGATTAAGGCTGTTTTCGACGTGAACTTAAGGCGGAACTCATTTTCGAACCTAAAAATGACTAAATTTTTACAAAAGTTTAGGACATTGTAACTCATACATTTGCTTAAAATATTTAATTTAAGGAATACCTCAGTAAGCGCATATTTCAAAAGTATAAATATGAAACAAATCTCTAAAAACAAAGGCAAATAAAGTGGTTTGCAAGAGTAGGTGTGTGCCGCTAAATTTAAGCATGAAGCAGAGTACTGCATAAATTAGTGAAATAATTAAAGTTTAATCTTATAAACCGGAAAACTCATTTTCTTTGGGAATGCTGGGGATTTTTAGTGGAATATTAAAGTCAAAGTATTAAGGCGACATATTTGAAAAAATACGAAAACAGCACATTTATTGTAAAATTTGCGAAGATACGTCGGCTGGAAAGTTAAAGAAAATAACAAAAATTATATCAAAAGTATATTTTTATAATATAATAGTTTGAAAAGAATTTGCAAGTCAATAAGCTAAAAACAAAACCTGAATTCTTAAGCTCTGTTACAAACATTTCTTTTATTATACGTGTTGTTTATTAAATCTTAATTTTAATTTAAATTTCAACCATACACCTGTAAGTTCAAGGAAAATGCATTCTTATTTAAAAATTCCTCCCCATCTTAACAAATAATCCTTTTTTTAAATGTGCTGTCTAGACAAATTTCAATTAAAATCTCGATTTAATACCAACTTATTAAAATACTTTTCATAACGATTTTGCTCAGGTATTCAAATATTTGTAAAATACAGGTAAAGTATTTTTTGGCATACTTTCCAAAGCGTGGTTTTAAATAAATTTTAAATTGGACTATAAAATTGGACTATTTTTGAATCACACATCATTATATTTTTTATGCTATCAAAACTACTATCGAAACTTTTTTTTTCTGAGAAAGTTTCGAACGTAAACTTTTTTTGGCGATTGCAGTTTTATCATGAAACGTTAAAATTTCTACAGAATTTATGTCTGTGTTTATTTAGATACCATTATTAACAAATTTATCTCAAGAATTTAATATTCCAGGGTGTACGCAAAAACCTCAATTCCTGAAAGATATTTAAAAAAAAAAGATTACAGAGAGAATGTAGTAATAATGGTTTCTCCTAGTGATACTAGCCTTCCAAAATATGTTTTCGAAAAAAAGAAAAAAAAAACAATACCAATGAAATATATTAAGCTCTTTTAATTAATTTCGAATTATAATGTGAAAAACAAATTGTGTAAGGGAAATATGTTAATTTTATTAGTTGTACCTACTCATGCCATAAGTTCTGATACAAACATTTCAGATAGTCTGCCGTGACTCAAACGCAGCAGATGATTTTAAATTTCGATGTTCGAGATCGTCTGCAATATTTCTCAAATAATTGTTATGTTTCAAGACTTTTGTTCTACATCAGTCAGAGCCTTAACATGCCAAAAAGAAGTGATTTATAAGGCTCTTAATCATATGAACAACGACAGTTTTTCATTTATCAAAACAATAACATATTTTCTGAGGCTAACATCATTCCACAACATACTGAAAGCGCTTGCCTTTCAGTGAGTATACCAACTCTTATCACACACAAAGCATTCCGGTACTATATCCATCGTAATCCTTGTCGAAAGAAGCTCTTGCAAAAAAGATGAGAGTTTTTTAACACTAGAACGTCCGTCGGTGTTGAATGGTATGTTCTCGTATGTTTTAGTATGTTCTCGTTTCAGCATTTTTCAGGGATTTTGAAAACTTTGCGTGACTTTTAATCATTTTCCCTAGTGATTACACGGAAAAGGTTTTGGGTTACTACGTTAGTTAGGGGAGATTAGGGGATACCTAAATATACCTAGAACGTCCACTGGTGTCGTTACCACACCAATGTAATCCTTACTAATACTATAAACGCGAAAGTTTGTATGGATGTTTGTTACTATTTCATGGAAAAACAACCCAATGGATTTTAATGAAACTTTACAATAATATAGCTTATACATCAGAATAACACATATGCTATAAATTACAAAGATATTTTGTAAAGTTTCGAAAATATAATGATAATTCTCAAGAAAGTTGGAAAAATTCTGCCATCTGCAAAAAAGCCCGCGACAGCATAGATCTATCTTTTTGTGTGAAACAGAACTTTCCCTTTTGTTTTGTTTACGCCATGCCTCAGTGCACGCTTGCTTTTAATTTATTCCTTTGACCAGTGTAATCGCTATTTCTTTATATCATAAAAAAATGGATTTCGAAGGGTGGCAAGATTTTAACAAAAAATAAATACAACAGAAAGTAATATTAATGTATTACACTTCCAGATATAAAGTATTTACCCTTTTTTAAGCATTCATTACACAAAAATTGTAACAATAAGTTACTTTTGGTGAGCAGAGATTAGTTTAGGAAGATGTTTTCAAAAATCAGCTGACAAGAGAGTTACGGGGAGTTACAAATAAATAAAAATACCTTTAATCAGCTATTAGATCTACAGACTTAAAATTTAACAAATCTGTTTGTTTTTTTTTTTGTTCAGCTGAGATATGCAAAAAGTTTTTTTTTTTTTGTTTAATTTACAATTCACGTAAAATTATCTCTTTAAAAACTTCTTTATCCTCCAATGTTTATTGTTTAAATTTTCCATTTACCCGTGCGAAGAACGGGTATACCAGATAGTTTATTATTAGAAATAGTTGTCGTTCAGGAAAAGATAGATCTCTAAGTGGATACCATTAGTAAAACAACCTTTGGGAAGTAATATCACACATATATTTGACTTTGAATGCAGTGTTATTGAGTTCACAGCAGATATGAGTCAGTCATACTAAAACCGTTGTTTCTAAGTGTTTCTTGACATAGCATTTGCTTAACTGCTATTACGTTCAAATTCCGTAAGTTGACGGCATTTGAAAAATCAGATAAATACTGAATTTAAAGGCGCGCAAAAAATGCATCAAAGCACAAAAAGTGCTAACTTAAAAAAAATGTAATGGAAAATGAAACTAAAAAAAGGCGTGTATCTTGCATGAAAACGGTGAACGAGAAATATACAAGAAAAATTGAATATCATTATATTCTTTGCAAAAGTGGTATGTACAAAACATTGTGTATAAAAATTATAAATAATTATGAATAAACTAACTTTCTCATAAAAATTACGATTTTGCTTATTATACTAATATTTATTATTATTATTGGTTTATTCCATTTTATTACCATGTTTTTATTAACTCGCTTTCTTGTATTTCTGTCCAGATGGAAATCTGTAATCGAAGTTAAGCTAGCTTCCCGATGAATTAGAGACTTGAAATTTGGACAATAGCTCAGAAGTGGATGACAATGCATGAAAACGCGAAAAAATATGCTTCTTAATCCATTATAAAAACATGGAATATTAATTTATTTTATTGTGATGCATGTAACAAGATTAACACTAAAACTTCAATTGGTATCAATTTGACACCAGCGAGTGTTCAGTTAGTTCTACTTTCCACATTTTTGCAGCGAATTTGAGAATGCTTCGTGACTTTAAATTATTTTCCATGTTAATTACTCAGTAATAGTTTTGTGGTTCTAGGTCATATAATTAGGAGAGATTTTACAACTGAATAAATATACCTAGAATGTCCGCTGGTGTCATTTCGACACCAAGGCAATTTATCATCACAAATATCAGTCGTTAATTATTAATATTATTAAAACAAACTTCCCGAACACCTATCACACATTTATTTGACTTTGAATGAAGTGTCATTGGGTTAATAGTGGAAACACAAATCTATTTTTCTAAAACTGTTGTGTCTAAGCGCTTCATTAAATAGCACTTTGGTTATTTGTTCATAAAAAAATTCAAACGATTTTCGAAACTTGTGCAGACAAGACACCCTGAAGCGATGGCTCTTAAAAAAACGGTCTGAGCACTGATGAAATTGCTAATTTATTGAGGAGTTCTGATAATGCATCGGATAGTAGAGTAAGCTGTCTTACTGTAATTAAAATTCCGATGAAGACATAAGACTTAGTGTAAGTGACTGCGAAGAATCTGAAGAAAATGGAAATATAATTGATAATATTCAAGTAAATCCTGATATACGCTTGCCTCCGAAAGTCGGCGTACAGGCACTCATCTTACGTATTTACGCTATAACTACTATTTAAATCTCGCTTTAGAAAATCAAAATACTTGTCAACGTATCTTCAAAATGTCCTTATTCAAACAAAAAAACAAAATTCCCCTTAGCATGAAAAAACAGGAATGACCACCGAATAATTACCTATCATCCGCACTAAAATCTGGGCACTTACAACATGAGCTTTTACAGACCTTTTAGTGTAAAATAATTGCACAAAATCGTGTCTTTAAATAATTATATGCATTTTTTACGATTTATTTAGGATTTGAAATTTGAAAGATTTTGTGGTTCTATTGCAGGCAACAGAATAGAGCAGGGATTGCAAAACCAGTCGCATGCGTGCCATTGATGGCACGCGGCACAGTATTTTGGGCATGCCACCGATCAAAACGATCAGCCGCGATGAATTCTTCAATCAAAGAATTTTCAGTGAGATTTTCTTAGTTCAAAGAATTATAAGAAACGCTCAAGTTTATTATGTACCCTTATGTGACATCATTATATAACTAAATCTACCCCAATTCGACGTTGGAAATTGAAGAATGTGAAATGCAACTTATTGGTTTCTAGTTCAATATGGATTCAAAAATTTACTGTGACAAGGAAGAAGTTAGAACTGGTTGAAACAGAAAGATTAATAAGCTATATAAGTAAAAATGCCAGTAACAAAATTTTGGAATCACTAAATTCGATTCCAGATACGTTTAACTGATTGAAGAATCAGGCTCGTGCTATTTTAACCATATTTTCATCGACATATGCTTACGAGTCATTATTTTCAGAGGTTAATAACATTAAAGACTCGCTTAGAAACCGTTTAGCAGATGACTCCAATTCAGCTTGCATTCTGCAAAAGTAACATCTTATCCAATCTTAATATAATTTATTTGTCATCTAGTGTAATTATTGTAATTTCCCTCTGCAACAGCAGAAATTACACTAATGTTACTTTATGTAATATCAATTACACGTTTAACTAAAACATTTACTACTATAAAGTACAAAACGTATTTTTCTGTAGTAAACAAAGAGTTTTGTGTTGTTGGTATTTAGTTTTATTATTTTCATAAAAATTACAAGTCAAAATTATTTGACGACTCGTGTGTACCTCATTTAGCATTTCCTTAGAAAAAATGGCACGTTGATCCAAAAAGGTTCACCACCCTGGAATGGAGATTCTTATATTATTGAAAGGAAATTCATCATAGATCTTCAGAAAATGCTGGAAATTTTAAAGTAATTGTTCAAAATGTTAATAGAATACATTCATTGATTCAAAAAGTGTTCATAAACTGCAAATCAATAGAACTTTTAACGTCCAAGTCATGATCCGGCCACCCGTCTGCAGTATCACCTGGAAAATATTGATTTGTAATACGATCTATAAAGAAACTCAAAGATTATAAGCTTCACAAATAGCTAAAAGTGTTTCTGAGATATTGCAAAAAAGCGTCACTTAAACCACAATTCGAAGACAACTAAAAAAGAATGACAATCATGGCCGAGTTGCACTCAAGAAACCATTCATCTCAGAACAGAGCTAAGAGAATGACTCTTGCCAAAAAACATCTAAATAGAACATATAATTATTGGGAATAGTAACATATTTTAGTGAAAGTAATTTTTTTTAATCTAGCATAAAAAAGAACAAAATTTTGCCTGCAAAAATTCCTGGACATATCTTAACAAAGAAAATCCTTTTTCGACTATCAAACATGGAAGAAGAGGCATAATGTTTGGGGGTACATTGGAAGCATTTCGGCTAGTAATCTTTAATTTATTGAATCAACAATTTACTAAATTGGCTACTTGAACTTATTCAAGTAAAATATCAGTGCATATGTCGAGAAACTTTCGGGGAGTGATGATGTTTACTTTCAGCGGCACAAAGGTACCAAGCAAATGGCTCACATTGTGCAGTCAATGTGAAGCTATGTCTGTGTTCTGAAATATCCTAAATCAGTTCCAAATTCCAACTTAGTCCCCAAACCCAAATAGCACAATATAGCATTTGTGGGATTTACTCGAGTGAATAATCAAGGAGAACGTTATAACATCCAAAGAAATTCTTAAAAATGTCATAATGGAAATATTGTCATAATGAAGAAGGGAACAAAATATCCACAGATGAAACAACTAAGCTAGTTAAATCCTTGCCAAATATGTTGAGAGAGTTATAGAAAGAACGGAATAGAGCGTAAAAAGTATTAACTTTTAGCTACAATCCATTATTGCTAATGTTTTTTCCAGTGCACGCAGATTTTCGACGCACACGATTTGTGTCTTTCACAAGTTATAAATATTTGTATTTAACATTCAGGTGGTTCTTACTTATAATATTTGAACTTACGACGTTATAAAAATCAATAAAAAGTTGTATTGATTCAGGGATACTTCATTTAATAAGCGATCTTTGCATGAATATGAAAGTGATCGCCTGTACGCAGACTTTCAGAGGCAAGTGTATATATTGTTACGAATTTTGTGTAAACAGTCTAAATAACTTTTTATTTGAGTGTTTAATGCATTTATACACTGCTGGACAATTGCTAAGGACGGATTACACTATCATCCATAGCAACCACGAAATGAAAGGAAGCAAAATGTGGAAAATTAGAATAAGTGCGGGATATTAGTAAGAAGAAGTATGAGTAATGCAAATTTTTTTCCACGTCTGTTCATCACGTGATAGCGTTCATAAGAGCTTTAAAGGTTTTGACGCGTGTGGACAGTTGTTGATTCAAGTCAAAGTTTTAGAGGAAAGATTTAATAGACGAACTTAAAATTTTTGGCATGTCTTCCCGACATCACATAGATGATTTTATGCGTGGTCGAATTATTGGAAAGATCGAAGAAGGGCGAAAAATAACAGATGTTGCCAGGGAGTTCGACATCGCTCACAGCGTTGTTTCACGGCTGTGTAAATCATTTAAAACTACTGGAATGTGTACTAGACGGCACGGGGGAGGTCGTGTTAGAAGTACGACGCCTGCAGAAGGCAGAGATATTGTCCTATCAGCAAAAAGGTACAGGCGCACCACAGCTCAGCAGGTGACAAATCAGTTTCTTGCTGCCTCAGGAAAGCAGATCTCCCGAAAAACTGCTGCCAGACGTTTGAGGGGAGGAGGACTATACGCACGCAGACCTGTTGTGTGTGTCCCATTGACCAGACAGCACCGTACTGCCCATTTGCAATGGTGTCGTGAGCATCACAATTGGACTGAACAGGACTGGGCATGCGTACTATTCTCAGATGAGAGTAGGTTCAGTCTGTCATCGGATTGTAGACGCCAACTGATCTGGCGCGAGAGTGGTACTGCTTATCGTCCAGAAAATATCCTGGAAAAGGACCGATATCCGACATGCAGTATCATGGTGTGGGCCGCATCATGATCAATGGCCGCATGCGCCTACATGTGGTTGCGAATGGGACTATGACGGGCCAACGATACATTGATGAAGTTCTACTTCCTCATGTTCGTCTTTTCCGTGGTGCTGTCGGTGATAAATTTGTTTTTAGGGACGACAACGCGGTGTTCAGGATTGTATAGACAGCAAGGGTATTCAACGTCTCGTATGGCCAGCGCGTTCTCCAGATCTAAACCCCCTTGAAAATGTGTGGGATGCTTTGGGGAGGCAAGTTTCTGGTCGAAACTATCCTCGCACAAACAAGAACACCCTCATCCGTGCACTCACAGATGAATGAGATAAATTATCTCAACAGCTGCTGGATAATCTTGCGCAAAGTATGGTACGACGTGTGGAATGTTGCATCATTCTCCACGGTGGACATATCCCGTACTGATACCTTTCTTTAAGGTGCCTGCTGACTTTTATATGCATTTTTCCATTTCTCCATACGCAGATCAAATGAACATTTTTTTTTCTTTCAGATGTTTCACAGCTTTTGTACTTTCCAGAACAATAAATATTCTTTATTCTAATGTCTGAACAGTGTGGCAACTGTATTTTATCCTACTAGGCCTCATGTCTCGCTTAATGTTATGCTACATAGCAATTTGTGATCCGTCCTTAGCAATTGTCCAGCAGTGTATTACTCTATGCTATGTTTCATGTTAAAATTGTACTATTCACAAGCAATGCCACCCCTTACGTTATAATGGCGATTCAAAAACTTGGCGAAATCTTTGCGGTAGAGCCAAATTGGCGACCAACTTGGCGACATTTTTGGCGTCATTAACGACCATGTTGGCGAGTTCGGAACCATCTGGAATCTTCTAGAAAGTAGTAGATCAAGAGCGATTATATTTCTGGAATTTTCTGTCGCGCCTATAAAAGAAGATGCTCGCCGGTACGGCGAGCAGTCTTGATTAAGCCAGCGAGTAGTGAGAATTGTTTTTACTAGCGATTAGCTTGGCTGTGCTTGTGAATAATCTTTACGTATGTGTATTTTTAAACACTGGTGATTGTGTTTGATTGCATTTGAAGGTGTGAAGTTCTTCGGATATTTACCCTGTGAATATTGCTGCTGAATTCTGTATTTAAACGATTGAATTTTTGATAATAAATTCGCATCGCTCTTCAAGAACTGTTTATTTTCTTTGTGATTGTTTTTCATAGAATCATCGAATCCGGTTCTACGTAACAATATATATCGGAAGGGATGGCACAGAATATTAAAAAAGTTTTAAAACTAAACCTTACTGAACAGTAGTCCTGCAATTATTTTGTTAAAAGAATTGTTTGATGTATTTTACATCGCGGTGTCGAAATGACACCGTTGGACGTTTAAAGGTAATCGAAATCCCGGACGTTCTAGTATTAAGTAATTGGTTTTATTACAGTCGTCTAGAGTATAAAGGGTCATAATATATGATAAATACATGAAATAATATTAAACATCTTAAAATTAAACCTTACTGAACAGTAGCCCTGCAATTATTTAGTTAGTACAATTATTCTATACATTTTATGCCACGGTGTCGAAATCACACCGGTATATATATATAGACATTTAAGCTTATTCGAAATCCCGGAAGTCCTAGTATTAAAAGGGCAAGCTTCAGATGTACCTAGTCATAACCGTTTTTAGATGACTTGCTCGAGGTGCGGACGAATTCAGTTTACTGAAGAAAAAACTTTTGAATCATCTTTCATCTACCAGAATTAACTGTGTACACATAAGTAGAGCCCTAGAATCTTAAGGGAAGAAAAATACGAGGCGAGGTCTCATCATCCGTCATTTGTAATGGTTTGGTATGGTGTGAGCTATAAAGACGTCTCAAAACCCAAGTATGCCATAAAAGTGTGAAAACCACAATAAATGCTTATCAAGATGCTTTCTATGAACCAATAGTAACGCCCCTGATAATAAAACTGTGCAATCGTAACGACTGGATATATCAACAGGACTTTACTCCGGTTCATAAGCCGAAGACACCCAACGATGTTCCAAAGAGAACTTGTTGGACTTCAAACAACTCGATTGGCATTCCTGAAGTCCGTATTTAAATTCACTCAACCATAAATTATAATTAGTATTAAAAGTGAATGTGTTCGAAGTCAATCATTCTTTCAGGAAAACAGTATGAGATATCCCTTAGAGGTAATTCGTGATTCTATAGATGATTGGTCAAAGATATTTAAAGCCATTGTGATGTTGCAAGGTTGTCTTTCTGATTAAAAAAAAGTCCAAAATTATAAAAATTGCTAATATAATTCATTTTTTGTTTGATTCAATTTTTTTTCAATTTAAGATCCTTTACAATTTTATCAGGGATTAGGGAACGATGCGATATAACAAAAGGGAAATAATACAAGTAAAGTACGAGTAATTATTATATATATAGTCCAGATAACTTTTATTCATTCTAAATATCATTTGAATATGTATTATTAGGTTCGAGAATATTTGGAAAAAACTCTATTAGTAAGGTGATAAATCGTCCTACTTTAGGGAGGACAGTCAACCTTTTATAATTTCTATCATTCCTCGAAAAGTGTCCTCCTATTTGTCCTCCTTTTCAATTTTTTAAAAGAACTGATCTGTTAATCTCTATTCAGAGATGAACCAAATAAGTTTCCAATACGTCGAAGTCTGAAATAAATATCACAGGAAATAACAGTTTTCAAAGGTGTTTTTTGTTTACTTCATCGCAAGTAACTAGGGAAAATATAGAAAATTTTATTGAGTTTTTACTGAAATAATTGCCTGATATTAAAATCGATGACAATTATCTGCATTGAATAAATTCGAGGATTGAATGTGTATTTTTAAATTATAATTCATTTGAACAATATAAAACCAGCATGCTAGAATTGATAAAAAAGCTGGATAAACCATTTCAAAAATTAACACATTCCATATAAAAGCTTAGTTATTCTTTCTGAATTTACCTTGTGGTGACCTGGAAATAATGCAGAAATTGAAAGAGTTTTTTTAGTTGGTAATGATTTTTGGACAAGTGAGAAATCAAGATGGAATTTTGATACTTTAGCTGTAGCACTTACTGTAAAGCTCAATATAAAGGATATTTTTTGTTCCGAAATTTCCGATGTATTTGAAAATATATTGACAAAAAAAATATCCAATGGGAAAGCGTAAGCGCAAGCATAATTAGCGTATTTTTATTTGAATTAATAAATTGTTACATACATATATTTACGTCGTAACTTCTTAAAATTTCGCGAGTGTCCTTTTTTCAATGTAAAAATCTGGTCACCTTACTATTAGGGGATTGCACAATCATTCACAAAGTGTCCATTCAATTTGTCTTATTATTACTGCGTGATGATTGCAATGATGGCCAAGATTTAAAAATTAGCATACAACCCTTTAAGTATAAATAATGCGCAATTATAATTTCATCATTTATCATTCTCAGAATGACATAGAAAACATACACGACTGAAGATAATTATCTGATTAAATCTATTCTCCGGTACAAATTCAACCATTTCTTTCAGCCTCGAGAACCCCATTGAAAAAAGAAGTTTCTAGAGCATTCCAAGTTTAGCTTATTGATTCGAAGTTTGTAAATGTCACTCACTGAACCAATACGAGAAAAGTTCAAACTTATGCCAGTCACATTTAGTATTATTTAAAAGGGCGCACTTTTTGTAAAAAATTCATAATGCGATGTCGTGATCGACTCAGGTTCGAAACATTTAAAGCAACTGTTGAAGTATTATTATTCTTTTTAACATTTTATTGCGTTTACATTTTCAATGAAACATTGCAACTCTTCATTCAGAACAATATGTAAATATTCGTAGTTGTTGAAACAGAATTGGTAGATGAAGCAGGTGATATAATAAAATATTCTTCTTTAAAGAAACACGGGTCTATATATATTGAAAGAAATCGTGTACGTGTATGTGTCAAATTCACCTAAAAATGTACTTTCACGCTAATTGCATCTTGTCCTTCTTTTTATAGGTTCTGTGCATCCTCGAAAAGTGTCCTCATTTTCAATACTTTAAAATTGATCTGTTAATCTCTATTTTTAGAGACGAACCAAACATGTCTCCAAAATATGGAATAGTTGTCTGAAACAAATATCACAGGAAATATCACTTTTCCCTGGTGTTTTTTGACTTCATTAAGCGTAAATTGGGCAGATATTGGGTTGATTTTTTTATCAAAAGAAAAACCTGATATTTATAAAATCGTTGACAATAGTTTGTTTGATGAAATTGGAAGACTGCATGTATATTTAAATTATAATAAATTAAAACAATTGGAACATTAACATACTGGCATTAATAAAAGATGGGTGGAGAGAAATATTTAACCATTTAAAAAATGAACACATTCCATATAAAAATTTAGTTATTCTTCTTGAATTGACGTTGTACTGCCCTGGAACTAATGTAGCAATTGAAAAAGTGTTTTTCAGTTGGTAATGATTTTTGTAAAGTGACTAGGGAGAAATCAAAATTGAATGATAATATTTTAGCTGCAGTGCTTACCGTAAAATCCAGTATGAAGGATATATATTTTGCTCAGACTTTCCGATATATTAAAAAATGATATGTTGCCAAAAAAATCATCCAATGGGAAAAATACTCGTTTAAGAAAATAATTTTAAAAAATGTAAGGGTAATTAGCGCATTTCTGATTGATTTAATAAAATGTTTCATATATTTAAGTTGTAATTTTTTCTTAAATTTTTCGTCCTCCTTTTTCATTGTAAAAAATGGTCACCTCATATTTAAGAAAAATGCAAATAAGAAAACTATATAAAATAATTTATATAGTTAGCCGTTTGCTTTATGCGCATATCTGATATCCACTGAAAAGAGGAATTTTTCCCTTAATCATCTTGATGTACATATTTTCTTCTACAAACACTTCTAAAAGCGAAACATTTTCAACTAAGAAAACAACTTAAAATTGACGTCAAATCTAATCTCTGAAACTTAGAGAAATGGAAGTTGAGAAAACACAGTAAAGAAAAAATTTTGATGACGCAAGTAGTAAAACAAAAGATGAAAAGAACATATATAAAAAATCGCAATCACGGTCCGCTGTTGATCGAAGTCTAATCAAAGTCCAAGGGGAAAAAAGAACGAAAAAAAAAAGAAAGAAAGAACTGCTGATCAGGGCAAAAGACCAACAAAAAACTTTTTCCACAAAAGTTCTTAATTTTTCTTCCAACATTCAACCGAGACAAATTAGTCGAGAGTTATTTAGTATTTGTTGACTTTGCCATTTTTCTTTACGTTCCATGTAGAGCTACAAAAGGAAATCCAGATTGTCCTTATCTACACAAACTTTCGCGAAATGTACAAATAGAATCTAGTTAGTAATCTGCAGTATTTTGCCAAGAGAAATGGTGATATGTAACTAGTCAAGACATCAAATGATTAAGTGAAAGAGACACAAAAAATAACGAAACTCAAATGAAACCGTTAGATTTTAGAAACATACCAGACAGTAATAAATGTGCAAGATGTTTGAACTAGGAGGGAGAAAAAAAAGATTCGAATATTTATCCAAATGGAAAGTCTATAAAAAGTACTTGTTGAACAAGATAATTTCTAAAAGGTAACAAATAATGTAGTACATGAAAGTTAAATGGAATATATATATATATATATATATATATATATATATATATATATATATATATATATTTCTATTTTTATTTTTATTTATTTTTTACTTTAATTGAGAGAATTTATCAAACTACATTTTTAGTAAACATCTTTATTTATTTTTTCTTATTTGTTTTATTTTAGGGGCAGTTTGCCAAAGTAATTTTGACGTACTTTGGTACAATGCTTTTTTAATGTTATTTATGTTTAACATAAAACGCAATTAAAGCAACTATTTGTTGCGTAAATTAATTAAAATTTTGAATGCATAAGTTAATCATTAATTTTTTTCAAAAATACATTTTCTTTTACTCGGATTTTTTTTTTAATTTATCATATTTACGATACAATTTTTAAAAAAATGTGACAATTCATCAATTGCGCAACAAATAACTTTCTAGATTTTCTAAAATCAAATAATAATTTGAAAATTAAATTAGAACAGCATTTTTAAAATGATAAATTTCGATCAATAGGTCATTTAAACAGAAATGAATTGTAAAGTATAATTTTAAATTGAATATCAAGTGAAAAATCATCTTTGTAAACGCTCTTTTAATAATAACTTTAGCCGACTGTTTTAACCACCAATCTTTAGTTTAGAGGTCAGGTGAGGAGACAACGTGGTCATATTGTGGAAAGCCGTCCATGACTTCTGTTTATTATTTTTATTAACCATATATAATGACTTTTTGTGTAGCCTAATGACCTTGTGGTAAACCCGATCATGGGTTCCGAATTGAATATGGTAACCCCTTTGAATAGGTGTGAGAATCTGCCCTGGCAGACAGACCAACTCAAGATGTAAACACACGAAGATGGTGAACATAGTAAAATAAATGAGAATGATAAATGCTTCTTTCACTATAATCTACACTAATGGAGTCTTCATTGAAATCAACCTCTAATTTAACATTTAGTTAAATCTTTTAATATCTAATGCACTACATCTTACAGTTTTTTAGGTCAACTTAAGAGGAAATATTGTTAGATAAGCAATCCTTACAAACCACTGTAATATCTAGTTTTAGATTTAATTTTCGTATTTCTCACTTAAAAAAAAGATGTTCTTTAGAAAAAGTAATAAATTTTTAGTAGATCTCTTTTGAATGTTCTTGTAATTTAAGGAGTTACAAATTTAATTAATTTTTTTAAATTGTTTTAAAAGTAGCTTATTCTGTACTTTTTAAAATCAAATCTCTTTTTAATTGTGAAAAAATACATCCAATGAGTCAATTACTTCCTCTCTCCCACTCTGGTTTCTGTGTGGTGTAGGTGAACTTGATACTCGATTTTCTTTCCTTTCGGTTTTCTCAAGAGTGGCCCGAAGGTCAACAGACTTTCATTTATTATTGGTTTATAGCTGTGTGTAAAATTCTCTTTGTTCTGTCAAAACTTTGCACCAGAACTCTGCATAATTAGTCCTTTTATGTAGTATTTTCCAGCATATTAGTTCCTGTTTGATAATAGGTTCCAATATTCTATTATCTTAGAACATTTTCCATTATCATATTACTGCTGAAGTTATTTTAGAATCTAAGCTACTATAGTATTCCTTACTGAGTATCACTCATACTTTAGTTATATATATATATATATATATATATATATGATATATCCCATAATCCTAATAAATTTATTATATATTCCATGACCCTAATGCTTCTATTGCATATTCAACAGCCCTGTTTATATTTATAATATATCATAAGATCTATCATTGTAAGAATATAGAGTAATACCCCAAACTTACGCGATAGGTGGGACTGAATGATAACCGCATGAGTCGGAGTATGATTTCGAATACAAATACATATAAATTAATTTAATTTGAGGTCGAAAAGAAAATAACAGCGTAATTCACTATATTAGCTTCACAATGAACTCGTCTTGATGCCATTAACCGAATCTGTGATGTTTACGAGATTAAAAGAAATCATACAGAAAAAGAAATATTCCTAAAAACGCGCAGTGAGTGAAATTCAGGATAGACTGGTTACTGAAAATAAACTGTGGGGTATGATAAGTCATGGATGCAAAATTCATTCCCTATCTAATGATTTTTTTTCTTCGATTCTAAGACACACCCGATTTTCAGTAGCATTAGGACTGGAAAAATAGTGCGGCTTAAATTCAAGTAAATACGGCAACACAATATTATGAAATTTCTTATAACGTTCATAACATATCTTTCAGATTTTATGATTTTTATTTAATAAATTTTTAAAGGAGATATAGAGAAACCTAAGTGCAACTTCAGAGTTAGAAATTACGTATAAAAACAATGTAACAATATATCTTCGACATTTTTACCATTCCACAGATTACTATATTCTTATTCTATTATCAGATGATTCCACATTCCAATCTACTAAATGGCATAACAGCACTTACAAGATATTAGAAAAATCTCTCCATATTTTTCATCAACAATCCTAAAAAACAGCCGAAGAATCGATTTTCTTCTCCTATCTTATCCACTTGCCTTCACTTCAAATCCCATCTAGAATTAATGGCGACGTTTGACCCCGGTATCGGCTTAAGAAGTGATTATTGGTGACGTACAAGACAATGAAGGTCGGCAGGCTGATTCTGAGCCCCTGCGTAAGAATTACTGGTCTTTTTTTCCCCCTCAGTCGTGATAATGGTAAAGAGTCCCTATTTGATGAGAGAAGTAATTGCTTTGACTAGATGGGTGAAATTTTAGATCGGTTTAAGTGAGTTACGTATTCGAATTTAAAGATACGCTTTAAAAAAATCGTAAAACGTATTGTTTAGTTAGATCATTTCATAGAAAACTGGGATGTATGTAGCATTTACATTTAGTGTGCTTTGAAACTTTTTTTAGAAAATAATTTTAAAAACTACTATTAGAACAAATGAAAGAAACAAACTCGACTGTCAAAGATTTTTGTATTGTGAGGAAAATTTTAACATGATTTCCTTTTCAGTTCTTAATATTCGTTCTTTTCTTACGAAAAGATTAAACTTTTTTATTCCAGACATTTTAAATGTACTGCATTGTTAAAATCACCGATTTTTATGTACTAGAAAAATCAATATATTTGTTTCCAAAATATTTATGAGTACTAGAATTGTAACATTCAGTTTGGGTTATTGAACAGTATAAAACTTTTAGCTGAAAAACTAGTCATTAAGAATAGAATGTACATATGAAAATGTATGTTAATTATTTGAAACAAAATGTTTTTAAAAAAACGAGAATGGAGAAAATGATGACTTAGCAGCACATTCATGGATGTTGTCCACAACTGATCCTCCAAACTTCAACAGCCCGAAAGACAAATTTTTAAGTCAAATTTTTTGAGAACTAATGTAAAGCATATGAATGAATTATAATTGAAATACAACAACCCCATTTAACTTGCAGGTAGGGATTGCAATGTCTGTACACCGGGATACCGAATAGTGGTATTTTGAGCCATTTGTACAATTTTGTGATACAGGTAATCACAAGTTTAGTACAGATTTTTTTCGGTATTTACTAGAATTTTTTTTAAAAAATTACTTTCACTATATACTCAGGGATCGCCAAAATAGCACAATAGTATACGCTTTTGTTTTAATATCTTCCTAATGGGCGAAATTAATTAGACTGTGAATATAAAGTTGCATTGTACGACCAAGAGAAGAAATTTAAAAAAAATTATGAATCATCCAAGAAAGCGGTTTAAAATTGTCCCATTACAGCTCAGAGTGATATTGTAATGCACAGAATTCGTAGTCTCATATCCCTATCTGTGAAAACATGGTTGCAGTTTTAAAGAAAGAGCGTAATATTTAGATATTTTTTTTTAATTGGTGAGTTAGTTATTTACATTGCACTTGCATATCAGCTGCATTAAAAACATTCGACGAGAAGTTGACTCATTTGGAGATGAGGGATTTAGAGGTAAATACTTGAAAAAAGTATACCACGCATTGCTGACACTACCCCGAACTAGTGTAGATGCCGAAAGAGCGATTTCGACAGCTAGTAATTTGTGCACAAAATTACGTACGTAGCTTAATTACAATACAATTGATGCACTATGTTTTTTAAAATCCCGTTTCAAAAATTTTTATTAGTACCACAGACTGAATAATGTAATTTACATGTTTTTGTGATTTAGATAAATAATATGTTCCTTTACTTCTTTGTGATTTTTCATAAACTGTCATAATTTATAAGTTACACATTATTTCTTGTGATATTTACACTCACAATAAAACCCGCAAATAAAACAAAGAAACACCTATGTTTTCTTTTTCCAAAATTTCTACTATCTGTAGTAAAACCGATATCCTGGTATTAAGATCTAAAAAACACCGAATATCGGTATTGAGCTTTTGGTCCTATATTGAAATCCATACTTGTAGGGCACGAAAACCTCCCCCCCCATGTGGTATTAATACATCTGCCGTACTCCTTGTCAATGGAGACATGGATTTTTAAAGGTGTTATTTGCTGCTTCAATACGTTTCTGTCCCTAAAGACTCAACATTGAAAAGGACTGACGTATGTTAAATATCTCAGGAGTCAAAGTCCTCACTTCGCCGTGGTGTTGAAGTTTGGAGAGTGGGATGTGCTCTTCATTATTTGAACATATTTTGTAAATTCGGATGATTAGATTTGCACAAAATGAAAACGAAAATTATTACAAAAGCCTTAAAGAAAAACAAAATGCAGAAGATTTTAGATCCATCAAAAGTACTTCAAACTATCACTTCACATTTATTTCTGGAGGTCCATTAACTGGGATATACTGGAACTGAATAAATATAAATACATTGAGGCTCTGATGTCTCAAACACTGATAGTGTTGATGACCAGGACAAGCCTTTGATATGGCGCAAACCAACAAATAAAAACAAAAGAAAATGAGAATTAAATCTGAAATAACATAATTGGTTAGCAAACATTACATCGAAGAAGTGGAAGGCTATGTCAAAGTTGTGATAGGCATTTCGAGATTTTTGCGGTGATGAAGAAAGAGAAACCCTCATCATATAGAGTTAAAAATTTAAAATGTAAAATATATTTACCGTTTATAAGATAGACCTTTTTTATCTATTTACAGTTCATATATGCATCTATATATTTTTACCCTTTTAAATAAAGGTAAAATATAAGTTTGAGTTAAATTATAATTTTTTTTAAATAAGCAAAATATTTTACTTTGAAAAATAAATATTTTGAAATTTTTGTTTATTTTTTTTCTTATCTTACCTCATATCTAAAGTTTAGATTTAGAATAATAATTTTAAGCATTGGTATAAATAATTACTGAAAAAAACAGTCAAAATTATGGAAAAATTTGTAATTTTTCCAAAATTTTGAAAGCAATGTGAGAGTGTGATATATATATATATATATATATTTATATATTAGCTGTCCTAAGTCTCTCTCTCTCAGCAATGTTTATAATACTGCAATAACCATTTTATAACTTTTAATCTCGTTTGCTCATGTGTCCTTCATTGTGTGATTTTCCTACTGTCAATGTATTTTTCGAATGTGAGTGATGGATGCTTATCTCTTGTCTGTAGAGAATAAGACTATGTGTGTTTGTGTAATATCGTTGGCCGGTGTTGGATGGTTTGGATTGTAGGCATATGATGTCTCAGGAAAATCATCAGAATTAATTTTCATCTTGTTTATTTACACACACATAACGTAAATGGTCTCGGTAACCTTTATTTTTTACTTCAATTTGGTAAGAACACGAAAACAGACACATATAAGAGAAGCGACAAGCAGTCGCGACATTTCACATGAGGAAATAACGACGGATTAAAGACATCGATCACCAAGATTTTTGCTTTTTATACCCGGCAGTGAAGATCACTTGACTATTTTTAACAAGAGCTCTGATTGGTTTCAATGGGTGGGAAAGATATTTTTCTGATACTAGTTGATTACGACTAAGATTAGGGCGTTAGTTTTGAACCTAAGAATTAAAAGATTATTTGAATATTATTAAAAAGAGTTAATTAAAAGGATGCTAGAGGGAATTATATATATATATATATATATATATATATATATATATATATATATATATATATATATATATTATATATATATATATATATATATATATATATATATATATATATATATATATATATATATATATATATATATATATATATATATATATATATTATATATATACACTGTTCAAAACAATTAGGGGAGCACATGATTTTAACAAAAGTAAGCAAAGATGTATACCAATAACTAACATAAAATGAATCATCCATAATGTAAAGCCTACCAGGAAACGGTAGAAAAAAAAACTTTATATGCAAATCAAAGTTTATGACGTCAAAAACCAGAAAAAGTAAGATACTGGCAGAAATCGGGATGTTGCAGAAACGTCTGTTTTATTGCCGTAACTGTGAAATTAGATTGTGCAAAATTTTTTGAGACAAGGTTACTTGAGAATGTCTCAACAACGTGATTTACCGGAATCCATGGCATGGCGTGTTATAGGCAGACTGGAATCCGGGCAAACACAACGTAGTGTCGCGGACACTGTTGGAGTCGCCAGAAGTGTTGTTGCAAGGCTGTGGAATTGATTCCAAGAAACAGGAAATGTTAGACGTCGACCAGGGGTAGGTCGGCCACGCGCCACTACATCAACTGATGACCGGTATATACAGTTAACAGCCCATCGAAACAGAACAGAGAATGCTACCCAGCTGCAAAGACAGTTGCTCTTGGCAACAGGACGAAGGGTGTCCAGCCAAACAGTACGTAATCGGCTTCATGAGGGAGGGCTCTATGCACGTAGGCCAATGTTCTGCATTCCATTGACCCCACGCCACCGTGCGGCCCGAAGAAGATGGGCTGCTGAACATCGAGATTGGGAGCAACATGATTGGAGCCAAGTGCTGTTTACGGACGAGTCCCGATTCAGTCTACAGTGTGGCACCCGACGTGTTCTTGTATGGAGGGACAGGGGCACTCGAAATAACCCCGCATTCGTTCGTGAAAGGTCACAATACAGAAGAGCTGGTTGGATGGTATGGGGTGGAATCAGCATAGGTGGACGTACGGACCTGCATATCATTCGTAATTGCACTTTGACGGGCCGAAGGTATGTAGACAAGATACTTCGACCTCATGTCATCCCTTACGCTGGAGCCATTGGAGATTCCTTTGTTTCCAGGATGATAATGCCTGACCGGATATAGCTCGTCTGGTGGAGAACATGCTTGAAGCTGAAACAATACAGCGTATGGAATGTCCAGCGTGCTCTCCTGACCTGAATCCAATCGAGCATGTTTTGGATATGCTCGGAAGACGCATTGCTGCGCGACCAAGACCGCCTGTTACTGTCCGAGACTTGGAGATTGCCCTTCTTGAGGAGTGGAACAGTATTCCCCAAAGTCTGATCGATAACCTCATCGCATCCATGACAAACAGGTGTGCAGCAGTCTTAGCTGTTCGAGGAGACCACACGCCCTATTAAAACTCATACATCATGTCTAAACAGTACCTTTTTTATCGTTTACATGTAACCAAATTGTTGCCCTAAATCATCTTTTCATGTTTTTTTTCCATATTTTCAAAGAATTAAAGCTTAATTCCAATTTTTTTTACACCTTTTTTCTGTATTGCGCATTGATACGCGTGTACCATGCATTGTATGCCAATACGTGGCTGTCTCACACGGTTTTCTTCACTTTTTTGCTTGCTCCCCTAATTGTTTTGAGCAGTGTATATTATTTATATATATATATATATATATATATATTATATATATATATATATATATATATATATATATATATATATATATATATATATATATATATATATAATATATATCTTTTATATATATCTTTTATACTGAAGGGTACGGCAAAATCTCTAGCCTATAGCAATCAAATACATAAATAAATAAAAATTGACCAATAGTAAAGTGCATGCACGATTTCGTTCCATTAGAAAACTTTTCTTAGAATGCTGTCCTTTCTGTAATAGAATGCATTAGTTCTCATTTTTGTTAAGCTTTAACACATCATTAAACTAACTGGCTGGTTTACTTAGAGTTCAAAACTCCGAAAATTATCTTAGGAAATATATATTGATATAGAGATATGTGCTTACCTATACTTTTTCTGAAAGAAGGATGAGATAACCAGAGCTATATTTTATGAATTTTTCCCTAATTTTTAGAACATCTTACTATTTCAAATGCCTCTGCTACTGGAAGGAAATAATAAAAATGAAATAAAAACTGTGTTCTATGGATTTATCAAGAAGTGTATGTGGAGTGAAGGTGCCAATACACGACTAGGAAGAGCATATTTCAAAGGGCAACTATTTAATCTTAGACGAAAGATAATAGTTTTAGCCTCCACACCAGACCTAGAAATTAACAATGCTCGAGATGGAAAAAAAAATTTGAATGAAAGCAAGGCTAAAGAGGTGAAACCCGACAACAAACAGCAGAAAAAAAACCAATTAATAGCCTCCATCTAAGATCAAGAAATGGAGGATGCTCGAAATAAAGAAAGGAGCGTCTGGGAATAAGGCTATCAAGATAAAAAATACTAAGCTTTATGATAGTTTTTCAACGAAGGAATATAATAAAATGTATAATTTACAATATCTAGTCATACGACGTAGTTTCCTAATATGCTGCAATGTGCAACATATTAGGGATATACATTGTATAGATTAGTAACGTTATACGGATTCTCATTTTTTATATTTATACATATAGACTGATTTCATAAATCATTTGACGATAAATTGAAACCATGATAGAGTCTGATAGAAATTACGTTAGTGCATAACTGGAACGTCGAAAGGCTTAACATCACGTTCCACAAACTTAGCATTAGTCGTATTCTAAATACACTAAACCTAAAACTCTTATGTAGTGAACAGTGTAGGTTTTTGAAGACTAATCTAACTTTAATAGAAACACTAACTTCATATTCAAATTTAGAAGTTAAATTAATATAAATTTTTCATTTACATTCTATGTGTCATTGTGTTAAAATCTAAATAATACATTAAAATGTGTGATAGTCCAAAATTGTTAAAAACAATATTAACTGCATTTTTTATAACCTTCTAATTCTTATGACCACTTTTGTGAGTCTGAACAGTAAAAAAAAGATAAATATAATTGTTTTATTATATTACACACACACAAAAGAATTAAAAAAATCTAAAATGGAATTTTAATTATTTGTAAGTAACTTCTTCGCATAAAGAATGTATTTTTTTTTAATACTGAATTAAGAAATTCAAGCTAGAGTTGCAAATGAAAAGTAGATTGCATTCGTAAAATAAGGAAAAAGTTATTTACATAAGCACTTAATTGTAATTCACTTTAATTTAATGAAGTCAAAATATTTTATTCTTCACAATTTTAAATTCAACATAAATAGTATGTCATTGTTGTTAGGTTAAAATATAAATTTCTATTCTCCAAAAACACGAAAGTCATACAGAAATGAAGACAGTTCTGTTATCTTTTACATACGGAAGCTTGTTCACTTCTTTACTGAACCCTTCCTATATTTGAACACTTTTTAATCTAATTTGAGCTTCAGAATTCTCATATTCCCCCTCTTCTCACACCCGTGCATTAAGTCAGTTGATCACTGCATTTTCCAGCTCTCCATCACTTTTCAAATATTTACTGCTCAGACACTCTGAATTAGAGGAAAATATAGTAATCGTTCAGAGCAAGGAATAGATCAGGGGTCGGCAACCTTTTAGCTGTGGCGGGCGAAGCCAATCTACGAATTTGATTCAGCGTGCCACACAGTAGAACATATATGAAACAATTCAATTCCCGTGACAATGCATGTAGATTTAGAGAATAGAGATGAATAATATAGTTTTAGAGTTTGATTGTGTACTAGCTGTACCCTGCCACGCGTTACTGTGGCTCAGTACGATTTAAATAAAAAGGGAATGAGAAAGCACACATTTCTAATATTTTTAACCATTTGCACTTAAGTATGATTCTATGCATTTGCACTTACAGTATGATTACTTTTCTACAAAAAATACATATAAATATGCATAAACTAAACTTTTTTAAACAGAATTCAGTTGTTCATGAATACATAATTTATAACAGTTGAATTTTTGTCCTTATATTTTGAACCTAAAATTATTTATGTTGTCTCCATAATGCAGGCTTAAACGCATTAAATTGCGTTTTTTTCGATGAAGACATTGCAGTTTAGAGACAACGGACATTTGTATGCCAGCAGAAATTCCACAGAATCCATTCAATTCACCATTGCCATCACCCACAAAGTACATTTGTTGGAATTTATGTTGACTATCAGTGAATAGAAGCAGGGAGCCATCTTTATGATAAATTTATCCTTACATTTTGAAAATTGGCACGAATTGTTACAATTTCTATTCCAAACGATGTTTATAGGAAATGTGAATTGTATTTCCTGATAATACATAGGAAATGTTTGATTCCACAGTATATCTGGCAAACAAAGTTTTTAATGTCTCTGGTGATTCTTCAAATTGAGGCATTTTAATTTTTCTAGTGGTACAAAACGTCCATTTTGCTTCTCCATTACATTTCAGATCCTTGCAATTAGGATGCACTTCAGTCATTGTACCGATGAGAATATCCTTGGCTCAAACTTTAATCCTCAGTTGGGTTGTTCCGAATGCAAGGCTATTGTAATCAAGTTATTGCTTTGCACAAATTCATATTTCATGCTCTTTCTCGTTGATATTTTCCAGTCATATGCAGCCTACTGTGCTAATTTGTTGAGAACGGAGCTAACTGATGTGATGTAGCAAAATGCTAATCCGGTGCTCAGAAACGTGCATCGTCAAGTATTGCTACACATTGCTCTGCTGCTTCCTCAGCGAATATTTGAGCCATTCTTTGGTTTGCTCGTTCGCTGATGTCTGTTCTTCCTCAGTTTGATGTGGAATTACTCCTCACGTTGCTTTTCCTAGGCTAGTATGATGACTTGGATTTTCTGCAACACATCTTTTTTATGTACTAAAGCTAATTGACTGCACTTAAAAAATGAAAGGTTAAAACAAAAATGCATAAAATCGCAAAACATTTTTTTTTAAAAAAATGGAAAAATCAGGGATAAAAAGGGAAAAAATAAAAATACAAAAATGCAAACAAATATTTTACTTCAGACATAAATGAAACAACACAGCCCAATTCCAATGCATGAGCAGCAGAATATATCATTCCATTCAAAAAAATATCTTAAAGAGGTCAATTTCACTGTATAATTTGAATTCAAATTAACGTTAATTGACAAAGCTCTATTTCCGTCAATTGCACTCAGAAAGCAGTTAAAAAACTAAATGAAAAACAATGAAAAAAATATAAATATGTTCGTGCATAAAATCAAAAATGCGATAAAAGAAGCAGCTCAATTCAACGCAGTGTAGTACAAAATAATTAAGTTGACAAACTATGCTCAAAATATCACTGATAATCAAACCATATAATTAATGACACGAGTAACACTTTACAACTAAGTCAAAGTTGTGCAGTGTTTGCATTTATAAACTGGCTACCAGCTTTCTATCATCTCCAATTAAAATAGGTTAGAATTAAAAATTACGTGGCTGAAATTATTTTTTCCTTGAATAAGCAAGGGAAATTTAAATCTGAACATGGATTTCACAGCAGAAATCTACGACAAGGCCTTGATAAAGATTAAACATTTTTGCAGTTCTAAATTTGACTGGCATTTGCAATCATTATCAACAAATTTCAGTTTTGCCCTTTTTAATTTAGCAGCTTAGGTCTATACATGGATTGCTCCTCAAATGAAGAATTATTTTTGTATGTACTAAAGTAGTCGGTGATCGCAAGGATGAATTAAATGCACACTGCTGAATTACTAACGGGACAAAAAAGTCCATTTTTTCTAAGCCACAAAAGCTTCCTCACTGAAAAATACAATTTAATGCACGTTGAGGCTTCCACTATTGAGACAACGTAAATAATTTTAGGTTTAGGACATTAAGACAAAAACAAACCGCTATAACCTCAAGTATTCCGTTAACATATAAGAAATGAAATCTGTTAGAAAAATTTTGCTTATGCATAGATATACACTGGTGTGCAAAAATTAAGGACGAGACGGTTTTTTCAATATAACTTTGTACAAAAGCTTTCCAAATCAACACATTAAATACCGTAAGATCCCCAATACGTAAGGACATGTGTAATGTAAGCAACACTTACTAAAAGAGAAATCAGAGGGATAAAAAGAAGCTTGATTGAAAAAGTAGCATGGAGCGCAATGCGACTGAAGGCCGAAACATCCCTGTGATGGGTGTCCAGCAATAAACATCCGGTCTTTAGTAGGGGATATGATCTCCGCTGACTGCTAGGCAGGTTTCACAGCGTCTGCCCATGCTGGGAATGAGGGTGTCAATGAGTTGTTGAGGCATTGCTGCCCATTCGTCTTGCAGAGCCAATCGAAGCTCCCGAATCGTTACTGGTGGTAAGGTACGAGCTGCCAAGCGTCGGCCTAGAAAATCCCGTACATGCTCGATGGGATTGAGATCCGGAGATCGTGCCGGCCAATCCATACGTTCAATATCCTCACTCTCTAAGAGCTGTTCGGCAGCTACTGTGCGATGACATGGTGCATTGTCGTCCATGAAAAGGAACTGCAGACCCATAGCGCCTCTAAAAAGACGCACATATGGAAGAAGAATCTCGTTACAATAACGGGTCCCGTTGACTGAACCTGCGTCGAAGATGTGAAGGTCTGTACGACTACCAAGCATGATGCCTCCCCAAACGAGAACACCGCGACCTCCATACCTGTCCCTTTCAGTGATGTTCGAGGGATGATTGCGGCTTCCCCGCTCTCTCCAGATGAGTATGCGATGAGAATCGCTACTCAAACTCAATCTGCTCTCATCTGCAAAGAGTACTCGTCCCCATTCATTGTCTCTCCGATTCCGGTGTTCCCGGCACCACAGAGAACGCCTTCTCCGATGGGCAGGCGTTAAAGGTACACATCGTACAGAGCGTCGTGCAAACAGACTACCACCGTGCAGTCTTCTGGCCACGGTAAAACGCGATATCGGTCGTCCAGTTGCCTGTGTCGTGTGTTTAGCGATTTCTCCCGCTGTCTGCCGCCTGTTTCTTTAGGCCTGTAAGACAATGTACCGGTCATCTACGGGTGTGGTTCCTCGTGGACGACCACTACTGAACCCCCGGATAGCTGTTCCTGTAGTTTGAAATGGTCTCCAAAGTCGTGAAACGATGCTGTGAGCAATTCCGAACTCTGCAGCCACACTTGTCACACTGCGGCCTTCCTCCAACTTCCCAATGATTCGACCTAGGGTAAAAGCATCCAGATGTCGTCTAACATATTGATTATTCGCCATTTCTCGCTGAGGCAGCAACTCGGTGTGATTTTAACTGCTATACGGCGTGCAATCTCTTTGCCAGAAATACTGATCTTACACGGACAACATGCTTTATACTACTCAGACACTCCCCCATTACGTCTACCTGCATATCTGCGCATGAGCTACCGTAGATCACCTTACTTTATCTCCTGATTGGTCTTTCTGTCCGCTCTGCCTCTTCGTTCAGCTGATATGCTAATTGTTCGACTTCGTCCTTAATTTTTGCACACCAGTGTAGTTATACACATATTTTTTTTTATAAAAAATCATACCTCAAGTGCAAACGGTTAAATATATCAGAAATGTATGCTTTCTTACTCCTTTTGTTTAAACCAGACTGAGCCACAGGAACATGTGACAGTATACACAGCTAGTTTTATTTTATAAAAAAATC
Organism: Trichonephila clavipes; assembly: GCA_019973935.1. Taxonomy (NCBI): domain Eukaryota; kingdom Metazoa; phylum Arthropoda; class Arachnida; order Araneae; family Nephilidae; genus Trichonephila; species Trichonephila clavipes. The sequence goes on along the minus strand of BMAU01014317.1, from coordinate 62,033 downwards.
ATACCTTATGTGCAAATGGTTAAATATATTAGAAATATGGGCATTCTCTCTTCAACCAGACTGAGCCACAGCAATGTGTGGCTGGATACAGCTATTTATAGAAAGCATAAATCCTAAAATGCTATCAAAATCAAAGTAAGGTTAATATTCTGATGAAAAACCATAAACAGTTCCAAGCAAATACAAAATATACATCAGAAAATCTTAATTTAGCAATTTGTATTTCAGAGTAACATCAAATGAAATTTTGAAATTGTACAAAATAAACCCTTCTCAATCAGTCTAATATGCTATCGCCCCACTTCTTACAAATTTTTACAACGATTTGGCAGAAAGATCCATAGACAAGTGCAGAAAATTATTATTATTTTGTTCAAACAGTTATAGGATGTTTTCCTTTTATATTAAATGCGCATTAAGACATTTGGCAATGTCTTCTGTTTTGAGGTAAATGGTGGATTGAAATAAAATGTAACCTCAAAGTAATAAGAATTATATAACAATTTAATTTAGAATTATTGGAGAAAGATGAATTTGCTAGAAAATTTTATATCAGTATGCTACTCGTTTTTGGCATGATTTTGAATTCACGCCTAGTAGATCTTTTGCAGCGTCTAATGTTATCACTTAAACTTTAAGAAATTTTAACTATTTCTTGGAAAAATTAATAGCATACTGAAGTCAAATTAGTACTTTACATATAAAAATTAACTAAGGAAGATAACCCAAACTTGGAAATACACAATACACCCAACTCTTTTTTTAAATAATTTTGAAATGACCGGTTCACAATTATACTTTTTTAGACAATATTTGTTCTAGCACAAATTTCTCTATTTTTCCAATCTAATTTTGACAGTTTAATCAGAAGATGGTCAATTTGTACATACATATAGGTGACTTGATCTGCTTCATGACATTTTTACTTTATATTCTAAAGTTTAAGAGAATAACTGATTTTTATAACCATTTTCATTATTTTGTTATACTCAATAACACTTTTTTCTTCAGTACAATTGAATGAATTTTGTATTAAGGTGTTCAGTTATTAGGATGCAATAAATAATTTCAAGAAATTTCTAAAAGTTAATTTCTAAAGTTAATTTCTTTTTTAATTCAATGGTTAAATTTCCATTATTATCAAGGTATAACAGGAATAAAAATGCACCACATAATTTAAATGTTCAATGTAAACCCATGGAAGAGAAAGAAATTTTACTGTTGTGGATGCATGGAGAAAGAGTCAACGAATATGATTACATTACACATGCTTCTTTTACTATTAAACAGTTGTGCTAATCAATTTTGAAAGTCCGTTGTAGAAAGACTTTTCCAGCATGCATCAAAAGCTCAATTTTCGTAGAACAAAAATCATAACTCTATCAAATAAAACTGGTGGTGAAGGTTCTAATTACAAGCAAAACACTAATTTTAATTTTTTCTGTAACAAAAATGAATTGTTTTATAGATATGTAACATGGATTTCATTATTATATTTTGCGCATGGTTTTCTGAGGAACAAATATACCGTGGGGAAAAAACAGTTGGATGTACCAACGTTAATTGATGTAAAAATATTTGATCTTACTTTATCAATCTGAAGGCATAATTAAACAAATTATTACAAACTTCGCTTACTAAACAGGCAAATCAATTTAGCGTACAATTACCTGAAAAGTACGTTTGTAATATATAATCAAAACTTTAAACATTGGTGACGAAAGCCTATCAGAATGTTACAATGAACTTAAATCTTAAAAAAATTATTGAAAACAAAATAAGAGGTTCAATATTTTGATTAAATCGTTATAAACAGTTCCAAGCAAACCAAAAATACATATAGGAAAAGTTTTATTTTGCCATTTGTATTTCAATAGTAATATCAAATGACATTGAAAAAAATCCCCTAAAACAAAGGAAAAAAATATACTTACCATAAAATCCCGTCAATTAATTTCGCCAAATTAAGACGAAGCTAAGTGCAGAAAAAATATTGTATTCCAAAATACACGGAACGATTTCTTATTGAATTCATATCACAGCATTTGACGATGTCTTTTGATTTGAACTAAATGTTTGACAGAGATTTAATTGAGGAATACTGGAGATATATAAGATAGCCAGAATTTTTTTAATCGGTAAGCTACTCGCTTGTGACGTGATTTTGAAATCACGCATGAAATAGATCTCTTACGATCTGTCTTAAATTATCATCATAACTTTTAGGAGTATTCACAATTTAGCAAATAAACCTGTAGCCAACACAGAAGTTAAATATAGTTATAATCTTCGCTTAATAAAGAAATAAATAAATTTTGCTTAAAATTACAGAAAAAATACGTCATAATGTATAAGTAAAATTGTAAACATCGCGCAAAAATTTTATCTGATTGTTGCCAAAACAAAACAAAAAAAAATTGAGTTGTCTGAAGAAAAATCCTTAAAAAAAAGGATTTATTTGAAAAATAATCCTAACTAAGTATCAAAGAGCAGAAAATTGGATAAATATTCCAGCCGATAAACATATCTATAGAAATTATGTAATAATCTGTAAAAACTACGTGTAAAGTATAAATTTTCGCATTTAGTTAGGGACGGGACATCTTATGACGTCATAACACCAGAAACTCACTTAAAAATTAAATTTAAAAAAAAATAGAAAAAATTACGAAATAATAAGTACATAAAAATCCCTCCGGATTTAAATGCAACGTTATGTCAAAATTTCAGAGGAGATGGTTCAGCAGTTTTGGAGATTAGAAGCTTTGAACAAACACACATTACATTTTTATTTATATAGACTAATTTTTGCATTCTTTAAAGATATTTCTTAGCACAAAAACAAACAGCATAAAATATAACTATTTCTTCAACTAAAATAAAAAACAAGTTAACATTGTACAGATATTATATATATTTTAAGCATATTTATTAAAATAATAAATAGACAACATACAATACAAGTATAAGGTTGTATAGTAGGAAATGGAGTAAAGTTCATTTTATATATTTCAATTGAACATAACTAAGGTGACCATTTTTCTTACAATGAAAAGAGGACGAAAAAATTAAGAAAAATTACAACTTAAATACACTCAGGAACATTGAAAATAGCGACCCAAGAAGGAAGCTAAGTACAATCGCAAAACTTTGCAAATAAGTATAGCGTAATGTGATATGCAAATGATCCAAGTTTCGTGCCAATACGCATGCTCATACACGCCGAGGTGGCGCTACAATCAGGAAGAGGGTGCTATATAAGCCAGCGCAAATTCGAAGATTCATAAATTTACAAGCAAATTCTGCGTCCAACAATAACGTATGGGTCCCTCGTATGGGGGGCCGCAGCCCCGACCCACAGAACACGCATTCAAGTCATTCAAAATAACATTCTTAGAATCATTACTAACGCACCTTGGTACGTTAGAAATAGCGTCATTCATCACGACTTACACATGGATCCGATCGATAATTACATCACTAGAACTGCTAGAAATGCTTTTACTTCTATCCAAAATCACGACAACCCAGTAATTAAAGCACAAACACTTTTCACGTATCCTCAATCTAAACTAAATCTTGCTTACAAAACTACTAAATGGAATCTGCCCTTAAAACCGACGTAATCACAACAAAAACACTTAATTCAAATGCATTTGCCTCTCATCAGAACTGGGATCAGTGTTAAAGCTGACTCCAGCTTCGTTACACCTGCTGTGTCGTCTGTAAGTTTCCCTTGCAGACTCCTTTCTTTTTCATTCCAGCTGCAACAAAAAAATAGCAGCATTTTCCTTCCCACTGCATTTTGGGTGCTCCTCAAACGCATTTTGGGGCTGTTAATCCCCCCCTTCCTGCGCTCTTCCATTCTCGCCCTCGTGACGTACTCTACTTTCATCTTCGTTCGGCCGTTCTCTTTCTCCAGCCTCCCCCTGCGCGGGAGTGATTTAAGATACTGTTCTTTCTTTTATCCTTTTCTCCACGATTTTGGTTATAAGCGATTTATTTCGCTGGCACTCGCCTCATCTAATTTTCGTTCAGATTCATAAATGTGACGATTACCCGCCGATTGCAGGCATACTTTGGTAAGCGAAACATGCCAGGTAAACGTGCTAGAAGACATTTCTCACAGTTAAGCGAGTTTGAGAGAGTCCTGATCATCGGGATGAAACTTGCAGGCTCGTCGACGCGCCATGTTGCTGGCTAGGTGGATCGTTCGGAGTCTGCCGTTAGAAACTGTTGGGAGCAGTGGACGCGAGAAGGTACCCACGCGCGGAAAACCGGGTCTGGAGTGACCAGGAAGACCACGAGGAGTGAGGATCGTGCGGCAAGCACTTGTGGCCCCACAGTGACTCGTTGAACGATACGAGTCGACGTACGCGTAGTTCCTCAAACAATTTCCAGACATCTTGCAGAAGCAAATCTTAAATTCAAGCGCCCTTTCCGTGTACTCCCTTCAACACTGGAACATCGGCAACTGCGTCTACAGTGGTGCCAAGCCAGATCAATGTTGAATGTCACAGATTGGCAAAATGTTGTGTTTAGTGAAAAATCCCGGTTTGTTTTGGGGACAGATGATTACCGTGTACGGGTGTGGAGACACCCTGGTGAGCGGTACATATCCCCCCATACTGTTCTACGTCACACTGCCCGCATAGCTTGTGTAATGATCTGGGGGTGCATAGCATATGATATCCGGTCCACTTTAATTGTGATGCGTCGAATCTTAAAGGGCTAACGTTATGTTGATAATATTCTTCGACTACATGTAGGACCTTTCCTAAATGGTCTCCCAAGGTCAATTTTCCAGCAAGATAATGCTCGTCCGCATACAGCAAGAGTTGCTCAAGACTTCCTACGTCATTTTCAAACTCTTCCATGCCTGGCCTGCTCCCCCGATTTGTCCCCTGTAGAGCACGTGGAGGAGGAGCTAAAACGGCAGATGTCATCGTGTCACTCTGTACAGGATTTAGAGTTGGCTGTTCAAGATTTGTAGGCCCATCTGCCTCAGGACAACATAAGGTGTCTAATCAACTTAATGCCGGACCGTGTATTGTCATGTATTGCAGCTGGAGGTGGTCCAACCCACTATTGAAGTTGACGAGTATTTGTGTCGTTGCACACCCTGTATTCATTTAATTGTCTTGTTTTCGAGATCAAGTGAGTCTCTTATCTGTGTCATTACGTGTATTAAATTTCATTTTAATCCGATGCTTTCTTCTTGGGATTGCTATTTTCAATGTTCCTGAGTGTATATGTGTGTGAAATGTTTTATTAATTCAAACAAAAATACTCTAATTACGCTTTCATTCTTTTTAATTATTATCTTAAAACTGTATTTTTTAATTGAATGCTTTTTTGACCAACATATTATTTTCTAACATAATGGAAATTTCGGGCAAAAAAATATCCTTCATACTGAATTTTACGGTAAGCACTTCAACGAAAATATTAACATTCGATATTGATTTATCACTAGTCACTTCACAAAAATGATAACCAACAGAAAAAAGCTCTTTCAGTTGCTGCATTAGTTCCAGGGGAGCACAACGTAAATTCAACAAAAATAATTACATTTTCATATGAAATGTATTCATTTTTTAAATGAACGCATTCCCATAATTTCGCCCATATTTTACCAATTTCTCAGCATGTTGTTTTTCTAATTCTTCTAATTTATTAGAATTTAACTATACATTCAGTCTTCTTTCTACTTCAAACAAACAATTGTCATCGATTTTAATAACATGCATTTCTTTCGATAAATACTCAGCGTACTTTTCTATGTCTGAACACTTTACTTGATACTAAGTCAAAAAATACCAATGAAAACTGTTATTTCCAGTGATATTTGTCTCAGACTATTCTTCGACATTTTAAAAACATGTTTGGTTCATCTCTGAATACAGAGATTAACAGACCAGTTTTAAAATATTGAAAAAGAGGACACTTTTTGAGGAAGGACAGAACCTGTAAAAGGAGGATTGTCCTCTCTACAGAAGGACGGTTGGTCACCTTAACATAACCTCATTTAGACGCTGTATTTTGGCCTAATTTGTTTTTCGTGCAAAAGGTTCATCTTTTCCTATTATTAACGCATATTTCAGTTTGAAAGAAAAAAAAATAACAGATCATCTTAAAATCGTAGTTTTGAAAAAAAATCGAGTTGAATTATTATGTGCATTTTTTGCTCCATTTTATACTTGACAACCTAATATTTACCTTCATAATAGTTAAATAAAAAGATAAATAAATGTTTTAATGAGAACCTAGTGCTTGCACCTCTTTACTTTCATATCGTAAAATCAAGGGCCTTTAAGATAATGTGACAATCAATATTACACGATTCTGAGCATTCACTTGGTAAACCAATTTATTTGTGGACCCGAAATATTTTTCATACAAGGAAAGATGTTTTTTTACTTGTTATGTAGAACCAAAAGCGAAAAGTTGTACACATTCACTTTTGTGTAAATCTCTACAACAATGACATTCAATATTTTTCAAATTAGCAGCAAATTTATCTTTTATATTGTGTTGGCAACGAAGTAATTGCGGATTTTACTCATAGATGGCTTCAGTTGAATTTTTAGGTTTGCAGACGTAGTAAAAATGTAGAACATATTTTGTTATTTGATAGTTGGCAATTCAGCTGTCAATCAGTAAAAAAAGTTTTTTGATCGGTTGCGTAGTTTTCGTTTGGCGTTCGTTGAAAAATGGAAAATCAAAAGGAACATTTTCGTCGAATTCTGCTTTTTTACTTCCGCAAAGGGAAAAACGCATCAGAAGCTCATAAAAAGTTATGTGCTGTTTATGGTGACGAAGCCTTAAAAGAACGGCAGTATTAAAATTGGTTTGCCAAATTTCGTTCTGGTGATTTTTCACTCAAAGATGAAAAACGCTCTGGTTGTCCAGTTGAAGTTGATAACGACCTAATCAAAGCAATAATCGATTCGGATCACCACAGTACAACCCGTGGGATTTGCGTGCAGAGAAGCTTCATGTTTGACATACATACTTTGAAAATCACTTAAAACAACTTGGCTATGTTCAAAAACACGATACATGGGTTCCTCACGAACTTAAAGAAACGCATTTAACGCAACGTATTAACAGTTGCGATTTGCTAAAGAAACGTAATGAAAATGATACATTTTAAGACGACTGATAACTGACGATGAAAATTGGATTGTTTACAACAATATCAAAGGGAAAAGATCGTGGAGCAGGCTAGGTGAACCAACTCAAACAACATCAAAGGGTGATATTCATCAAAAGAAAAGGTTTCGTTATCAGTTTGGAGGGATTACAAAGGAATTGTCTACTTTTTTCTCTGCGTGACCCTCTTAGTTGCAACAGATTGTAATCATGCAATGTCCAAACGTTCCAGTCGTAAAGATCGTAAATATGTAAAAAAATGAAATGGATTAAAAAATTTTGAATTTTTTTATGCAATTAACTTATATTGTAATTCCTCTATCTAAGAAATAAATATATTTTTCACGACACTTACTTTATTTTCTTGATGTTATGCGATCAAAGATGTGAAAAAAGAATTAAAAAAGAGTTATGCTTGTGTCAAAAGTAGAAACCAATACCTATATTCGTTTTACAATAACAATTATACTGAAATTATATTTTCAAGATAATAAATACATTATAGATAATATATTTACAATTATATTTTCACTATAAGACCTGTTTCTTTTATAATTGAAGTGATACAACATCTAACACTATTAAGTAATAAATCCAGTCACACGTTTTGAATGCCATAAACTATTAAATGCATAACTGAAGAAACATTTTTTACAGTCATAACCTAATAAAATTATTCAATATACACTTTGTGTAACATTAACAGCAGAAAAAAGAAACAGAGGAGGAAAGTATACCCCTGTTCTTGTGTTTATTTCGAATAAAAGCTTATCGATTTCATTTAATAATATGCATATTTAAAAACAACCCATTGTTCAATTTAATGTTTAGATGGATTCTTTTCAATTTGTTTAGAAGTATTTGTGAAACAGAACATTTGCAACAGAAATAATTCAATTTAGCGAAATTGCAAAGAGTAAAACCATCTACGGTTACAGTCAGAAGTAAAATAAAAAAGTGGATGAAAAGTTTTCAGTGGCAGAGTATTAGGATATATGCCAATGAAAGTGTGTGTGAGCAGGAAGGAGGAGGGGAGTAGCTTTAACCATTACAGTATCGAACGAAAAAGACATCCCTTTAAAAAGCGCTTCTTTCTTTATCGATATTATGCGGAAGTTTTTTTTTTCTTTTTCATTTTTGTTTTGTACATCGCTAACTTCTGGAAAGCAAACACTACGGTTGCAGTTAATATCCCGCAAAACAGCCACAAAAGATCGTCCTTTGGCGTTTGAAGATTCTTTTAAGCAAGCATCGTTGATTTCACGCTTCTTGACAAATGCTTGCCATTACGGGTTAAAAGTCTTCGATTTTTATTTTCTTCCTTCTTTTAACGTCCCATTGGTGCCTCCAAGAAATCGTCTGCAGTTTTGTGGATTTTACTTCAAAATGAGAAGAAAGTGGTATAGACAGAGAAGAGACGATATTGACTTTGACAATGGATTTAGAAGAACGCTTCGAAATAGCTAAAATTGCTCAAAGGAAAATCTATTGAAAAGATCGTTGATACTTTCTCGAAAGCTCCAGCATAATCGGCCACATTTTGTTTCTGAATAGTTTGCTTGATTTGAAGGATTTTCATTTTGAAAATTACGTCGCTTTGTTTTCAAACGAAAGTTATACGTTTTTAAACAGTGATGCATATGCGTATATATATTTTGAATACGGCAAAAAGACTTGAACGCATATTAATTTTTTTTTTTCCTCGTGGCATTTAAAAAGTTATCGCACTTTTTAGAAAACCTACAAAAATAATTTAAATTTCAAAAATAAAAATAAATTTTCAAATATATATTTTTATATTGCTAAAAAGTATCAGAATTTTCTAAAAGTGCACGTTAAAGGCATTAAGTGACATAAAAGAAATGCTTTACTTAAATTAGGAAATTAGTATTTCATTTCACTCATTCTAAAAGTTTATTACTGATTAAAAATTTCAAATCTTCGAAAGGGGGATTCTTGCGAAATCTCATCATCAAGAAGTTTTCACTTTAAAGAGGTTCACCCATGTGATGGGTTCAAAACATCGACTTTTTTTCTTTCATAAATCGCTTCCTTAACATATCTAGAATACGGTAGTAAAGAGATTTTTTAAAATTTGAATTCGTTATAAAGATACCACATTTAGAAGAAGAAGCTGTTTACAGCTTTAGATAGCAGTCGAAGGCTGGGTCTATTGTGTATAGTCGGTTTGATACTTGAAGTACCCTTCTATACAAAAACATGTTCATGCAAGTATAGACAAGTTTGTGCAGGTTTAAAAGGAAATATTTCTAGTTATTGATTATTTTGTCGAACTTGTTTTAGTCTTGGTTTAGCTTCGAAAAGCACAACAGCTACAAATTATTTATTTTCACAATGAGTGGTTAAAAGGAAGTACAGCTGGAAATGTTAATCTTGGTCGTAAAATAAGTGAAAGTATAGTGTAAACCGTTTTACCATCCAAAATGATACGCAATTTTTATCAGCTTCTGAGAGGAAACTAAAAAGCAGACTGAACATGGAGGCTCCCATCTCTGCAAGTTTCGCATTTTAGAGCATTTTATAGTTTGTTTCAGTATTTGCTTCTATTTCTGAAATTGTAATATGTAAGACTTGTAAAAGGAATCTATCTTTCTCGCAGAGACGCAAAACAATAACGAATCCATAAATTCGTTGATTTGGACTTCTGTTCCAAAGATCGCTGAAATTGTATAACATACTTATCTGTCATTATGTTTAACAAAGGTTTTGTAGGAGTATTAAAAGTAATGTCGACTATGTGATGCCCCGTTGGCCACGAAGTATATACTTATGTTGTTGTTTCTAATGCCACCTGTCTAACGTAGTCAGATCGAGGCCCACGAAATTCATAGGGGTATGGGGTACGCCTGTCGTTCGATTTGAGTATCATACAGGTGACAATACGATTTAGCTCGGCGAAATTCCCCGATGGGACAATAGATGGCGACACCACCTATTTCCACCTCCACAATTTCTGCATGGAAACTGAAGGGGAGGGAAATATTCTCGAGTCCCTGCGCCCATGACTCAGCAAACAAGACTACAAACCCACTGATTTAACGAGCACGTACTCCGTGTGTACTCGGAGGGTATTTGGTGGCACCGGGCATCGAACCCAGGCCTTCCGGTCTGGAGTCCGATGCTCTAACCTCTAGGCTACCCACGGACCCGCATACCTATGTACAGAACACGATGAAACACGCATCTCGCGCTCTAAAAAGAGCAGGAGTGGCGCAGTTAAACAAGAGTTGATACTAGAGCTGAACAATTGTGTGTTTTCATATCTTATATTCAAATGTTTACAGGGGGATACAACATCATTGCAACTAATAGAAGTAAAAGACACAAAAATGACTCTTAAATCAAAAAGCATTACAGTGTGAGAAATACCTTTGCAGAGAAGAGCACTTTACTGGAATATCAAACATCCAGATTGTAATTTATATTGAAGTTTTTATACAAATTAATGAACGATCACTAAAGAAACTGGTTGGATGGATATTTAAACTTGATTTAGAGGACATGCATTTTGCATATATGAAACAGGGATGTAAAAAGAGGAGACAAACTGAAGTACTTCTCATCTTAAGCCTACAACAAGAACAACGTCATACAACTCTCACAAAAAAAAATCCAACAGTAAGTAAGATTATTCTAGAGATAGAGAAAATATTGGATATTCCCCAATACATTATAGAAAGTCTACTTTCAAGAAATCATTTGAGTCCATATTTCTCACTTTGCGTGCTGCCATTGGAGCTTGAAGGTCCTCCTGTAGCTGAATTATACTAGCTGATTTTTTCGAAGAAGCATATGTGCTCTTCAGTCGTTACACTATTCATTAGGATCCCAGCTCGATCGAGCTCGGATCAATGAAATCTGTCTCGACTGGAATGTTAAAAATTGGCATCATTAGATCAGTCGTGAAGGGCTGGTTCATTGTTTAGCTGTACCACCAGGTATATCATGTCCGGAATTCATTTCAAGGGGATATGTCATCTCATTAGTGTACAAGTGACCTAGTAAGCTGCCCTCTGTAGACAACAGTTAAATCCCAGATGCCCTACAAGTCTTCCAAAATGTGTAGGATTCCATGTGGTGCAGAACTCAATAGTATTGCCTAAATTTAGCAAGGTTTAAATTTTATAAAATAAATTTCCTAAATCATTTTTACATTTTTTATAGATGCATAATTTAAACTTTTCATATATTCGAATATTTGATAAAGATTTTGAAACTTTCAATTTTTTATGCATTAATATTCTCAAGCTCTTATTTTATTTTCAAATATATAGGTTTTTAAAACAAATTCATTCACTCATACAGAAAACAGGTTTTTATACACTTCATTTTCTTATATGTATCATTTTAAAATTCTATTCCTGTTATTTTATTTCATCATGACAAAAGCATCTACAGAATAGCTTTTTGAATCCGCTACGAAGTAGGTCCTACACATTGATGCAGGAAATAAAATTGTGTTGGATAAAATCCTCAATCCTGCTCAAATTCTGCATTAAAGTACATTCAGAAGAATCCCCAAATGATACGAATTTTTTTGCAAGAAAATACGAAGATGGGATTTTGGTGAACGTTCTGAAATATTAAGAAAATTCACCAGTAGAAGTAGATAGATAGCATAAAATCCCAGACACAGCCATTATAGGCAGTAGTGTCACCCGAAAATATGATTCCATTTGGAAGCAGCTTCAAGATATGGTAAACACTCTCGAAACAAGAACGTTAGAAAAGAGCATCGCCATCAAAAAGACGAAACCTTTTTCCAATTCAATCTGTGCTCGATGGAATTTAAAGACATCAAAATTCGCATTTCTTTCTCCTATTTTTAGAGTTAGGAAAATAAATCACGGAGCTTTCACATTCTCGTACTCAGCCGCTCGTTTTGTGATATGAAGTGAATTCGAAACAAAGAATTTTCGCCGCCATTTTTTTTATTTTGTTTCTGTTGCCAGATTTCGATTTTCCGAAGAAAGGAAAATAAGTTGAATTCGAAAGGACAAGAGGCATTTAGAGTGCGACATTTTTTTTCTTCTTCTTTTCATTTTGTCTTTCTCTGCTGTACTTTTATACAAGTAAAAGATGGAAAAGGAACATTTTACTGATATCGTAAAAAATATAGACGGTTAAAATAGAAAATAGAAGCAACTGGTGGAAGAGATTTTTCTCCAATCATTTTCGAAGAATTTATGTGAACATACCGATTTTCTGTATTTCTCTATGATTCTAAAAACATCGAAAGATATTTTATATTGTTCAGCGTAAATGTTTATTTAAATAGAACGTTTTATAGGGATGAATAGAAAGGTTCACATACACACTACCGTTTCAGTAAGGTATATTTATCAAAATGTATTGAAATGGAATGTTTTAGATGAAAGTTGAATAAATTCTGTTTATAGAATGTATAGAACAGTTCACTAATTAATGAATCATGTTGTGTATTTGTTGCTTAATAGATTGCATTAAAATACTTATTAAGTTGTAAATTTTGATTGACAGTAAATTAATTATGTAACTTAAACGCAGTGTTTTTTATTCTTATAAATAATTGTTTGTATATTTAACAAAAACTTCGAAGTTTGTAAGACCACATACCACCATCTGTTGAGTCATCTGATGAAAGTTAAGTACAGATCGTACCACAAAGGATATATTACACTTTACTTTCAGCTTGTCAATACCAAGAACAGGATCTTGCTTTCACTTCTGTCTATATATAATTATATACGTTAAACTCGAGGGAACCACAAAAGTTGATTTCCTATTCATCTAATCTAATTACTGCATTGCCAGCCAACCAACGTTACTTGCTTTACTCAATAATTCACTATTTTATATTCAATTATGGCCTACCCTAGATGAGAACCCATGTGATATTGTCACAAACTCTGATGTGATAGAATTTTAAGATGAAACTCATAGCAAATAAAAATTTTAAAAAAAGGCATGTAAACACCAAAAAGACATTACTTATAAGCGCTTTGGACAAGGTGGACACGTCACAAACTTGTCTCCGTCACCTTGTTTCGATCAGCAATGTAAAAACAAAACAAAATTCCATCGTTGCGGTACGATTAACAAGAATAAAAGTAAAATAAACAGGGATTGCAAAAATTATATTACCTTATGTTTCATAAACAATAAAGAATAATTAGCTTTCTAAAAGGTTAGTTTCCATGACTTTACAAACAAAATACAAGAACATTATTTCGCAAATAATAAAAAGGCAGTAGTTTGTCTGGAAGTATTGAGTGATAATATTATTGTGTATCCACAGTATAAATTTAGACTAGGGCATTTTTCGACTTGTTTGTGGGCTTCACCTCTTTTGTCTCCCTTTATAAGCAAATATTCAATAAAGTAGTCTTTTGGGTGCTTAAAAAGTTTTCGTGCTTAACAGCCCTTTCCTGAATAACATTTGTAAAATAATTTTTCTTCTGACTTATTATAATGGTTGAACTCTTACAATGGATAAGAACTGTTTCTAGATTATAACGGCATATAAATTATTGCATGTAAATTGAAGTTTATGCTTATTTTAATTATGTATATCAACAGGTATTTCTAAAAATCACCCTGTGCACCACCCGATGAAGAAAATCAAATATGTCATCACAAAAAAAGCAGAAAAAAAAACCCCATTGAATTTGAAAAGTTTGAACAGAGAGTAGGGCTTATTACTACTGGCTACCAAGATTGCTAAGATTGCTAGAGATGTGCAGTTTAAACGACAGGAAGAATGGCATGTGTTATGCAAATGATTAGCTTTTCAACGCATTCAGATATAGCAAGCGCCGGTTTACCTATACCTCATTTAGACACCTACAATGTGTTTAAATGAGAAAAATTTTTCAGCCGGTTTCTCATACACGAATTGCATTTTAATGTCGTTACCTGGTGTAAAGTTGTTATGATGTCTCTTGTAAGAAGCAGAAATGCGTTCTAGCACGTTTCGGACTTTGATAAAGGTCGAGTTGTAGCATACCGTTATTGAGGTTTATCGTATCACAGTATTGTTGATTGCGTCGGTCGAGATCCAATGACTGTCAGCAGAGTATGAAAGTTATGGGTTCAGGACAGTAGTACAGAAAATCGTGCTTGATCTCAACTCCCCCTATCATTAGCAGTAGAGAAGACATTCATGTTACCTGCATGACCTTAATGGATCGTTGGGCCACGTCACGAACCCTGAGTTGAGAATTGGCATTGTTTGCAAGACAACAAGTGTCTGCACGAACAGTTCAACGACGTTTGTTGCAGCATGGACTCTCAGCTTGGAGACCATGGCTGCGGCTACTCTCGACGCTGTATCACCGACAGGTCTGTGTTCAATGGTGTGATTAACAACGAATCGGATGCCCGAGTGACGATACGTCATTTTTACAGATGAATCCAGTTTCTCTGTTTACAGCATCCAAATGGTCGCGTCGGTGTTGGGCGGCATCGTGGTGAACGCACATTTGCAGCGTGCATTCGTCATCTTCATACTGACCCATTACTGGGCCTGATAGTATTGAGTGCTATTAGATACACGTCTCGGTCACCTCTTGTTCGCATTGATCGCACTTTGAACAGTGCACGTTACATTTCTGGTGTGTTACGACCTGTAGTTCTACCTTTATTCGAGTCCTTCGAAACCCTACGCTTATGCAAGGTAATGCACGAACGCATGATGCTGGGTTTTCCACGGACCTTCCTTGATACGGAAAATGTTCGATTGCTGCCCTGAATTACACATTCACCAGATCTTTCAGCATTAGAAAACACCTGTTCTATGATTACCGAGCGACTGGCTCGTCACCATACTTCAGTCACTACAGTTGATGAGCTGTGTTATCGTGGTGAGCTGCATGGTCATCTGTACCTGTACATGTCATTCAATCTCTGTTTTATTCAATGGACAGGCGTATAAGTGCTGTTATTACTCCCAGAGGTCGTTGTTTTGAAACTGAATTCTCAGGATCTATGCACCCAAATTTCTTGAAAATTTATTCACTTGCTATTTCTAGCATAATAAACTTGTCCATTAAATACCATTTTGTTACCTGCATTTCTTCTTGTTGTAGCAATTTTAATGGCCAGTAGTGTAGTTTTCTGCTGTATATGCATTATTAACTTTGATGCAGTTATCAAAATATGAATATAGAAGAAACATCCAATTCTTAATAGAAAGAATAATTTTCAATTTTTTTTTGGAAATACTTTAATCAAACCCCCAAACGTTTTAATACAATATCATTAATACATCTAATGAGGAATTAAAGCTTCTTGCAAAATTATTGTTACAAGCAGGAACGAAAATATTCTTTTAAATTTTATTTTTTTTAAAGCCATATTAATTAGATTCTAATTCCTTAAATCCTGCGTAACGCGTAGATAGTTTTTTAATATGTGCCACAAAAAAAATTTATAAAGGACAGTATTGTTTGTTCCGCTACTTTAAAGCAAAGCTTTCATGCATTGTTTGGGTCATACACACATACGCACATGATTATTATACTTATATATAATTATTTTATACATATTTCTCTTCCTTTCATATTAAGTACATTGGTTTTTATTTACTAATTAAAAAAGTGGTAAGTTCGGTCCAGCACAAGCAAATTAATAACCCAAAACTCAGTTTTATATCAGAACATGCAACTTAAATTATTAGTATACATACTTTTCTGTGTTATTATATTCAATAACCCGTTAATTTAATTCATTTTTATGATCTATTAACTGTTGATTATTTTTTATTCTTACACGCAATTACATGTACGTACAAATGCACACATACTCTAATATATATATATATATATATATATATATATATATATATATATATATATATATATATATATATATACAAATATATATATATACATACACACATTTATATATATATATATATATATATATATATATATATATATATAGTGTACTTCGAGAGAGATATGTAGGAGATGGTGTCCTCAAACGAACTGAATTGAATTGAGAGGTCAATCAAGGAACTCGGAGCGTCTGACGTCAAACGCATGAGGCATCTCAATGCCCAATGAAAGGATTCGAGCGATGACGTCGGACGGTATCGTTTTTTTTCTTCTTCGCTTGCCTTCACTCGCACACCGGACATGACGGAGTGAGCTCGACGCCTCTTGACCTTCATAAACAGCGTTTCGTTAAACCCAGCAATGTTTGACGCCCCCATCTCTACAGGTGAATCCTGTTCTCTTTCCGAATAAACATTTTATCTATTTTCTTGTAAGCAATTTAAATTTATAAATATAATCTGTTTCTTACTTTAATAAATTGCTTTGTTCTTTAATTTGGTTCATACTTTCCTTCGTTAAGAATTTTATCATTACTCCTAGACACCCGTCCCACAAATTGGGAGCTCAACCGCGATGCTAAACTCGTTTCTTCGTATTAGGCATTTGCCTATATATATAGCAATAGCCTTATTCATTATTTTTTCTCGTGCTCACCTTTCAGAGACTTTTCTTTTTTTCAAAACCTCGAGACCTCACCCGTTCGTCGGTGTCGATTTCAACTTCTTTTCTAATGTATTTTTTTTAAGTTTGCTTTGGAAACAGTTTGCCAGCGATCCTAAGTGCGTCGTCATCCATTCCAGTGAAGATCAGCTTGCATCGTTCAGGAATTTCGTCGTGATACATTCTATTTTTCTGAGCTTCATCGCCTAGAATCAACGAATCGCCAGTTCATTTTAAAAGAAAGTCTTGCCAGCGATCCTAAGTGGGTCGTCATCCATTCCAGTGAAGATCAGCTTGCATCGTTCAGGAATTTCGTCGTGATACATTCTATTTTTCTGAGCTTCACCGCCGAGAATCAACGAATCGCCAGTTCATTTTAAAGAAAGGCCTACCAGCGATCCTAAGTGGGTCGTCATCCATTCCAGTGTATATCAGCTTGCATCGTTCAGGAATTTCGTCGTGATACATTCTATTTTTCAGAGCTTCATCGCCGAGAATCAACGAATCGCCAGTTCATTTTAAAGAAAGGCCTACCAGCGATCTTAAGTGGGTCGTCATCCATTCCAGTGAAGATCAGCTTGCATCGTTCAGCAATTTCGTCGTGATACATTCTATTTTTCTGAGCTTCACCGCCGAGAATCAACGAATCGCCAGTTCATTTTAAAAAGAAAGTCCTGCCAGCGATCCTAAATGGGTCGTCATCCATTCCAGTGAAGATCAGCTTGCATCGTTCAGGAATTTCGTCGTGATATATTCTATTTTTCTGAGCTTCATAGCCGAGAATCAACGAATCGCCAGTTCATTTTAAAGAAAGTCCTGCCAGCGATCCTAAGTGGGTCGTCATCCATTCAGTGAAAATCAGCTTGCATCGTTCAGGAATTTTGTCGTGATACATTCTATTTTTCTGAGCTTCACCGCCGAGAATCAACGAATCGCCAGTTCATTTTAAAGAAAGTCCTGCCAGCGATCCTAAGTGGGTCGTCATCCATTCCAGTGAAGATCAGCTTGCATCGTTCAGGAATTTCGTCGTGGTACATTCTATTTTCTGAGCTTCATCGCCGAGAATCAACGAATCGCCAGTTCATTTTAAAGAAAGTCCTGCCAGCGATCCTAAGTGGGTCGTCATCCATTCCAGTGAAGATCAGCTTGCATCGTTCAGGAATTTCGACTTGATACATTCTATTTTTCTGAGCTTCATCGCCGAGAATCAACGAATCGCCAGTTCATTTTAAAGAAAGTCCTGCCAGCGATCCTAAGTGGGTCGTCATCCATTCCAGTGAAGATCAGCTTGCATCGTTCAGGAATTTCGTCGTGATACATTCTATTTTTCTGAGCTTCTCCGCCGAGAATCAACGAATCGCCAGTTCATTTTAAAGAAAGGCCTACCAGCGATCCTAAGTGGGTCGTCATCCATTCCAGTGAAGATCAGCTTGCATCGTTCAGGAATTTCGTCGTGATACATTCTATTTTTCTGAGCTTCATCGCCGAGAATCAACGAATCGCCAGTTCATTTTAAAGAAAGGCCTACCAGCGATCTTAAGTGGGTCGTCATCCATTCCAGTGAAGATCAGCTTGCATCGTTCAGGAATTTCGTCGTGATACATTCTATTTTTCTGAGCTTCACCGCCGAGAATCAACGAATCGCCAGTTCATTTTAAAGAAAGTCCTGCCAGCGATCCTAAGTGGGTCGTCATCCATTCCAGTGAAGATCAGCTTGCATCGTTCAGGAATTTCGTCGTGATACATTCTATTTTTCTGAGCTTCATCGCCGAGAATCAAAGAATCGCCAGTTCATTTTAAAGAAAGTCCTGCCAGCGATCCTAAGTGGGTCGTCATCCATTCCAGTGAAGATCAGCTTGCATCGTTCAGGAATTTCGTCGTGATACATTCTATTTTCTGAGCTTCACCGCCGAGAATCAACGAATCGCCAGTTCATTTTAAAGAAAGTCCTGCCAGCGATCCTAAGTGGGTCGTCATCCATTCCAGTGAAGATCAGCTTGCATCGTTCAGGAATTTCGTCGTGATACATTCTATTTTTCTGAGCTTCACCGCCGAGAATCAACGAATCGCCAGTTCATTTTAAAGAAAGGCCTACCAGCGATCCTAAGTGGGTCGTCATGCATTCCAGTGAAGATCAGCTTGCATCGTTCAGGAATTTCGTCGTGATACATTCTATTTTTCTGAGCTTCATCGCCTAGAATCAACGAATCGCCAGTTCATTTTAAAGAAAGTCTTGCCAGCGATCCTAAGTGGGTCGTCATCCATTCCAGTGAAGATCAGCTTGCATCGTTCAGGAATTTCGTCGTGATACATTCTATTTTTCTGAGCTTCACCGACGAGAATCAACGAATCGCCAGTTCATTTTAAAGAAAGGCCTACCAGCGATCCTAAGTGGGTCGTCATCCATTCCAGTGAAGATCAGCTTGCATCGTTCAGGAATTTCGTCGTGATACATTCTATTTTAGTGAGCTTCATCGCCGAGAATCAACGAATCGCCAGTTCATTTTAAAGAAAGTCCTGCCAGCGATCCTAAGTGCGTCGTCATCCATTCCAGTGAAGATCAGCTTGCATTGTTGAAGAATTTTGTCGTGATCCATTCTGTCTTTTCCGGCGTCATCGTCGAAAATCAACGAATCGCCAGGTTAGTGTGGTACTTTCCTATCAAATAACGATTGCAGAAATGTACGGAACTATCGTCTGTTCATGTCATTTTAAAATTATTTTTTCATGTGATTATATATATATATATATATATATATATATATATATATATATATATATATATATATATATATATATATATATATATATATGTCTATTTTTATATTTTTTTTTGTTAATGTATTTGTGTATATGTATATATATGTATAAATTTATATATATATGTGTATGTATATGTATATGATTATATATTGAAAAATTCTTTTATATTGGATTATATATATATATATATATATATACTAGCTGCATGTACCCGGCTTTGCCCGGGTTTAAAAAAGGTTTTCTGTAGAAGCTTACAAAACTATTTATTTGCATGCAATAAAAGGGTACATTTATCTTAAAGCAATGTGATAGACAACATTTTTGGCAGTTCCATTTGGAGTGTGTACAAAAAGATTTTCCTCTCTGCCCACTCTAGAGCAGGCCACATACAAGTGCCCCTGAGAAAAGCATGGTGTCTGCAAGTCTATACTCTACCCCCTTTTTCTCAGAGGCATGACTGTAGCAAAAAATGACAATGCATTCCTATGAATGAAGGAATGGAATGAAATGTAGTAAGTAATGTGATATTTGTTGCAGTATTTGCTTCCAGTAAAGTAAATATAACAAAGAAGTATTGCAAATTACTTACCGCTTTTGTTTTGTAAAGTTTTCTCTAAAATGAACCCATATTTCAGAACATGCATATGTAGCACTCTTTTTGGCTGGAGGAGGCCAGAGTGAGATTGGAATGGAACGAAACCTGTTTAAGAACCTTCCCCTTGTAGTTTTGTGAATGTGTACCAAATTTCACGTTATTTGGTTGTCTGGATCTTGAGTTATAAGGAAACAAACAGACAAACAAATGCGTCATATGTAGATATAGATATAGATTTGTTTGAATTCTTGTGTATTACTTTTGTAAGCTTCATGGCATATTTTATGGTGTACCAGTCTTTTAAAGCTGACTGAGCCAAAGCAACGTTTAGCTAGGTATAGCTAGTTATAACATAAAATTAAATCTTAAAAAGATATCAAAAATAAAAGATGGCATAATATTTTGATTAAATCAGTATAAACATTTTCGTACAAACATAATATATATACCGTAAAATATTTAGTTCGCTATTTGCCTTTTAGACAGACATCAAACAAAATTTTAAAAATTGTCAAAAACAGAAAAAAAAACATATTTAAGGAAAATACCACTGATTAATTTTGCCAAAGACATCGCAATGCGTAAAAAAATATTTGCAGTACATAATCGCCAAAATTGTAAATACTAAAATATAAAAAAACAAAAATTATATATTGAATTAATTAAGGATTAGTGGAGGGAAAGATAAAACAGGCTAAGATAATACTCATAATAATTTCATATTGGTAGGCTACTCATTTTTGGCATGATTTTAAAATCACGCCAAATTGGTGTGTGGCCAGTCTTATGTTATAGTAATGTACAGAATTAAAGGTAATTATGTATTATCGCAACCTATTGGTGACATTATACAAAATGAAGCACATGATTGCCAATTCAACGCATACAAAGTTGGGATTGCCAAAGTGGCAAATTGTCTTGAACGTTGGCGACTGTACTTAAGTACTAAATAAAAAACTATCCAAAGTATATATATCCCGAGCATAAAAATAAATTCAAAAATTAAGTACAATACTAACATTAACTGACATAAAAGAACTGAACTAACTCTATCAATGCAAAAGCATAATTTGAAAAAATATGGTACTTACATATATCCGCAACCTATTTGCGACATTATATGAAACGAAGCACATGACTCACAATTCAGCATATATATGACATGCGAAATCGGGGTTGCCAACTTGGCAAGTTATTTTCAACTTTGGAGATTGTTAGGATAGTACATAAGCAACAAAAATAATTTATCTTATGACCACCTGCTTCCTCAACAGGTATTTAAGCCATTTGTCTGTTTTGCTCATTCTCTGATGCCTATTCCAGTTTGATATGTAATTACAACCAACACCGCTTTCTCTTGGGCAGTATAATTACCCAAGTTTGATTTTCTGCAAGGCAATTTTATACACTGAAGCCAATAGGTTAAAATACAGACACATAAAATTGGAAAATATTATTAATTTCATACTATCTAAAACAGATAACGAAAACGAAAATACTATACTTATGTTAATCACAGTAATAAGAACTGAAATACCATTTTCAATAAGAAGTTTAAGTTTGTCGAGATTATAACCTTGGCATTCTAAAGAAATAAATAAATTCTCCGAAAAAATACTGCAATTGTAAATTGTAATTTTTAAGCAAAATCACACACATAAACATCCCGCGATAATACCTAAATGTTGCCAAAACAACAAAACAAAACTTTAGTTGAATCTTTAAAAAATTATTTATTCGAAAAATAATCCTAACTAAATATCAAAGAAGAGAAAAATTGAATAAATATTCCAACCGATTAACATAGCTACAGTAAAAATATGTAATAATCTTGAAAAACTGCATGTAAAGTATAAATTGTCCACTTACTGAGAAACGTGACATGATATGACGTCATAACACTGGAAAATCACTTAAAAATTAAATTTTAAAAAATTCGGAAAGAATTATGAACGTCAAACCTATTTAAGAACCTTCCTCGTGTAATTTTGTGCATGTGTACCAAATTTCTCGTTATTTGGTTGTCTGGATCTTGAGTTATGAGGAAACAGACAACAAATGCATCTTATATATATATATATATGTGTGTGTGTGTGTGTTTGTATATAATAACTAGGAATCATGAATATTTTATTTTCTCCTCGCATAAATTCGTCTCGTAAAAGTGTTTTGTAATAAGAGTATTTTGTCTAATTAGCGGTAGTTGTGGCTAAGTAAATGATTTGATTGTGAATAGGAATTATTTGAGAAAATTGTGCATTGTTTCAGATAACATTTTTAGCAACTGGGAAATAGATATTTTGTCTATTTTTTACAATACTTTTTACGAATATTTTGTGGTTTACTTTTAGTTTGTGATATGTTATTATTAATTTTAAGAAATACAGTTCTACTATAGATTCTTCCAGTGTATTTTTATTGATTATATTTTGAGAAATTGGAATATTACTCTGTCATAATTTTTAGAATTCGTTGTGTTAATATTTTTAGTGTCGATTTTAGAATTATTTAGTATTGGTTCATTTTATTCATATAACTGTTATTAATTGTATTTTATCTACGTTTTGTCTCTCCTCTTGGTTAGTAAGGGAGCTTTTTCTGTGGCTTTGTATAAACGTTTTGGATCCGGATTAAGTATTTAGGGGAAAATTAATCTTAGTTCAAAATTTTAAGTTTGTTCTGAGTCGCCACTCTTGATTTTTGGTTGCAAAAATGGCATTTCTTCTCTCAAATAAAAAGGAGCATCTAATAGAACTCGCCGAAGAGTTAGGGTTGGTCGTCGAAGCAAGCTTGACTAAATCCAAGCTAAAGGATCTCATCGTGAAAAGCCCAGATTACGTCGAAGAGGATGTCAAATTAATGATCGATAGCATTGTGGAGGATCGCAT
Source organism: Trichonephila clavipes (assembly GCA_019973935.1). Taxonomy (NCBI): domain Eukaryota; kingdom Metazoa; phylum Arthropoda; class Arachnida; order Araneae; family Nephilidae; genus Trichonephila; species Trichonephila clavipes. Next base: position 39,135 of record BMAU01014317.1, on the reverse strand, counting down.
ACGTACAGAAGAAAAAGAAGAGAAATTGCGACGAGAACAGCTAGAATATGAAAACAAATTGCGTCGAGAAGAGCGAGAATATGAAGAGAAATTGCGACGAGAAGACCAAGAATATGAACTTAGAGAAATTGCGAATACAGGCTGAAAAGAATGCCAATACTATGAATGACTCCGAAAATGTACAATCACCGAAAATGATTCACGAAACTTTTCATAAGTTTAATATGAAGGATGATATTAGCTTGAACCTGACATTATTTGAACGACATGCGGAACTGACATTCTTTCCGAAGAAGGATTGGGTGCTGATTCCTATCGACATTGCTCATTTGATTGCTAGAGAACCAGCGGATAAATGCAACGATTACAACCACGTTAAGAGGTTACTGCTAAAAAGATTCAAGTTATCCCCGGAGAAACTTCGCCAACTCTTTATTTCTCACCGAAAATCTAATGAACGAACTTGGCAAGATTTTTTCTACGAAATACAAACGTACTTCGATGGATAGATTTCCGGTTAATAATGTAGAAACTTTCGACCAGCTGCGAAAACTAATTCTAGCCGACCAAATAAAGAAGAGTGCACCGTACGAGTTTCAGGAAGGCATTTTAGATTAATTGTCTACTATTAACTCACCTGCCGAGATAGCAGAAAAATTTGAAGAGTATGAAAGTGTCCGAAGGATATTGAGACCGAAATTTTACAACTCATTCGCTAATAAGGAAGATACGAGGCCAGCGGATCAAACGATACTTACTTTCAAAGAACTGAATGTCTCCAAAGTGGAAGTAATAGGCGTAAGAGAAAACATTTTCAATTGAACGGTACCTCCTACTCCGAAAAAAGTAAACGACTAACCTGTAGCTACTGTAAAGGACCAGGCCATTATGCCGTGGATTGTACGAAGCGTTCCAAAAGTTCGAAAACTAATAACTCTACAGACTCCTCAATCCAAATCTGTTCACGAACCTCTCGAGAAAGAATTAAGACCAGAAAAATAACCACGGGGAGCAAGATTACTGAAGCTCTCATTGACAGCGGCATTTCAGTTTCGCTTATTCGAGAAGATGTAAGCAAGGTAATCATCGAACCGTCGAGGCTCTCGAAGGATATTGCAGTATTGTTCGGACTGGAGAAGTACGAAGTCAGAACGAAAGGGTCGTTCCAGAGAAAGATTGAACTAGATGGAGAGGAATATTCTCTGACGTGGCATGTTGTACCTACGCCGAGTTTGGAATTTCAAGCAGTAATAGGTTCAGATATATAGGAGCAAGCCTCTGTCTGCTTCTATAAAGAAAGTGTTCAATTCGGAAAACATGAGGATAAAAACTGCTTCCTGCAAATGCAAGTTTACGAAGCAGAAGTGGAAGACGAAATTGTAGTTCAACATCTTACCAATCCACAAATACGAAGATAACTGTTTGAATTAATCTCCAACTATGAGCCAAAAAAAACCAACTTTGACAAGATGCAAAAAGAAATATTCAGAAGATCCAAGCAGAAAATAAAATAACTTACGATAGGAAACGCAAGAAGGCACCTAGGTATCAGAAGGGAGACTTTGTGGCCATCCAGAGAACACAATTCGGATCAGGTTTAAAATTAAGGCCTAAATTTTTAGGACCATACAAAGTAATCGAAGTTAAAACTAGAGATAGGTATAATTTAAAGAGAGTAGGTAACCATGAAGGGGTCCAAAATTAACCTCTTTTTCTACCGATTTTATGAAATTTTATTCACCGGGATGAGAGATTGAGCGTTTTTTAATTCATTGTGTACTGTGTTTCTCTTTTATTTTTATCTATTGTCATTGGTGTTTTTTGTTTCCGTGAATTGTGTTGTATTTTCTTATGTTTTCAAATTTTTAATGTTTTAGACCAAATAATTCGATGTTATGTCAAATCACTGGTGTCAGTGATTCCAGGATTGCCGAACTTGTAGGAAAATTGTATTTTTACGATTTCGAATAATTGGAATATTTTAAATTTTTAGGGTACTTCGAGAGAGATATGTAGGAGATGGTGGACTCAAACGAACTGAATTGAATTGAGAGGCCAATCAAGGAACTCGGAGCGTCTGACGTCAAACGCATGAGGTATCTCAATGCCCAATGAAAGGATTCGAGCGATGACATAGGACGCTTATAATCCCTAAGCGTGGGATCGGTTTTTTTTCTTCTTCGCTTGCCTTCACTCGCACACCGGACATGACGGAGTAAGCTCGACGCCTCTTGACCTTCATAAACAGCGTTTCGTTAAACCCAGCAATGTTTGTTGACGCCCCCATCTCTACAGGTGAATCCTGTTCTCTTTCCGAATAAACCTTTTACCTATTTTTTGTAAGCAATTTAAATCTATAAATATAATATGTTTCTTACTTTAATAAACTGATTTGTTCTTTAATTTGGTTCATACTTTTCTTTCGTTAAGAATTTTATCATTACCCCCCTAGACACCCGTCCCATATATATATCATATATATATATATATATATATATATATATATATATATATATATATATATATATATATATATGTATGGGGCCTCTTTTATAATCATTTAATGTGAGCCTACATTTAAGTGGTGCTTCTTTACTTAAACTCTGGCATCCTATAAAATAGATAACAATCACCAACAATTGTAATATAAATTGTCACTGGCTCTACAAACTTTTGGAAATGTCATTAATAATGCCATTAAGTTAGCTATAATGATGTTATTGGTAACGCAACCTTAAATACCATTATATACCATCAGATGATTTCAAACAGGGTTTAATAGAATGCTTGAAACGTTTGGATAATATTGATCTGATGAAAAGTTTCTAATTTTGTGCAAACATAATAGTTTCCATTACTTAATGGTAGGTACACATAATATAAAATTGGAAGTTTTGAAAGTGAACGAGTATTATTAGATTTTGGATTGATAAGTTCAAATTTTTCCAAGTCATTTTTATTTATAATATTTTAGGATCCAGTTTATTTTACTGTCTTTCCACGAGTGTAGATTTGAAATTTTCTTGTTCAATGACAGAAGTATAAATTTGGTTGGGACTCTCATATGGTCTTTAAATACGGTTGATTTTAAATTATGTCCTCTTGCTAAAATGGTATCACACAATTAAAATGCAGTAGAGTACCTTAAACTCTGCCTATTATGGCCAAAAAGTAGCAAATTTTGTGAAAATACAGGTTTATCGTGAATAAGATTAATCCATCATATGTACTAGGGTTTCACCAGAATATATTGTAATTCTCGTCAATATATTATTTGCTTGAGAATTAATAAAACTATAAACTGCTCACAGTTAAACAAAGGGAAAGATATAGAGCGTTTCCTTTATAAAAATAATAGGTAATGAAAGCATATTACACCTGATAAGTCACGTCTCAGAAAAATATCTAATGAAAACATGAAGCTGTCTGTAATGAAAAATAAGAAACTGGCTTTGCAAAAACTGGCTACTTTTTTCAAAGAAATGTATAATGGCTATTGCCATCCGTACTGCAATCTGCTTTTTGAAACTTCATCACGAAAACGACAAAGGAACATTTAATTCATTACCAGCGGACCTAGTTGCTCAAAATATTCAAGGGCGGTTTCGAAAGCATTTAGTCATCCACTATGTGATATTTTTAGAATGTGTACGTTGTCTTCATCATTTTTCGGCATCTTTCATTAACTGTGGCAGCAGCAATAATTTCAGCAACGGACATAATGCTATGCTTGGTATCATTCTGGAGCCACTGCTCAATGATTTTTTCATCGACTTCCGACATCCAGGAGCTCATTTCAGGAGGTCGAATAAGTTTTCATTTTCGTATTATCATGTTCAAAAAACTCATTTCACTCCTGATCAAGCAAAAGGCACGCACTAACTACATACTTTAGTAATCGCGCGGGATGATTGATTCATCCCAATTTCTTTTTCATTATTATTTTTACTGTACACGATAAAAATTATAATTCCAGTAAATAATTTATCTATGAAAAGATATGCTTACCTACATTTAAGGACTTATCAATTTGTCTTTGACAATTTGAGAAAAAATCCAATCAAACTGAGCTAAAATGTTTCAAATGTGCGTGACTTTAATAAAGGACACAAATCAGAGATACTTTTCATTAGCATTTCAAGAATAATATTTACAGGTTAAAGCTATCATATTTTGTTCAAGTTATTGTAGTTTTATTGTCTTTTGATGATCTACAAATAGCATGTTGAAATTTATCTTGCGTGTGTCTTTTTGACAGGCTACAGTATGTCATTCGTGGCTTTATATCTATCCTGAAAGAGTTGTTTAGGTACTGTTTGAAAATATTTCATATTCATAGCTTTTCTCATAATTACTTTCGCTATCATGATTAATATACGTTATTATAACAGTTTCTTTCCTTGCTTGATCAGTTTCAACTTTATCCAATAAAGATCGCGCAGATACTTTTTTTTAATACTCTGTTCGTTTATATATAAAAACTATAGTGAGTCAAACAACACATTGTTCAAAACCACTAAGTCGTTCATAGGGGGAACTTGTTTCCTTTTCATAGAAAATATTTTTAAGCGAAAGTGGTCACGCGGGGAACTTAGTCGCTCCAAGTACCTTACGGTTGATAGAAAAAGTCTGTCACTCCTGAAAAAGAGGGAGATACGTGACAAATATATTTGAGTTCCCATGACGAATGTATGTAAAAGGATACTGACAAGGACTTCGTAACAAATAATTTCCCCCGAATTAACCTAGGGTTGCTATGCCCCGTGTGATCACCACGGTTTAAGTTCTGGAAAAAAGCTTGACCATTATTGTTTGCACAAAGAAGGAAGAATAACAGCTTGCACCTATGTCTTCTCTTGAAAGCAATCAAAACTCCTTGGTTCATTGGCTTTGACATAAGGTGGTAAGAACATTGCTCGTATGTCCCCATTTTTGACCAATTTCGTTTTTTTTTCCATCTGCAGGTAAAGGTCGAGTTGTCTGCACTACTGCACTACCTAGTTACCGAGTACCGAGTTTTTGGAAATCTACTGTATAAAACGTTTGATTCAAATGATGACGAGAAGAATACCCTCATGTTGTGTTCAGTCATGTAGCTGAATTACCATGAAAGTAAATTTGTTGGGTGAGTGAGTGAATGTAGGGTTTTATGGCGCAAGAGCCAATTTTGGCTAAGCTGCACCAAACAACTTTTTAAGAATTAAAAGCATAAAATTAGTAAAACATTTTATGATTAAAATATTAAAATATCATATTAAAAAGTATTAAAAGCTAAGGTAAATAAATATGGGAGGGGGGGTCCCCACCAAGTCAGAAAAGCGTGTTTTTCGTAACTAAATTATTTAAAAAGGTAAAAATAAATACTAACCTCTTGCACTTTCTAATGTGGTTCGTAGCGAAAAAACCTTTGATTAGGTTTATTAACTAACTCTCCCTTGTAGGTGTAATCACCCAGATTTAAGATATATTCTGGATTCGGCTCAGACTCATTTTCCACGTCATATACTATCATATGCTCCCATCCGTTGTGTACCCGGTAGGTGCTGATTTTCTAGGTTTAAAAGGAGCCATATTAATATCTATTTTATGTTTTATAGCGTCTGATGTGTTTTTAGGAGGACGTTGCTTCCTACGGGGTTTTGAAGTTTCTTTTGCATCCTGAGATGTACCAGCCATGGTATGGATGTAGTGGTGGTCGTTTCAAGAAGAGGACATGCTGAGGATGAGGAAGATGAAGCAGCAATAGATAAATTATTAAAAGTGGTGGGAGTAGTATCTATTATAGAAATAGAGGGTTGATATACTGATGATGCTGTAACTGTGGCAAGTAAAAAAAAGGAAATTTGTTGATTCTACACTCTTGTTATTTTGTGATTTCATTTCTTGAACCAATCATCGAAGATGAATGGTTAATTTCACAAGCAAGGGTATATTTAAAACAGCACATTTACTCTGGAGAATTACTTTTGCCATTTCTTTGTTATAACATGTTATAAGGCAGCTATGGTTAGTTTTATTATTCTCTTGTTGAATTTCATTGGTGTGTTTCTTTTTCTAATGTTTGTCAACAGAGTAAGCTCTAAATTTTTCTAATATTACATGGAACACTATCATTATTAAAGTATTTTAACCCTTAAAAATAATTCGTTTTTATTGAATATTTTACATTATTTGCAATTTACATACAATTAACTTTTGGATAAAATTGATTTTCTAATCAGTTATATCAATAAGATTAAAATGAATGAGCTAAAATGGATTTTTACCATCAAAGAGAGGGAAATAGTAATCCAAATGATGGGTAAATGGAAAAAGACAGAATTACATTAATTAATTACTGGAAACCTCACACAGTCACATATAATGTTGATCGTAATATATTCGAAAATATTCCTATAACCGTGCAGAGGTTCCACAAAATTTTACAGCAACAATTAAAACATAATATCAAACTATAAGAGTTTGAGAAACATTTTGTTTTTTTATTTGAAATAATAACAATAATAATATCTCAACTTAAGCTACCCCAACTTCACGAATTCTATGCGATTTTCAAATCTCGTCAATTGGTCCTTTTACCCCTAAACCGCCGTGAGCCAGAGCCTGATGAAATTGTTTCTTTGATTGAAGAAATTGTTGATCTGTCTAGGTAAATAAATTTCTAGGTGGATAGTGACAACGTTCAAGAACTGCTGGATTGCCACAATCAGGAGCTGAGAATTGGTGAACTCATAGAAATGCAAGAATAAAACATTGAAGAACTTTAGACCCAGTTCCAGAGGCGTAGCTACTACCGTACCCATGATAGGAGGCCCTCCAGCTATATGGGTTTCAACACGCGTAAATGTTATCAATAGTACCATTAACAAAGTTTGCATTGCCCAAGAAAGGCTCCTAATGAATTTTGATACAGGGACAGGAATGACGCTTGAATATTCGACAGAAGTCCTTAGCTTGAAAAAAAAGAGGAGGGGTACATAAATTAGAAAATACAAACTCCAGCGAAGGCAGGGAATAAAAAAAATTGTTAGCATGCTACGAGGAAATTTTTCGGAAATAAAAAAAAAATCTTTGAGTCGGCAAACTATTTGTTACATTTTATGTGAAGCCTTCTACATACAAATAACTTTGGCTTACGATTTTGAATTTGCGTTATTTACAATTTTATTAAACATTTATTTGTAGAATACTTGAATATATTCATAAGACTACGATAAATTTCAGCCATTGAGTATTATTCAAAATATTTTACTCTAGAATATATTTCATTTATAATTATTTCATTTTCTTCATATGTATAAGGTGATATTTGATTAATTTCAGTTATACAAATATTCATCGTGAAAAGCGTGTTATTTGTCTTTTCTGACAACGAAAAGTTCATGCCTTTCACAATTTTTTTCACCTTATCGCAAAGGAAGAAATGACGCCATAAAATATTTTTCTTCTTTAATAAAAAAAATCTTTATTTGAACAAGAGATCTCATTTTTATTAGTTTTGTATATTTAACATTGATTCTGTATTACTGTAATTTAGTTAGATAAACTCAAGCATGAACTATTTGTACTGCTCAAACTGATTTTTTTTTGTACATAGATAATTATTTTTCATTCAATTCATACTCGAATTAATTCCTTTTCTTTTTGAATATGCATATACATTAAGATAGACAGATATGCCCCTCAATGTATGTGTCCGAATATTAAACAAAATAATCGTTTATCATTTTTTTTTACAAATGATCATTTTTCTAATATTTTTGTAAAAATAATATAATTTGTAAAACATGGGGGAAAATCACCATTCCTTTTATGTATTTAATTTATCAATATTTTCATTTAACTTATTATTTTCATTAAATTTTTACTACCAGTATATATTTTGGCAGATCTTACTCTTTTTGCTTAAAAATTAATAAAAATATTTTATACTGTATCTTACTTTTTTAATCCAGAAATAGCTATTATTTAAAAATTCGTGAATTTTAATTAAGTTCTTATAATTACAATCCATTCAAGTGATTGAGTGTTTATTAACATCACACTGTTAGGCAAAACGCTATCGGCAGAGGACCACGTGGTTTTTAAACATGGTTAAGTTACAAGAATGACACCTGAGTTGGCGCATCCAATCTCTGATCATACACAACATACCAAAGGAGGAATTTGACGTTCGAAAGGTTTAACGTGCATTAGCCTCACAATCTAACAGGGTCTTCACTGCCACTAGGGCTTGAACTCATAACACGCATGCAATAGTCCACTATCATGGGATAATGGCCCTAAATTTATTCCAATAAACATTTTTAAAAATCAACAAACCATCAGAGTGCGTTTAAGTGTAATACTTTAATGTATTTTTCAATTCCTAATATTATAAATCACACTCTCCCTAAGTTAAGAATAATTTGCTAATAAGTAATATTTTTGATAAAATAGACTCTTTCGATTATAACATTATAAACATGCCATTCTGGTGTAGTAACCTACAACTACCTATATTTAGAAATATTATCTTAAATTTCATAAAAAGAAACAATGACTTAGTTACTGATAATGTATTAATCAAGGTAATTATAAGATATCTTGAAATAATTGATTTCATTTTTAAATATTTTATGTTATTTATTTTTTTTTCGATTTAGTTTTTAATTTTATTATGATATCGTATGCTTAGTTTAATTACAAAAAAATTACCTAGGTGGCGCCACTAATGTTTGCTTCTATAAGTTAACAATTCAATTTTAACACGTCATTTAAAGCTCGTTTTCTGACGAAGATGTTTGCTCTTCATTTATGGTTAGCCTTTTTTCACGTTAGTTTTTATCCTAGATTTTAAAATAAAATTTTTTATTAATAGTCGTCTCTATGAGAGAAAAAATTATTCGTTCATTAACCTTAGAAACATTATTAAAAATTTTATTTTACTGTCTGGTGTTCCATCCACGTATGATAGGTATAGGACTAATTTTTCAACCGGGCTCTGTTTTTTCTATTATGTCGAAATTTTCTGCTGTACGGGGAAGGTGGTACCATAACGCATTGCTTAACCCTATTCACCCTGGCCTAATTGAGCGACAGTTTTACAAATTATAACAGGTCTCCATTTTGGTCCAAATACTCTTTAGGTATCTTCAATTGTTATGTTGCTTGCAATCCAATTTCATTCTTTTTTGGCCTCGTAGGTATAACAACTTTATTTCCTTCTCATCATTTTAGTTTATGATAATATATATATATATATATATATATATATATATATATATATATATATATATATATATATATATATATATATATATATATATATATCTTGTTCAATCTATTTATCGTTAATAAAATACTTTTTATTTATACACTCAAGTTCAAAAACTTTCTTTTAAAACTTGCAGTGGATGACACTTGATTTTAATGCAGGTTTTCAATTATTAATTCATTAATTAAATGAATATATAGAAAAAAAATAGTTCAACACCAAATATAAAATGGAAAATCTCTCGTTTATGTCTCCGGCAGCGCATTGGATAGTGTGTGTGTGTGTGTGTGTGTGCATTTGTCTTCTAATACGAAGGTAGTGGGTTCGAATCTTGCCTGGGATGGTTTAATTTCTGAGAATGTGATTTATGAATGAATAAATAGTAGAAAAAAACACACAAAAAATAGTCCAACACCATATATAAAGGAAGATAACTTTCTATTTTGGTACTTAATATTGTGATTCTGTTATATGTATATACATATTTATATAAATTATAATTATTCAGTAAAAAGTAAATGAAATAAATTTTTCTCTGTTGACCTTAGTAGGAATTGAATTAATTTTTTTATAATATCTGTTTCATTAAAATTTAATATTTCAAAATTTTATTAATTATTTTTTTTTAAATATTATATATGTGAAACAAAAAAAAAATATTTCTATCATTTACATTAGAAATCATTAAGTTTTACCTAAATCATTGCAGATGTATTCTTTTTCTGTTGAGAACATTTAACTGATTTTATATTAATTTCAATCATACTGAAAGAGGTTTTAAGTATTTGATCATCGTAAATATATAATTCGACTGCATATTGTTTAAAAGCTTGCATAAATAATTTGAAACAAGTTAACTCAATAAAAATATGCGTCTAAAATATTCCTAAAATATTTCTTAGACCAACGATTTTCAAAGACCCAAGATTGTTAATAAGAACTAGCATGCTGCAGGCAAAAATATGTCCAAGAAAAATGAAATGCGTCCTTAATCGAATAAGTCAAAATGCCAATCATACTTAACTTCCAACCTTAATCTACAAAATATTTACATGAAATGCTCTCCAAAAAAGCTGAATTGAAAACATAATTGAAAACAAATCTTATTATGCTAGCGTTTGACTAAAAGGAAATATCACATATATTAAAAAGTACTACGCCCTTGCCTTCGATCTCGCGCTGTTTGATATATTCGCTTATCATTTTTATTCCAGATTTTTTGGCAATTGATTTAACGATAAAAAAACATTACTCAATAATTCAGAGTATTTTTTTGTTTTTATTTCTTTTAAAAGAAAATCATCGTTTTAAAAGTTGCATAGAAATGTGACTTTAAGTGCCATTTTCAGATATTTTTAATACTTTTCACAACGAAGTCTTCCAACATCTTACAAATTACATCATTTTTCTATTAGTAGACAACGATACGAAAAAAACTAATAAAAGTATTAAAAAAATGAAAGAAATAAACTTTTGGTCTTCGTTTATGTGTTTCTATTATTTCATAAGCGATGGGGGAAAAATTCACATTAAAAATCTCATCACAACATGAGATTTTCTCCGACGTGGATTACATAATCTTGATATATATATATATATAATTTATTTTTCCTCGTTGTGGTAAGTGGTCTGTGCGAAATTTCACGTCGATTGGAACGCAAATGTCACTGGCAGGAGTCATAGACATAGTCATAGACAAGAAAGAGGTTAGTTCGTAATAGGAAATGAAAAATGAAGTTGTAGATTGGCGTGTGTTGTGACGACCGTTGTTCAATCGTGATTGCTGCAGAATGAGAATAAGAAAAATGGTCATCTCCCATTACTTGGATTACTTTTCTAGGGAAGAGTTTTTTTTTCCTCCTCTAGACCATAAGTAATCGTTCTCTTTTTTCGTTAAGGATAAAATCAGCTATTTTTTGTATAGTTGACCATTTTTAGTTCGTCATTTTACGACTTTATTCTGTTCAATACATACTCCTTTCTTTTTCGTTGAACTCATGTTCAAAAATGAAAATTATCCAAATAGATAAAAACAGAAGCTAACTGTATTTTTTAGGATAGTATCAAAAAAAAAAATTAACAATGCGTTTTTTAATAAATTGAAATGTGTGCTTAAATTTACGGGATAACTGATTTATTATTTATTAAAGTCACACTTCAAAGTAACATTAAGGCTATGTGATGAACCTCGTAATTCTGAACCACAGTCAAATGAGATGGATGGCATTTTGAAATTCAACTCTTTTCAAACATCTATATAACATCAACGAATCTAAGCAGTTTTAACATGGCACCAGCGCTTCCGCTCTTGTCGAAAATGTTTAAATTTGAAGGACAAACTATTCACAAGTGGACGGAAAACTCTGCAGTTCAATTACAGTCAATGACAGTGGCGTAATGTAAGCCTCGCATTGCAGGGTGGTAGGATTCTAAGGGCCCCACAGCCTATTTATGTTATGGCTTTGCAATCCTTTGAAAGATTCTACTTAGATTCAAAAGCTGACTTTTTAGCTGTACACAAATATAAACCGTTATGCCGCTGATCAAAGATGTTGTAAAATATAAATAAGTTTTTTCTGAACTAATATAAGAAGTGTTTAAGAACAATGTAGAACAAAAATAGAAAAAACTCAGACGCGATAAATTTTGTATTCTCAAGCTACTATGGATAGTGTACACCCCAAAGGAAAGTTTTCAAAATTTGCTTTAGATTTCTTTTCACTTCTTTCAGGAACGACTTTTAATGACGGTGACATGGCATCACATGATCATGTATATTTGAATACGACAAACTATGTTTTACGTATTTTTGAAGGAAATTTCAAGTCTGTTTTAAAAATATCCTTTAAGTTTCCTCAAAGGACAATATTAAGAATCAATTAATCAATTTATCCATATCTTTTTTTCCAATTTGAAAATATTTCTTTTTCCTTTTTTTCTACGAAGATTGTGAAATGCTATCAGTGCAACATTAGAAATAGGAACCGGCTGGATTTTAAAAGCAAAATAATGTTTAAAGAACAGTATACATATTTTAAAAAAGAATATATAATTTGATGTTTTCGAAATAGATTTGTTTAAAAAACATTTACGACAGTTAAGATTTTGTCGCTTTAATTCGTACGCTCTTTTAAATATATTTCTCTAAAATCTTAACAATTATTCTGTTTTTTTACCTTTCAATTCATTTCATGTTTGGCGAAAACTATTTTCGTGGTTTTGTTAACAAACCTTTCAATTTAAATATTTTATCTCTTATTAGAAACAATACTTGTTTGAAAAATTTTAAAAAAAATGAACGTGTGACATTCCTTAGTTTTCCTACACAATGTCAATACATTTTTGCAAAAGTAATTAATTTATTTGACAGAATTTAATAAAAGGAGTTTTAAATATATACATTTCAGAACATTATTAATGGAAGAAATTGTTGCTTTCTCTTCAGAAATTGAGTTCTTTCATAGAAAACTGTCAAAATCGATTATGCTTATGGTTTTTAAAAACAGGTCAGGAGATTTAATTAGTTTTAGCGTGTTTGTGGAAGATAATTTTTAATTACTTTGAGCCATTAGATGAGGCAATATCAAAATTGTTTTATATCAGAGACAAAGATAAATTTCGGAATATTCTTCTCTAAGCTCATTGTTTCTTCTCGTTTGGAACAAACTAACTCTATTCCATTCAATTTTATCAGTAACAAAGACTGAAATTCTTTATCGAAAGATTCATTCCATTTTGACGTTTTAATTAATACATAAATAGAAAAATGTATTAAAGTGTTTCATAACGCATTTAAATTTCGGAATGAAAATAAGTTCCATCCTTATGTGCTCTGAGTGTGTGACATGCATAAAAAAGATATATTTAAATTATCCCTTAAAGGTATTTTAACAAGTCCGGAGTACTTTTTTTAATAAAAAATAGCACATTTAAATATTTTAAATGCTTTGTTAGAGGGGACTAATACTAATATGTACTAAAATATTTAACTAACAATATTTAAAAGTAATTTTTAAAAATTTACAAAAAACACAATTATAAGTGAAATTCCAGCAATATTTTTGAAGAACTTCGAAGCAGTTAGAGAAAAAAGTAATAAAATTATATCAGAAAAAGTATTACTAAAACATATTAGATGTATTTATTCATAAAATGTATTACATTTTAAATGTTTTATTAAAATTTATTTTTTTTACACTAATCTAGTATATATTTATAAGAAATGGGACATTCTTTATGATACCAATATTTAAATGACAGGCTGTAACAAAAAATATCCATGCAATAAAAAATATTTTATTACATTCTCTTGAAAATAATGTAAATATCTGGTTTCAAAAAGTAAATATCTGGTTCTAAAATCCAGACTTCAAAGAAAATTCCCACCTTCACCACAAAAGAAGTCCTGGATGAGAAACATTTCAGTACAATGGACAAACTGCATCTCTTAAAAACACTAGCACCAATAATCTCACTATAAGAATTCAAACTATGTGCAAATCAAAGATATACAGAAGAAAATGTCAGGGCCAGTGCATTTTACGGACAAAGTCAGTTGCGGTCAAATTTTGGTATTCGTACGGTGGAGGGGCAAACCGATAATAGGTAAATGTCCGTCTCAGAGCATCTCTTAAGATTATTGAAAACTATGAATAATATACATTTATTTCTTTACTTGTTTCTGCGCTTATGTTCCACATAGAAATCATATTCTTTAGATCAGCGTTTCTCAAAATGTAGGGCACCCCTAGGGGACCGTGATAACTGTACAAAAGGGGTGCGATCATATTGAAAATTCGAAAACAAAAGATTATTTTTTTTTAAAAAAATGTTAATTTACTGAAAGTAATCAAACAAAGTACATTCTAACATAATACAA